>JANUYF010000004.1:72568611-72941111 GCA_026167975.1 Phrynosoma blainvillii
ATACCCTGTGGTCCTGTGTTTTCAGAGAGCGTAACCCCATCTAACACAGGTTGAATCCCTTTCCCCTGTCTTTTGACTAACCAGGAACCTCTGTCTTGCTTGGATCAAGCTTCAATTTGTTCATTGTCATCTAGTCCATTTCAGCTGCCAAGCACCAGTTTTGCACAGGAAAAACTTGCTTGGAATAGGTGGAAGGGGGAAATAGAGCTGGGGGGATGATGATGATGATGATGTATTACCTCGCTCTTCAGCCAAAAGGCTATCAGAGCAGCTTACAAATGGCTAATTAGACATTTCCCTGCCCTCAGGCTTACAATCTAAAAAGACAAGACACAAAAAGAGAAGGGAAAGGTGGTGGGGAAGAAATAGGAAAATCCAGGAGGGGTACAAGTAGAAGACAATGATGTCTAAATGCCATGCTTAAGACAGGGTGTTTGCACATAAAAGCCTTGTCTGGAAGTACTTGAAGTCTGTACAAACTAGTGTTTCATTATCAGATTCAAACCTCTTTCTTCAGAGGAGTTTGAGGAAAAAACACATTCAGCACAGTGGCCTATTCTTGTGCTGGATCCCTCCATTTCCAACTGAATCAGTGATCCACCTCCAATAACCTCACCTGAGTATTTGGGGAGGGGGAGTTTGGTGCCACAGAAAGCTTCAGCAGATGAAGGAAGGGAAGAAAATCTCAATTCTGTTGGTGCTGAATACCAGAGTCCACTGTTGAATCTTTGCCATTAAGTTCATCTGCTGGCATTGAAAACTACAGGATGTAAAATGCGTAGGTTCATATGCAATGAGTTTGCCAAAAATAAATTACAGTCGGCCCTCCGTTTTTGTGGGGATCTGTTCTGGACACCCCCCCTCCATGAAAACAGACTCGCCAATATTCAAGCCCCTGCGGGTGCTAGCGAACACACAGCACGGGGATATGCCCCATTGATCTTAACAGAGGTCGCCCCTCCATGAATATTCAAAACCGCAGATTTCAAGTCTGCAAGGCTATACAATATATTGTAAAGGCAAGGCAAGATGTTCAATACATTTTTAGATCAGATTAATTCTTTATTTTCATTTTAGAAGACATTAAATTGAGGGGGGATATTGTTCCTTCAGTGATTTATTGTTTAGCAAGATGTTGTTAACTGCTTTCAGTTAGGTCAGTGTACTCTAGTAACCCTGAGCTGTTGCACAAAGAAAATATGATGGGACAATAGCTTCTCTACCAAAAGAGGTGAAAACAGGTCCATAAGGCCCGCTATTGGTATCTCAGATTGAAATGCAAGTAAGTAGAAGTTTCTTGCATTAAGCATTAGTTTTTACTTAGAATGGTTGCCAATGAACAGCTTTTAAGGCACTTCACAACCTGCGGCATCCTGAAGAACTCCTATTTCTTGCCTTTCTGGTGGCTGAAGACACCAGTTAGGCTTCCAGTTTTTGAACAGGGAAATTCATCAAGTCATTGTCACTGTCAAAAATGTGGACTTCTTGCTGCATTGGGTATTGCATGTTAACAGTCAAAATGGGATATAAATAAGCCTTCACAAAATCAGTGAGCAGCTAAGACAGTAGTGCATTGTTGATATTCATGGAAACATGAATGCAACGACTGTGCTCTGGGCTTCTTTTGTCATCACTGGCCAAAGGGCAAGTGTGTTGGTGTGAACAGGAACGGAATGGATTCCCAGATTTAAACTAGAGGAAAGATTTAATTGCTGAATTATTCCTGCAAGCAATAGTCTCATTGCCCAATTATATATTAACAAAGAGCTTGAGGCATTATAAAGTTTTAAAAAGCCTGATGTCCTCCAGTGCTCTGTTCTGACTTACTCAAAATGTAACATAAACAAAGAAACAGTAGAGCCAGAATTACAGAGGAGACCAAAGAATTCAGAGACAATAAAAATAAAAGTCCATTGATTTCCCCCCTTTATTTCAGGCAGCTAATAATATTTTATATGATCCACATTCATGAGGATGTTGGTTTTTTCATGGTGTTTACAGTATGAAAGCTAACTCTTATTAGCGCTAAGAACATGGGTGTGGGTGTGCGCACACAAGTGCACATGCACAATAGTTGTTAGTCCTAGCAGTGCAGAAATGGAATATGAACTGGACATTCACTTCTTAAGACATTTTCCTCAGGTGGGGAAACATAGCACTTTTCTGCCAAAATTGTCATTCCTGGGTACCATCCAGAGTTTGGGAGTAACTAGTTACAACCAAGTAGTTAGTTTATAAGTGCATTATATTACAGTTGTAGCATAATGGGGGATGACTTCGCTCCTTTTATTGTGTAATCATAACTCATAAACTTAATTTTATCATTATACAGTCGTGCCTCCATTTTCGCAAGGGATCTAAGTCCCATAGGCTTGAATGGCCGCGCGCTCTTATGCATGGGCGCCACAGGTGCGCGTGCCATTTTAACTCTCCCCGCTTGCCGGTCTGCGAAGGACTGAGTCCGTGGACCCAAAGTCCACAAAAATGGAGGGATGAATGTAGTTACAGTTGGTGGTGGAGGAAAATCCCATGGTTCAAGAGCTTTCTCATGCTATGCTTTGTCTGCTGCCTCTGGCTGTATTGTAGGTGCTGAGGCAGTGATAAGGAAAGGTGTTTTGTACCACAGGCCTGTGGCTTATAGCATTCAGAAGAAAACTTGTGACTTGTAGCATTCAGACAGTAAACATTTTAAATTTGGAGAAATGGGGAGGCTGTATTTTAAAATTGCAGCTGTAATGGTAACTCAGCATTTGGGGTGAAAGGCCTCTCTGTTGCCATTGCTGAGTTGCTGCTTGACATGGTTTCCCCGAGTAATAAAATTAATTTCCACTTGGGGAAAAAAAGCTGTAAATTTGGGAGTTTCTGAAGGTTTTCTCTGGCTCTTGACTTGGAAGAATTATTTTTTCTGTCAGAAGCTATTGAGCAGTCTCTGCCTAATAGCTTCCTATACACTTCCAAATGTTGCTTTCACTGGAAATACAATGCCTAATGGAGGAGCTACCAACAAGCAAGGATCTTCACTGTTTCCCTCATGGTTTGCTAATTCAAATGTCTGTGTCACTGTAAGTTGCATTATGTTTTGTATTTTTTCCAAAAGTCAACCAGTGGCCCAGGCTCCCAGGTTTGATCTTTTCTGATACTTTCCTTGCTTGCTTTCCTGACATGCTTAGATATGCATTTAACCTTTATAAATAAGAATAAGGAATTTGCTGAGTACAAATTTGGTACTCTTTATCAAAATTTTAACTTTTCCAATCTGGATAAAATGACTATCTGGTTTGGGTTCTTTTCTATGCATGGGGTTGGCAATTCTTGAACCCTAGACCTTGCATGGTAATATTCGAAGTGTCTTAAGATCTACCTGAGAATGAAACCAGAGGCTTGTATTTCTTACCAGTTTACTAATTTTGTGAATGTTTCTAAAATAATTAGCCATTGGTAGATACTGTGAAGAAAGGAAACATCTCCGTATCTTGATTTGTTCCTCACCACTTGAGATTATAATAAATTTGCCTTGGGTGTTCAAATTCTGTGTTTGCCAGAAATAAAAGCAAAATTGCATTCCTCTAAGCATGTCTGTGCAGTTAACAAGATGATGGCTAATAACATTAAAAACTACAGCTGGCATCCTGTTCAGTAGTTATGATGTCGAGAGCTGGACTTAAGATCTCATAACTGCTGGGGATTTACCTTTATGATTGTTAATGTCATATGTGACCCCCCCCCCCCACCAAAACCTCCCTTTTCAGTCTGGCAGTACCCCAGCTGAAGGGTTTCAAAGAAACTGCATATTGGGGGGGCTGGAGAACGATTCTGAAGCACCATCCCAGCCTCAAGAGAAGCAGTTGTGGCAGGACTCTGAAGGGGTCTCTCCAGCTGCTTGATCTCAGCATGCCCCATAAGAGGGAAAATACTACAGACATAATTTGCCAGCAGCCCAATTGGCAATGCCTTAGAATCCCTTTAGTTGAAACACTGCTCAGCTGAAAAGGTAGGAGGTTTGGGTGGGGGGCATTCTCAGATGTAACTATGTCAACAGAGCTCTTTCATCATAGTTATATCTTGTCAATATAGGATCTTGACCTACATTTGTCTCCTATTCAAAATTGTAAATACAGTGGGCCCTTGGTAAACGCTGGGGTTTGGTTCCAGGACCCCCATGGATAACAAAATACCTGGATGCTCAAGTCTCATTATAATGTTGTAGTAAAATGGTGTCCCTTATAGAGAATGGCAAAATCGAGGTTTGCTTTTTGGAATTTATATATTTTTAAATATATATTTTCAACCTGTGGATGCTGGAATTTGTGGATACAAAAACCTATCGATACAGAGGGCTGGCTGTATACAATTGATGATATACAACTTTGATATAAATTCTGGCAGAAGCACAATAAAGCACAAAATTTCTCTTCTTTGCTAGCTTAGTTTTTGATGTTACTTCCTAGGTTCATAAACCCTCGGTGTGTGAAGCTCCCAGTTATCACTGGAACCAGGCACTCCTCTCTAACCAGTGATGCTTTATTCCTGGTTATGACTGAAGTGAGGCACCTGTATCAAGCCAGAGTTACTGGCATAGTTTGGATATGCCAGAGAATGAAGCACCAAAGCCAGCACACAGAGTGTGGGAAAGACAAATGTGGACATGCTCATTCTTGGCTCCATACACCATACTAGAAATCACTGTCCAAAACGCTTCCAGGTTCAGTTAGATGGCTATAGTGTAGTACCAACAGTGCTGGCTTGCTGTGACTGTATTTTCTGAATGTTAACTGCCCTTACAGCCATACTACAGATACTTTTTGACAGCTTTTTTTTTCCTGCAGTGCAGTTATCAACTTGAATGCCTTGCAAGAACCCCAATTAAGTTGCACGTTCTAAATTTTGGATATATGCAAAATTGAGAGATGGAGAAGTATTGGGAGTCAACAATTTCAGGCAGCTGTCAAGTCCCCATTGCTAGTTTCCAGGACTAAGACAGGCAAGAAAGTGAAAAGGAGGGCTGCCATTTTGGATAGAAGGCTTTACCCACTAGAGCAGAGGTGGGCGACTGGCAGGCTAGGGAGCTGCATTACCCCCAGGAGACCTTGGAGAACCATGCCCCACCACCACCACCACCATAATATGTATTTTTTCAAATACTTCCACAAACACCTTCCATGGGGAATGAAGGACATTGTTGCCATGTTTTTATCCAGAGGAAGCCTCTTTTAACAACAGGAAGTGAGTGGAAGTCAGTTCCTGTTGTTTTTAAAAAGGTCAATCCTGGGCCTGAAAAGACCAAATGTGTTGAAGATAGCCCTCACACTACCTAGAGGACATGCTTCCTCAACATAATCTTCTCTGTTGTATATTTTTCATTAAATTTATAACACCATACATTTATAACACCATAAAACTCCTCTCTTTTCTTGCAGTTTATTTCAGTCAGATCAAAGTAGTGGGTAGGAGAATCCATAGTTCATGGACTCTTAAAGTACATATGGATGAAGTAGATAAATTGACTGAATCTCCAGTATTTTCAGAACATAAGGCAGCTCAAATATTTCATGCATAGGATATTTATGTCTTTTCTCTCTCATAATTAGATATCCTTTTTTCCATTTCAGGTGGTTCCATCAAGGTCCTAATCCCTACACTGGTGGACAAGACTGGATTTACTCTGGGAACTACTGGGACAGAAACTACTTTAGCTTGCCTGATATTTATTAAATTACATTGGAAAGTTTGAGGCTAACACAAATAAGTCTTAATTAGTTTTCAGTGTTTTCCTTTGTTCCTATGCTCCTAGAAAAAAAAACTGACAACTTTTAACTGAATGTACTGTTATGCAGCTTCTGCAGCAACTATGGTGGCAGAAGATTGTTGTTGGAGGGAGTTTTTGTCATACTCCCTATATTATTACACTATGCATATAAACCCATGTCACAGTTTCTCAAAATAGAGAGGGGGTGCTACCTATATTTGCTGAAGAAGCCAATGCAACTAATGCTCAGCTCTAGGTCAAATGGAAAAGAGGGCACCTTTAGGTTTTCTGTCTGTCTTTGGTCAGTGATAACTATGCTGGCATAATGGAAACACAAGACCTCTTATGAGACAGAAATATCAAAAGCACACTCTTGAAATGCAATACTACTATGGCTTGAGGCCAGAGAAGGGCATGCCAGCTCTTGAGAATTACCTTTCAGAAGGTGACATTTCATTACTTCATAAAATATTGGATTATGGATAGTGAGTATTTTTAAAAGTTACTATCCCTGCACTAGTCTTATCTTCCCATCCTCCAACAGATATAGCATAGGATTAGCAGATATCCTTACTCAGCAGCAGTGACTATTCCATATTTAGTGCAGTGTTTTAAATTTTCTCTCTTGACATTTTATTACCATGCTCATATCTTTAAGGAAATAAGAGCCATTTAAATCTTTGGAACTTTAATTTGATCTAAGATGAAGTATTTTTAAAAAAATCTGCAATGCACTGAGAGGTGCTCAGCATTATCAGAAGGAAGGGCAGGGGCGTTGGGTGGTCTTCTGCAAAGGGATGGGATACTTCAAGTATACCTGGGCATTTGCAGTCAGAAGCAAACCCTCTCCCTCCCCCTGCACAAAAGATTTGTGTGCATTTTAAAGCCAGTAAGACAGCTCTGCAGCTACTGTACACAGCAGATTTTGCCCCTTTGTTTGGGGTATATTAAAATGTATGGGACTATATATTTGTATAAAATGGAGTACATAAATTCCAGAGGGCTTGTTGCTCTTGTGTAATTTAATTGCTGTTTGGAAGTATAGTGAATTATTTAATTGCTATTAAATAAAGGCTTTGAACTGTCCCATGGCTGATGACATTTCACTCCCTACCCTCAGGGAGAGGTCTCAAAACTGTAGCTTTCCCCAACCTGATGTCCTCCATATGTGTTGAGCAGCAACCTCTGTCATCCCCAAACAGAAAGGCTGCTCTCCTAAGAGCCTGTTGGATTTTTTCCTCATGCCTGCAAGTTAATACATTTTAAAAGAATGGTTAAATTGTATTCTGGTTTTTGCTGTGTCACAATGGGCGTTTGTCACCTAGTATACTTTGTTAGAGCCCATGAGCACAAGGATAATAATTTAGTGGGAGTGTGGTATCTTCCATTTGAGGACTGTACCTTTAAAAAAGGCAAATTTCACTTTAGCCTCAGATATGTGTTTTCACTAGCAAATCAGTGTTAACATTTTCATCTGGTCAAAATAAGAACTTGTTCTGGTTTTAGCCGTCTTCTACTTGGCTACTAATCTTATATTCTATAAATCGAAATCACGCAGATGAAGCTTTTAGATTCAGATTGCTTGCATTTCTTTATTGCTTGTATTAGTTAATCAATATTTTAATTAAAGATGCAGGTTTCCATTCTGGGGTGAAATGTTGAACAGCAGCACCTCTTCTCAATCTGGGAGGGGGGGAAAAATCAACTCTGTGAATTTTGCTCTGTCAAAGAAGCAGTAAATTTTATCCTTTATAATAGTGGTGGTGCAATATGTTTTTCTCCTGCACATGCTCAATCTGTAGTGCTGTTTTTCTTACTATCCTTTATTTAAACTCTCAGTTTCTATTTTCCTTACTATGCCTAGAAAACACCACCGACTCAGAAGGAAAGGGATTCTATGTCTGTTTGGCAGGCAGGCAGAATGTAAAACTGAATGGAGTCTTAAAGGACAAATGACTCCTGCATTGTTGGTTGGCATGCAGGCTTTAACCCATTACTGGTGTAGTGCTTCTCCATGCCATCTCAAGAATTACAAAAAAAATGTATGACTACTAATTCTCAGCATTTTTCACCTTGTTGCCTAGGGCTGCAGGACTTGCAATCCAACAGCATTTAGAAAAGTGCTGCTCAAAATGGTGGTGCATGGATCCGTGCCAATCACCAAGCCATCTGCTGCCTGTCCTTTGCAGGAAAGAAGTATTCGTAACCAATGAACAAAAATACAATACTGGTTCCTGACATACATGGGGGGAGATGGCTGTCCTCTACATCAGACAGCTTGAGATGCTGTATGAATCCATCTATGCCTTGTGACAGTAACAAATACAGGTTTCTTTCCTGTGACCCACATTTTACAGAATAATACAGAAATCCACTGGGTTCTGCATCAGACTACTGAACCATCCAGCCCAGCCCTATCTAATTGGACAGCAATTTTTCAAGAGCTCATTCATACAGTGTTCCTTGCTGTACTGCTTTGACACTGACACAGACTCATAATCTGTAAAGCATGGCACCTATCACTTAGGTGGAGTTTCCAATTCTGCTTCCAAGACAAGTACTAACCCTGTTAGGTGTCACAACTATGGATCAACATTAAATAGTGAAGCAAAATGTAGCAGCAGAGAGATGAGTGCATGGCCATACAACCCATTTCCAAACAGGGATGAAGAACCTGTACCTCCCTCACAGATGAGGAGGGATCACATTTCCTATAATTTGCTGCTGGGGTTGAAGAGAAGTAGATTCCAACATCTGGAGGGCCACAGGTTCTTCACTCCTGCATTAAAGCATGGTTTGGAAGATAACCTGGGTGAGTGTTTATTCAAAGGAAGAAAATCTTCATGGGAAATACCATTATTCAACCACAGGTACACTCCCACCACCAGCTGAAGGGAAAATAAGTAAATGGTCTGTCTAGCTCAGCATTATGTACAGCAGAGCTGGGGAGAAGTTAGACAGGACCCTCAGGGTGATTTGCAGTATAGTATACACCAGAACTGGTAAGATTTCAGGCTTTGCAGATTTGTTTTCCCCCCAGCCTTACCTGGAAGTATATGAATGCAAGGCATATGCTCTGCCACTGAACTAAAGCTCTTATTCATCAATCTATAAAACTAGTTAGCAAAATATTCAGCTGGAATGCATGAATGGCTCCATAACTTCCAATCAGAACTATAGACACTCTCCCACTAGTGTAAGGAGAAAAGGTGATTTTTGTCGATTTCTCTCCTGACCCAGCACCTCTTCCCATCTTGTCCCAGGGGTCAGTCAACCTGCCAGAGCAGATACGACAAGGGTGTGTGTGACCACATTGCCATATGTTTTCTCTTTTGTTCAACGAGCAGAATCCCTCTGCTGAATCTCAAGCCATCCAATGTATTTTGTATGTTGTGCTGATATATCAACTACTTGTGGAGAGCTGTATTACCATGTCACCTGTTTCAGCATAAAAAAACCCATCAGAAAATAGCAGTTACCCCTTCCCCCTGCCGGGTATAGCTCTGAGCTTTGTCGCTAAACTAGCCTTAGTTACTGCCACTCAAACTACTTTGTGCTAGGGGTGAGACTCATGTGGCCCTCCAGATGATCTTGGACTGCATGTCCCAACATTCCTCACCATTGACTATGTTAGCATGGGCTACTGGGACATGCAGTCCAACACCATTTGAAGGCTACATGATTCCCACCCCTGCTTTCCACCAACTGACTTTCAGAAACACAGTGATTTTAAAACACTGACACTGTATTCCTTCCCATTTCATTTCATTCTACTATTTTGACAAATCTACCTTGTACATGGAATAATCAAGCTCCAACACCATGATGTGTGTTCTTTTATATCAGCCTTTCCCAATCTGGTGTCCCCCAATTCCGTTGTATTACAGCCATCATCCTGAAACAACATGCCCATCCTGGCTTAGGACAATGTATGTTGCCATACAATTCAACCGGAGGATACCAGGTTGGGGAAAGCTGTTTTCTATAAAAACAAGGAGATGAGAAGAGTGAACTTCAAAATGCAAACAGAGGCAAATTGTATAGGATTTGCTGAAGTAATATAGGCAAGGTTTTATGGACTGTTCCCTTTGAAGGACTGGCAGAACTAGGCTACACATCTTAGTAAATCTCTAGCAAACCAATAAAATATGTCCTAGTTTGTTTACTTTTATCTTTCACATTCAATAACAGCAGAAAAAATGATTTTGTTCTAAATCCATTAATATTGCAATGTCAAAATTCTGTGCCCCTTTGTCCTAATTCTAACCCATAATACTCTCTGACGATGATCAGTGCAAATCAAAGAAAAGGAAGGCAGTATCAAAAGCTCCAGGAAGGAGGCTTGCAAGCTTCAAAGCTGTCTCTCAGAAACCAACTCCACACTCTAAATGTATTCATTAGAAGCTTCAATCACTGTTAAATACTTCTCACATTTTAGGAATGTCATTCTGTTGGGCAGTTATAAATACATAGCCTACAGTTACACAGTTGTAACTCCTACGTATTCACAATCCCTAAGTAGTCCCTAGTAGTTTAGGGACTACGTAGGGACTGTAAAAGTGTTCCAAACCCTATTTACTGGTAAGCACCTTGTGTGAGCAATTTCCAGCAAGAGGGGGATTTACAACAGGCGTCCTTTTTCTGCTCATTGTGCTGGAGATCATTCATGGGAGGGGTTGGGAACATCAGCCAATTGCTTCTCAATCAATGGGAATGGACCCCCGCCGATCCCAGTGGCCGCTTACCAGTAACTGGGGTTTGGGGAGTTTGACTGGTAGTATGTCGCACTGCAGTTATGTAATGGTCATATGCATAATGGTCATACAGGATTCTGTCAAATGTATTGGCCACTGTTTCTCTGACACAGAGTCACTACCACCACCAAACCAATTAAGTCAGGGGTAGGCAACATTTTTGAGCCAGGGGCTGGGTTGCTGTCCCTCAGACAATTGGGGGGGGCGAAGCACCATAAATAAATAAATAAATAAATAAATGTTTTGTGTTTTTTTTTAAATGAATGCACACTCTCTCAGCCCCAGAAAAGCCGTGGCAAAACCCCTGTGGAGATTTTGCCAAGAAAACCCCAAGAACAAGTAATAACAACAATAATCAATATCATCATGGCGGGGGGCGGCGGCGATGGCATCCAGCCCCCTGAGGCCTTAGGTTGCCTACCCCTGAATTAAGTTTTAAATGCCATTTTTAAACAATTTCAAGCTGTTCCAGCTAAGACAAAGGTAAGCAAGCTGGTATCCTCCAGCCATTTTCAACACCTCCCAAGTACCTACTCCTCAGTGACATAGGCTATGGGCTTGGAAACAGATGGATGCATGCAGAAACCTATATGCAGCATTATAGTTAAGGTCATCTGTCTACTCATCTGTGCTAAGCACTATTTTAAAAGCTAAATTCCTGGTGAAAAGGGTTTTTTTTTGGGGGGGGGCTATTTACTCTCCATTAACTTCCTTGCCAAGAAGCCAATGTTTTGGACTAATGAACAGTGCAATCCTACAAATCAGGGGTAGGCAACCTAAGGCCCGGGGGCTGGATGCGGCCCCCCGAGGCCTTTGGACCGGCCCCAGGCCAGTCCTGCCACACACACACCCACAGCTGCCGCCCAACAATTGATTATTGTTATTACTTGTTCTTGGGGTTTTCTTGGAAAAATCTCCACAGGGGTTTTGCCATGGCTTTTCTGGGGCTGAGAGAGTGTGCATGCATATTTTTTTTTAAAAAAATTAAAAATTAATTTTTAAATATTTATTTATTTATTTATTTATGGTGCTTCGGCCCCCCAATTGTCTGAGGGACAGCAACCCGGCCCCCAGCTCAAAAAGGTTGCCTACCCCTGCTACAAATGCTTACTTGCGGGTAAATCTCTTTGCGTTCAATGAAGTTTATGCCTGATAGCTGCAGCCTTAACCGTTATTTCTTATATATTTATTTCATTTGTGAAGCACCTTATAGTTGAAGTTGTCAGAGCAACTTAGGTTCAAAACACATTGCAGAAATAATTTAGTTTTAGACCACTTTAACTGTCCTGGCTCAATGCTAGGGAATTCTGGGAACTGTAGTTTTGCGAGACATTTAGCCTTTTCTAGCAGAGAGCTCTGGTGTCACAATAAACTAAATTTTCAGGATTCCCTAGCACTGAACCAGGGCAGTTAAAGTGGTCTCAAACTGGATTATTTTTGAAGTGTGTTTTGGACCATACAGGACAAAACAGGATCAGAAAGAGAATAAGGAAACACTACTGGACTAAAGACAACATCTAGGAATACATTGTATTAAAATAAGATTTTAGTTTTGACTTAAAGTCAGACAACACATCACTTTATGCAAAGGAATCTTGTATCACCTTTGAGACTAACTGAAAGAAATGTTGGTAGCATGAGCTTTCATAGACTTGAGCCGACTTCCTCAAATGTGTGTTTGGCGTGGAGAATCCAGAGACAGACCTATATAAGCCATTTATGTGTGAGAATGTTAATTCAGGTTCAAATTCAAAATGGGGTGACAAGTTCAGGAAAGCATTATCTCTGTTCAACCCAGAGATAATGTTAGAATCATAGAATCATAGTTCAGCAGAGATAATAGTTTCCTGGCATACTATACACATTTCAACACTATCTAGTCCCCATCCTCATGAAGACATCCTTGACCAGTTCATCACATCCCCCTCTATGTTTCTCACACTACATTCCAATACTCATTCATAGCTTGATGCAACAGCCTTCCACCTGCCTTTGTCCCCCAAGACAAAAACTGAACTTGTCTCCTCATCTCCATACCCACAAGATTTTGAATTTGAATTGACATTCTTACACACAAATGCTCATACAGATCTGTCTCTGTATTCTCCATTCCAAATATGCATCTGAGAAAGTGGGCTCAAGTCTACAAAAGCTCATGCTACCAACCTCTACCTTTCAGTTATTCTCAAAGCTGCTAAAAGATCCCTTTGCGTACTGATTTTCCAGACTAGCACGGCTATGTCTTTGAATTCTAACATTACTATCTAATGTTAGATCTCTGGATAGTAACAGCAGGTTGGCAAATACTTCTCTTAATTGTTTAACACACAATGAACAACTAATCCTACCCACTCCCACCTGAATAATACTGCTGAAGTGAAAGTAGTCTGGGGTAACCAGCAAAGAATTTTTGTATGGAGAGACCCTGAGTTCAGTCTGTTTGGGTCATCAAAACAATCTCCTATGCTCAAAACATTCAAATTCTATGTTTATGTCTTTATATCAGACTCCACTTGAGACATCTCAGTAATCTAGTAAAAAAAATAATAAAGTGGATCACAGAAGCCAGGTCTGCCTATTCTAAAATGCACCAGTACTATTTTAATCTCACTCAGATGCTCCCTAGTTTTAAAACATAAAACAAGTGCATAAAACAAGTGAACTCCACAGCTATAGTATGGCTTTGGGTTGCACTTGTTCATAACTCCCAGATGGAAACACTACAAAAATAATGTGCTTGTCGGTTGCCACAGAGGCATCTTTCCTATTAGTAGTCTCACATCAACCACCTTTTGAAACACAGAACTGTTTTAAAATAACTTTGGGCACTTCCCAGGAGAGAATCCTTAAAATCATTCTGTCCAGAGTGGTTGCTGAAAACTACTAAGAATCTAGACCATTGCAAAATAACTTTCTATTTAGAACTGGGTAGAACATGCAGTCTTTCAGAGGTACATGGACAACACCTTCCATCATCCTTCACCATCACTTATGCTAGCTAGGGCTCATGGAAACTTCAGTTGAAGAGTTACAATCAAGTTACACATGTGCCCCTGCCCTGATGGGAGACACCTCAACCTGCTCACTAAATTTCCCTATTTCCTCCCATATTTACAGCTGCTGGCTTTTCCACCAAGACCACCAGCTTTGCTTCTGAACTTACCTTTACTCTATTCTGTCCTGCGTACTGAGGCAGTAGTAAATGTGATCTCTCCTGCTATGCCGTAACTGCCTGCAAAGGGTGCTTTATCCCCAGCGCCTGAACCCTTCTTCCCAGTCATCACATCTTCCAGTGGTATGGCAACTGAAAGAAAAACTGGAGTTGGAGGCCTGCCGCTATCCTGTGCAGAGTTAAAATTGGGGTTGGCAATTTTCGAATCTGCTGGCCTGGCGACTGGCACAGGTATGGTAGCGAACCTCCTCACATTACCAGCAGCATCTGGCTGTGTGAGGACAGCATGGCCAGGGATGGGTTTCCAGTCCTGTTTATTCTGAACAGAAGAGCCCACTAAAATGAAAGGTGGAGCATTTCCCTTCTTCCCATCTTCCATCATCACATAAGTTGGAGAGGACACTTGTGGTGGATGACCTTGTTGTATCATCTGCGGCTGTAGATACTGCGGTTGGTCTTTACCACTAGATATGAATAGGGTTGCCTGGGGAACAGGCGCACCAGTTCCAACAGGTGGAAGGGGTGGTTGAGGTGGCGGTGACTTACGACCTTGTTCTTTCAAATCAGTTAGACAATAGAGAGTCCACACATTAGAATATGGTGGTGGCTGTCCTGGTTCGCTTGTTGCCATGGCTATAAAATAAAAATTTAAAAGAAAATTTGCTGGCATGAAAGACCGTCTACTAGGATGCATGAACTGCAGTCATATTGTATATCCTTACATGTAACTCTATGCCGCAAGAGGACACATGTTACAGAGAGGAGAGAGTCCCTGGAGGCCAGAGGTGAGAGTTTGGCATGGCTGAAATGTAGGAACAGCAGCAGTGCTGTAGCTGGTGATGAAACTTGCATTAAGATCATGAATTGCTTTTTTATTATTATACAGGGTTGATCTAGCTCACTTTATCTCCCAGCATTAACAACATGCAGTCACCAAAGGTAAATTGAAATAAATTGTTGAAGGCATTCAACACACATGATCCCACTGCCAACACAGCTTCAGCAAGCTAGATTTTTTTCCAGCTTTGTCCAAAATGTGATAGCTACAGAGAAGAAACATGTTGAATCCATTCAAGCAACTTTGAACCACTGGTTTGCTGCAAGAATTATTGGATGGGCAGAAAAAGGCAGAGTCCAACCCTCATGACCAGCATTTTAAAATGCTGCTTTCTATCCAAAGTGTCACATTCACAATGTGATATTTTAAGCTGAGTGATTTTTTTTTATTCAATTGGGTATAAAATTTAGGATCTTTTAAAAATTTACAGTTCCAGGTGCCACAAAGAGCAGATATAGAAAATGTCTGGCCAGCTATAAGTCTTACTTCTACCACAGCATCATTGTTCTTCCTCTCCAGCCAAGCCAACCTTTTAGTGTTTCTGTCCTTTGGCATTCTCTCTCTTTTGTAACATGCTTTTATACTGTACCTACCTACCTCTCTAGTGGGATGTGACTGAATCTGGGGAAAGTGTAAAATGCTAGGGCAAAATCAGGTGAAGTCATTTGAAAAAAATTAGGTTAGAAGACCTTCTCCAACTGAGAACAGGAATGGGCTACTGGCTTTTTATCAAAAGAGTGAAATAAGTGGGAAAGACCATGTTGCAAAACAAAAACAAGGCCTCCAGTATTAGTCCATTCCCTGTAGATGAGCTGGAGAAGACTAGGCCTAATGGGACAGCGCAGGCAACCACCACCATTTGTTTTAAATGCAAACACCTACATTAGTGCCATGGCTAAGAGTCCTTCTCAGGAGTGGGGAATTGGTGATCCTCCAGCTGCTGTTAAACTACAACTCCCATTAGTCCTAGCCAGAATAGCAATGGAGAGAGTTGATGGGAGCACAGTTCAACAGCATCTGGCAAACTACCCATCCCCCACCCATAGTCAAAATGGTTGATGAAAAAAACATAAGCCACAGTCACCCACATCACTTACCCTCAGCTGCTACGAGCACATATGAAATTTAGGTTCAAGATGCATAGTGTACTGTGAGAAAGGTTTAAAACAATGTTTCTTAATTTTTGGCTTTTGGACTTCAACTCCCAGAATTGTTGGCCATCTGCCATGCTGCTGGGTCTTCTGGAAATTGAAGTCTAAAACACCTGGGGGAACAAAGTTTAAGAAACACTGCTTTAAAGAGAGGCCTAAATATGTAATTTGCCAAAATTGCCCCATAACTTGCTTGCTGAGTGTTGTCCTAAGCAATCTTTTTGCAGAAAACAATGTAATACTTGTGACAGAAAACTAGGTCAGACAATACTCCTGCAAGGTGAAGTTAGGGGGGCTTACTCACAATCAACTGCACACCTGGAAGCAAAAATTCCATACATGCACATTCTACTGAGGCAAGTGAGGTGGGACCTGTAACTCCCTTTATTTGCCTCAGCCCTGTACTGACATGGGTACTTGCATTTAAAAAGACTAAATCCAGTGCTGGTCCCAAAAAGAGTAGATCCACTAAAATCACTGAGAGGTACAGAGATGTTGACTAACAAGTCTCATTCTTTTCAGTGGGTCTGCTCTGGTAGGACACACATTGGCTTTAGCCCCAAGGCTTCAGTCCTCAAGGCACTCTCCTGGCACAAGCCCTACTGGTTTCAGCAGGGCTCTCACCAGTACAAGTGCATTTGAGGAGATGGAGCAGTTTGCTACTTATGGAGCTAAAGTAGTACTACAACAGAAAGAGCTCGACTTTCTTACCTGACATAATAAAACCTGGGTCAGTTGATCTCAGTTGCTCTGGAGTATCCATCCTGTCAGGGTCACATTCTGCACCATCTGCAGATGGATCTAGAATACTAGCCAACTGGCCTGCATTTAGTGAAGCCGTTAGAGGATCTAAGAGACATGCTACTGTGTCTACGAAGGGAATGACTATCTGCTGCGGAAACTGCTCTACGTAAGGTGGTGGTGGGGGCTCTCCACCAGCCTCGGGATCATCTTCACACATGGGTGTGATACATAAGTCTGACGTGACCTCAATTTCACTTGGACAAGGCTCAGCCTGCAATAGGTCTTTATCGGGAGGAGGTGGTGGTGCTGGCGGGGGTGGCTGTTCTTCCTGCAAGGGGTCAGGGACATCGGGCTCTACTGCGTCAGCAGGTGGTTGCTCAGCCTGACTGCCTGAGGGAGCTACTTCCCCATGGACGGAGGTCTGACTCTGAGTGGCTGACCCAACCCTGAGAGAATGTGCTGAACCTGTGGGTGCCCCTTCGGCTGGGGCAGGTTCTGCTTCGGCTGGGGCAGGTTCTGCTTCGGCTGGGGCAGGTTCTGCTTCAGCAGGGGCAGGTTCTGCTTCAGCAGGGGCAGGTTCTGCTTCTACTTCTGCTGGGACAGGTGTTTCCTCTTCAGCAGCTGCTTCTGCTGGGGCAAGTTCAGGTTCAGGAGTGGGTTCAGGGGTGGGTTCAGGGGTGGGTTCAGGTTCGGATTCAGGGGCAGGCGCAGGTGAAGGCGCTGCTTGTGCAGGTTCTGCCACTGCTGCAGGAGCTACAATGTTCTCTGCGCTGTGGGACAACGTAGGAAGGGTCTGCACAGAAATTGCCACATCCTTCAAGTCAGGTTCAGAAGCAAAAGTTTCAATGTTACCTAGCATCTGCGCTGCTAGCTGGGCTGGATCGGCAGGGACATAGGCAAGTCCTGCTCCCTTTTCGTCCCCAGCCTTTTCTACAAATTCATCCACAGTTGAAGGGAATTGGGTAGTCTTGCTGCTCAGTTCACGCTGAGGTTCTTCATTTATTTGGTCCTCTTCAGTGTCAGTCGACTTCTCCTTCCGTTTGGGTTCATCAGACATTGGTGTCGTGTCCAAGTCTGACCGAAATGCATCACCAACATCAGCCCTTTTGGAACGGGGCACTGGAGTAGCTGCAGATGTTCTTTCAGCCCATCCTTCCACTGCAGAGGAATAAATATGAAGCAAGTCTAGGAGCTTTTTTTAAAAAGCCTGGTAAAGTTACCCTTTGTCATCAAGATGTTTTGGTATACCAATCCTATAATGCCTTCTCACTGGCCATGCTAACAGGGGCTTCTGGGAATTGAAATCCAAACCACTTAGGGCAAAATCTCATTACTAATCTCAACTAGGCTCATTAAATCAACAGTTCTACAAAAATGTTGACCAATCATTCAGCAGTTTAACAAAAGGTTCTACTATTAACAATCCAAAGTTATGAGTCTTTGAAATGATTTACATCTTTCAATAAAACTTCAGGAATGATATTGACAAGTTGGTAGCCTATATATATAGGAGTATAAGACTATACCAATAAAGGACTAAGGGCCTTTACAGACTGCAAAAATAGTGCAGCTTGAGGCCACTTTAAGTGTCCTGGTTCAGTGCTAGGGAATCATGGGAACTGTATTTTTTTTCTGAGACATTGAGCCTTCTCTGTCAGAGAGCTCTGGTGCCACAATAAACTAGTTCCCATGATTCCTTAGCCCTGAGCCAGGACAGTTAAAGTGGCTTCAAGTTGCACTATTTCTGGCAGTCTGTAAAGGCCCTAACTCAGAAAATTAAGTAGCAAAATGCAATTCAGATGTTATGGCCACTAGCTTAAATAATAATTGGTCTTTTAAAAGTGCTCTTTTAAAGCAAATTGTTTTGGTTGAACTTATGTTAATTGAAGGATTTGTTTCTGAATGGCATTTCTTACACTATAAAATAAAGTGATTAAAAAGAAGCAATTGACACTGGATACTACTGGTCTTACAATGAACAACTGCTAATAAACTGTTAAAGTTAAAACATTAAAATTCAAACAGTAACTGTTGTTCCAGTAAGAGGGTTGGAAAATAGTAATAATAGCCAAACTTTTTTTAAAAGAATAATTTTAAAAAATAAACAAGAGTGGTTTTTTTCAAAAAGTCATTTTTATTGCAATGGGTTTACTCTAACTATGATTAAGTCTGGATGTAACCCTATATATTTCAGACAGAAAACCACCTCTAAAAAGAAAGCCATTTCTCAGTATTGTGGTTTTATACTATGATATTGCAAAGCATTGTGAACCTATAGTAAAAAGGGGGAAGGCAATTCTAAACAAAAGCAGCCTTGAACAAAAGACATCCTGAGGACCTCTTGTGGTGGAAGGAAGCTAGCAACACAACACAGGGGCTACAAAGCAAACTCAAAAGCAAGGAGAGTAATACACAGGCAGGAGGCACCAAGCACAAATGGATTTTGGACAGAAGGAAGGGTTTATGTGAACTTTCCTCAACCTGTTACTAACCAGATATTTGGGATTTCACCATTGGCTATAAAAAGAACTAAAGCAGTCCAGAAGTCTCTTTGAGACTAACTGAGAAGAAGAAATTTCTAGCAGATGCTTTCATAGGATCAGATGCCTTGGCTACATTAGCTGGATCTCAAAGTTGTCATTCAAAAACATCTGGAAGATACCAGACTGGAGAAGCCTAGTCTACGTGATGTAGAAAGTGTTATGAATGTGATTAAGTGTAAATTTTTATGTGGTGTAGTGGTTTGAGTGCTGGACTATCACTCCAGAACATGGTTCAAATCCTGGCTCATCCATGTAAAAACCACCTGGGTGACCCTGGGCAAGTCACATTTTCTCAGACTCAGAGGAATGGTAAAGAAACTTGTCAAGAAAACCCCATCATAAGTTGCCATAAATTGGAAACAACTTGAAGGGACACAGCAACAACAAAAAATTTATAGCGTAGAGTAAGATTATATTATTTTTCCAAGACTGGACTACAAGAACAGAAGAAAAAAAGGAGGAAGGGTTGCCAGACTGCCAAAGGGGATGGAAATGCAAGGATCAGTCCCAGTTCTGGGGAAAAGACAAGATATAAATAACGATTAATAAAACTACTGCTACTGATGATGATGAGTTTTTTCTTTTGTCTTTAACAAAATATGTCAAGATTTTCTTTTCCAAATTTCTACTGATACTGATATACAATATGCAGACTTTCAGCAGTCGCCAGATAACTGTGGAGATCTCTTAACCATGGCTGTGCTACAGGACTGTGTTCTTCTTTGTCCCATCTGGTATAAAACCCTCAATCACTGGTCGTTTTGTTGACCAAGCATAGCACAAAGGGCAACAATACCAAGATCCCACACTAACTCATTACTCTTAACCAAGGTGTGACTCTAGCTAGCAAAACCAGATTAACTGGGAGATGATTAACTTTAACCACCTGTAATTCATGGTAAGAAGCAGGCAATCAATGATTCACCATTCAGAAATAGATTCAATGAGTCTGATCTAATTGGAATCAACTAATAGGGTTCAGGCATTTATGTCTACCCCAGCACTGTGTTAAGAGGAACAAATAAGTTTTTACACACTGCAATACATGGTTTGAATCACCCAAGCATTTGACCTCAACCAGTACTGAATCTTTCAGTCAATTTCTGACAGGCTGTAGCAGTGTAATGTTAAGATGCAAAACAGACCTGTTGTGGCTTTCATTAAGAATCCCTGAAAAACTGCTGAATGGGAAGATCATAGAATGATAGAGACCACAAGGGCCATCCAGTCCAACCCCCTGCCATGTAGGAACTCAAAATCAAACCATCCCCGACAGATGGCCATCCATCCTCTGTTTAAAGACCTCCAAAGGAGGAGACTCCACTACTCTCCGAGGGAGTGTGTTCAACTGTTGAACAACTCTTACTGTCAGGAAGTTCCTCCTAATGTTGAGGTGGAATCTCTTTTCCTGTAGCTAGAATCTCTTTTCCTGTAGCTAGCTAGCATCCTGTAGCTAGCATCCCAGATCCTGTTCTCTGGAGCAGCAGAAAACAAGTTAGCTCCCTCCTCAATGTGACATCCCTTCAAATATTTAAACAGGGCTATCATACCACCTCTTAACCATCTTTTCTCCAGGCTAAACATACCCAGTTCCCTAAGTCGTTCCTCATAGGGCATGGTTTCCAGACTCTTCACCATTTTAGTCTGGACATGCTCCAGTTTTTCAACATCCTTCTTGAATTGTGGTGCCCAGAACTGGACACAGTATTCCAGGTGGGGCCTGACCAAAGCAGAATACAGTGCCACTATTACTTCCTTTGATCTAGATACTATACTTCTATTGATGCAGCCTAAAATTGCATTGGCCTTTTTAGCTGCTGCATCACACTGTTGACTCATGTTTAACTTGTGGTCTACTAGGACTCCAAGATCCCTTTCACACATAATCTCGCTAAGCCAGGTGTCCCCTATCTTATATCTATGCACTGCATTATTTTTGGCCTAAGTGCAGTACCTTACATTTCTTCGTGCTGAAATTCATTCTGTTAGCTTTGGCCCAGCTTTCTAATCTATTAAGGTCATTCTGAATTTTCATCATGTCCTCTGGTGTATTAGCTATTCCTCCTAATTTGGTGTCATCTGCACCCCACTGGTCACTTCTCTCCAGGATGAAGAGGAGCCATTGCTGAGCACCCTTTGGGGTCAGTCAGTCAACCAATTACTAATCCACCTAACAGTTGTATTGTCTAGCCCACATTTTACTATCTTGTTTGCAAGAATATCATGGGGGACCTTGTCAAAAGTTTTACTGAAATAAAGATATGTTATGTCTACTGTATTCCCTTCATCTACCAACCTAGTAATTTTATCAAAAAAAGAGATCAGATTAGTCTGGCATGACATGTTTTTGCAAAACCCATGTTGACTTTTAGTGATTATGGCATTCCCTTCTAAATATTCACAGACTCTCTGTTCAATGAACTGTTCTAGAATCTTTCCCATTATTGATGTCAGACTAACTGAGCGATAGTTCTTGGGGTCCTCTTTTTCCCCCTTTTTGAAGATGGGGACAATGTTTGCTCTCCTCCAGTCTGCTGGGACTTCTCCTGTTCTCCAGGAGTTCTCAAAGATTATTGCCACTGGCTCTGAGATGACATTTGTCAGTTCTCTTAATATCCTTGGATGTAATTCATCTGGTCCTGGAGACTTAAATTCATTTAGGTTAACCAGGTATTCCTGTACTTCCTCTTTACTTATTTTGTGCTGCATTTCCCCTATTGTGTCATCTGCTCCATTTTCTTCAGGTTAAACACCCTTTTCCTTTTGTGATAAAACTGAGGCAAACAAGGTGTTTAGTAGTTCTGCCTTTTCTCTGTCCCCTGTTAGAATTTCTCCATCTTCTTTGCACAGTGGCCCTACCCTTTCCTTCTTCTTTCTTTTGCTACAGACATACCCAAATGATTTGTGATTTCGCCCCTTTTCCATTTCTTATACATCTCCCGTTTAAAACTTAGTTCAGTTGAAAGTTCTTTTGTCACCCAACCCGGTTTCTTGAGACAATTTCCATTTTTCCTTCGCATTGGAACAGTTTGAGACTGTGCCTTCAGTATCTCCCTTTTGAAAAACTCCCATCCATCCTGAACTCCCTTCTCCTTTAGTATTTCTGACCACCGGATCACTCCCAGTGTTTCCCTAAGTTTGTTGAAATCAGCTCTCCTAAAGTTTAGAATGAGTACCTGACTATGCCTAGCTTCTCCTTTCCACTGTATAAGAAACTCCAGGAGAACCTGATCACTCCCACCTAAGGATCCCACCACTTTTACCCCATTTACCAGGTCATCCCTGTTGGTTAGGATCAAATCTAAAATAACTGATCTCCTTGTTGCCTCTTCCACATTTTGGACAAAGAAATTGTCTTCGAGGCAAGTGAGGAATTTGCTTGACCTTGATGTATTGGCTGAGTTTGACCTCTAACAAATATTAGGATAGTTGAAGTCACCCATCACTACTACATCTCTCCTATCTGAGTTTGTGGTCATCTGTTCTAGAGAGGCATCATCCAATTCCTCAGTCTGACTTGGGGGTCTGTAGTAGACTCCCACTATAACATCCCTGTTGTTTCCTTCCCCTTTAATTTTTATCCAGATGCTCTCCACCTGAGTTCCAGGATTTAAGCTCCAGCAACACGGGACTTCACCATGAATGGTTTGTTGCTGGAGCACTGCTGGTTCTTCATGGGTTAAGTCCTAGATAAACATGATGTGTCCGAAAATCTTCCACAATTGTGCTACTTTGCTGGGAGTATGTCTTTTACTCCCAGCTTTTTTCCTGTCTGATAATTTCCAATATCATTTTGCATACAGTGATAAAATAATTTGATTCAACGTTGCAAGCAAAAAGGTACAGTTATTATTATTAAAGTGGATGCTATATCTTTGTTATTTGGAAAGGAATTTGTCGATGATATTCCTTTTGTTTTGCAACAGACTTAAATGGTACTGAAAGGGGAATCCAAGAAGATCCCACATAGCCTTCGCTAATCTGGTACCCTCTAGGAGTGCTGGAATACAACCCTTCCTTATCCACATCTTGGGCAGGGGCAATACATTTGGATGAAACTAACTAGAGGATTCTTCTGCATCTCAATATTACTATCAGGACTCAGGGCAAGAACAGTTCCTCACCTCCAACAGAGGTTATGTGAAGCATAACTCTTTGACGCATCCAGCTATCTATTAAGTTACTCCTTGCTTCATTCTTTGTGACTGAGGTAGAGGGGGTGGTGACGGAATAAGGTACAATGAAGTAGAGTTTTAAAGCTCATCATAGATAGAGGATGTGAAAATGGGTATTGCCACAATTTATCTGCTTTCCTAGAACAATTATTCATGACTATAGCTACCAGGGGCCAAGTTACTTTTCCTTAGAGGAAGATAAAGAAATATATGTGGAGAATCAGTAAGAAATAAACATGCATCTTCGTTCTAGAGAACACACACAAAAGGACTAAGAAAGGTGAAGAACGATCAGCAACATTTTTATATTTTATGAACATTAGAGCTTGGAAATATTCTTTCTATGTATTAAAATGTTTTTCACTTGTAGGCTGAGGGAGGGTTTGTTTCTTGAAGATATAGTCCAAAAAGGTAATTACTTCAGAACTCTGTTAACATTAATGTTTACTGAAGTCTTTTACAGCAAAAATCAACAGTCTTTCAGCAGCTTAAAAAACAAATGGGTTTATTATAGCACAAAGCATTCTGGACTCTAGCCCACAAAAGCCAATGCTATATACTGCTTATTATAACCTATAATAATTAAATTAAATTTATTTAATTTATAATAAAATTTAAAATAATAATTTTTAAGGATTAACAGTTAATCATTTTAGAAACTCTATTTAAACATGTACAACTCATATTTTGACTTTTTGCTATTTCACATGAGCTAAGACCATACAGCATGCTGGCAAATGTTAATTTTGTCCCCATATCCTTATGGTAGGCAGCAGAGACTACTGGTGTGCAAGAGTCAAAGGCTGTGTCTCCCTGACTACTGACTGGTTGCACTAACATGCCTACGTTCATTCTTCTCTTGAGCACCAAGAAAAGTTTAACCTATGCACAAGGTCAATCATAAGCAAGGAAAGAACATCTCCCCAGCTGTTGCTGGGTGGGGGCTATGCAGAAGGAGACAATGCCCATTTCTTTCCCCATGTGAAAAAGTTCATAAAGGGCCATAATGACTTCCATGTATGTTATCAACAGGATACTTGCCAAGGTGCATATCTACAGAATGCATGACTTCTGACCTGCAACATAATCTGAACACAATTCCTGGCTTTTGAAGAATGGAAGTCATTCAAAGAGCTATGGGCAAAACGTCCATGCCCATAATGGATCTTCTGAAGGATTCTAATGCTCAGCCTCTTTAAGACTCCCTTACCACCCACCACACATCTCCTGAATCACTCTAGAAAGTTGAGTGAACCTGCAAAACAGCCTCTGAGGCAGTGCGAAGAGTTGGCAGTCAGAGGGAAAATTCAGACATGAAGCTCTTTGGAATCTAATAAATGCCATTAGTTTATGGCACACTAAGTACTCTTGTTCATATAGACATGTTTCTATTGTGCTCCAGTACACTTTCTGCCCCATGAAGGCATCCAAAATACTTTTCTTTTTCAATGTGTTTGTTTATTTTATATTCTGCCTTTCTCCTGGGAGGGGTCCCATCCACCTTCTCTTGCAACAACAACAAAAATGACCCTCACATCTTGGACTCTGGGAGGTTCTAGCAATACCGTTAAAGTAATGACACTGCCCTGTTCCTTGCTTCCCATCTCAAAGCTAGCACATACCATATAGTCACTTTTCCATGTTGCTTCCCTAGTTTGATTCTCAATTCTCTCATTGTGCAGAAATATATGTGGCAGGGAGAACAGAGCTTTGGCCTCAACTAGAGCTGTGCTGCAACTCTGCAGACAGACGTATCCCAATATACCAAGGGCTTCACTATACATCCAGGTATACTGGAGGCCTGCCCATCTATACATAACATTTTTAAATGATTTTATATTGTTTTAAGGTGTTGATATTTCAATATGATAGTTTAATATTTTTTTTTTAAAGATCATGTTTAATTTGTATATATGTGTGCATGCACACATCTTTGAGCTACTTGTCAGCTCATGAATTTCATAGGATTTTCTTAGGCAAAGAATATTCAGAAGTGGTTGGCCCCTGCCTTTTTCAGAAATATAGCCTACAGAATCGGGTACTCCTTGGTGCCCCCCCATTCAAGTTCCAACCAGGCCTGACCGACCTTAGCTTCCAAGATCATCTGATACCTTCAGGGTACACAGACATGTAGCTTGTTTTAATTCATGTTCTGAACTAGGGTCCCATTTAGGAGAAAGGCAGGATATTAATTACTATACTAGCCCCCAACCCAGAAATAAACACACAGTTCAACATGCTTCACCAGATCAATGGCCTCAGTTAGGCTCCACTTCAAGAATCACATTATGATCCCTCACTTGAGACAGAACACCAAATTGAAGTCCACGTTCTTATACACTAGACATAGGGAAAATACAGCCCAGTGATCATATATCAGTTGAGAGAGTAGTGATGGAGTTTGGACTCAAAATCAGAAAAAAAGAGTCACAAACACTGCAAAATGCAACATTTTTGCTCCTCTCCCCAAATGAAAATTAAAGTGGAAGTAATGTTTTGGCATGATAGTGAAGTCTGCTGGGAGTGCAGGGGTGAGGAAGACTGGCCTCCACTTTGTAATTCACTTTTAGCATAGTGTCAATATACACCAGCATAGGTTCCAAAGGTTTATTTATTAATTAGAATATTTCTATCCCACTCTCTATCAAAATCTCTCAAGTTATCATACAGATAAAACCAATACCAACAAGTTAAAACAGTATAAAACAATAATAGACTAAAAACATATTAAACCCATCAATAAGTTAGAACAAGTTAAAGACTAAAAGATTAAAACAGTTTTTTTCAAAGTTATGTAACCATCTGAGAACCAAAATGGATTCCATCTAAACATCAGGAAGAACTCCCTGACAGTAAGAGCTTTTCTATATTTCTCCATACAATCTTCTCTACACATCCAATACCAAAAATATATGTGAAGGACTTTTTCAAGGAATAGTGATTGGTGGTATTGTAATATTACAGTACACATACACACACAAAAATGGTTTTTGAAATATACATTTGAGTTTACTAGATATTTTGTTAATTTTGTTAATATTAAGAGTTGGGTTGGCATTAATTGATGCTCTGTTTCTGTAATACTGTAATTGGGGTGGGTGCTAACTTTGTTTTGAGTAAGAGCTGTCTGCCAGTGTAATACGCAGCCTTGAAGAGTGGTGGAGTCTTCTTTAGAGATTTTTAAACAGAGGCTGGATGGCCATCTGTCGGAAGTGCCTTGATTGGGTACTTCTGCATGGCAGGGGGTTGAGTTGGACTGGATGGTACTTGTCTCTCTTCCAACTCTATGATTCTGTGATTTGTGCAACAGGTGCAAAGACCCTGTGCTCATTCCTTGCACAACAGCAGCTTAACTCCCCAAGTCAAAAGTGAGAGGGAGGTCTGTGAACCAACTTCCCTAGGGACCACACTTACACACCCTCTGAGAAACCATAGTTGCTTGCATAACTGCATTTTATGTCAGTGCACTGCTCAACAGGATTGTTCTGTGATTATTCTTAAAGCTGTCTAAAATATATACATTGATGAGGCTACAATCTAAATGGGAGACTGGTACAATGGAAGAAAGAACTTATAACCTCCTTGCCCCAATACTGTTTTTCTGAAAATTCACCCTGCATTCCCAGCTCCTTTTATTTTTTCTGGGAAAAGAAGTTGGGGGAGGCTGGGGAGAAATGGCATGAAAAACTACTTCTGAACCTCTTGCCAGATTTCTGCTACAAATCAGTCACAGACACTAGAATGGTGTTTTAAGTATACACACACACACACACACACTCTAATTATGGTTATTATTCTACATAATTTACAGTGTGACCAAAGAACTATTTTTATTCTGCTAATTTCCTACCTCTAGTGACATGAAATTCTCTCACCAGATCTTTAATATCCAAATTAGGGTGTTCTGGGGAAGAAATAGAACAAAAAAAAACATTAATATAAGATTTCAAACAATTTGATTTTAAAAGACTTAAGAGGGGCTGTTGTTAACAATTTATATAATGGAGCCAACATGAAATTACCACAATAATGGTCAGTATTGCTCTATGAACCAATGACTAACTTTATTTAAAAATTAAAAACAAAGAGAAAGCAAAAGCAAACCTTCTCGAAAAACTATCAGCTCTCTGAAATAGACAGCAGCAAACTCAGTGATGTTGGGTGGGCTGGCCTTCAGAACTGCTCTGCTCACTCCCTCAAGTAGAGTCTTGAGGCCATAAGGAACCACCATCCTGGGCTTTGCGGTATGCATTGTCGTTGGCACTTGCAGACAAAACTGCAATTTCACAACTGGAAGGAAAAGAAACTGATTGAAGGAAAAGGACTACTGTCACTGGAGTCAGTCCCAGAACTTAGAAAAGTTACTTTTTGGATTACAGTTCTGAGATTGTCTCAACCAGAAAGAGAATCCTGGCTGGGAAATTCTGGAAGTTGAAGTCCAAAATGTAACTTTTCTAAGCTCTCCTCATCTGTTCAGAATGGATTCACATGCAGTAAGTTATTTCACCCATTAATTGGCTGCCTTTCAAGATCACAGTCTCCTAAATTTGCTTCCAGAATAAAAACAACATAAATGTATTAAATAAATCTATATACAATATAGAGAATTTAAAGTAAAACCAATTTCTGTTAAGTACGTCTTTGTGGCTCCTAAGTTCTCCCCGCCTCTGAGAACTCCAACTGAACACATGAGTTCATAAAAAATGTAGAGATGTAAAGCTACATTGGGCTGGTGTCATCGCTTAATGTTTCAAGATTGTGGCCATTTTTGTAAATGTTCTAAGAATATTCTGGGCAAGTGGCAAATGTACTTCACAATCTCCTGCCTATTCCAAATTCTTAAGGTATCCAGGAGAGTCAGATTTTCCCTGTTATATGCAAGATTAATTTACACAAATGATCACTACCATAATTACTATCATATCTATTCAATAGAGTATGTATCTGAAGAATTTAAATGGCATTGTTTTACAAGAGTGAGCAATTGTGACCCTTCAAACATTGGACTGCAAATCCCATCAGTCCTAGTCAATATAGCCAGTGATAAAGGATGTGGGAGCACATTCAGAGGGTCACGATTTGACCATTTCTGCGCCACAACCATGCTTCTTTGATTCCTGAAAAAGCCTGTAGAACACTTCTTATTCATGCTTATGTTGCCACAACATAAATAAAACGAAAACGAATGAGCGAAACATTTATCTTTGCTCTTCATATTTATCTCTGCTCTTCACTTACAATTATTATTTTCCCATCTCTTCTGACCTAAGTCTAAGCTACAGGCATCTTCCTTCAATAGCAGATGTTGGTTCAGTGATAGGTATCACCTCAGCTGTTTTTGCATTCTTTCTTGGGGCAACAATATGAAGCACACTTACAACAAAATGTTCTGTGGAACTCAATGAGGCTTGTTTTTGAAATAAGGTTGCCATTCAGGGGATATTTTTGGCACTCAAATAAAATCAGCTTGCCTCTGATATCTACAATATGATTCTCTGTCTTGACTCTGTTGTGAAAAATATGTTGTTAGAATATGCCAAGTTACAGGTATTGTTTAAGAACAAGCCCACTGGTGAAATTCCAGGAATAAAAACACCTCACATCATGCTAATATGAACTAATTCAAAGGAACATTTTAAAAGAACACTTATTTGGTATGAAAGATTTCATCAGAATTTACCCACAGTTTCAAATAATGTGGTGGTGCTTTCCAAATAGTGAAAGGTCTGGTAGTGACCAGAATTCAGTCAGATCCTAATAGAGTTTGGAAACATTACTGTTTTGAACTACAACCCCCCAGATTTCCAAAAGATGGAACCGCGGAAGCTGTAGTCACCAAGCTAGTAGGAACTTTCAACCTATCCACCCCAATTTCAAAGCATCAGATCTACAGGAACGTTACTTATTTCTGAACTTTCATAGTACACCTTGTATCAGGGCAGATGCTGCCTCCCCCTTGGCTACCTTTTTATAATGTACAGCTTCCCAAGTCCATCATCAACCCCATTAGAGACAGAAGCAGAATTTGCTAATTGAGACCAAAGTTCTGATCTAGTCCAGCATCCTTGTTTCCCAGGATGACTATCAAGGATGCCCACGAGGAGGAGATGATAGTAACAACCCATCCATACCTGGAAATGTCCCTTGAACCATTTAGTATTAAGAAATACAAGGCACCCCATGGCCTGAGAGATGAGGTGAGCCCCTTTCCCTTCTCAGACCACAAGCTGTTGCTGATATACTGCTTCTGAACATGGAGGCTCTACCTACCAAACAGCAACACAGTTCTCCTTCTCATCTATTATTTATTCTGATTCTCATTACAGCCAATCTGGGAAGTGAGGAAAGGAGGACCATCGTCATATAGGAAGCTGCCTTATCCTGAGACCATTTGAGCCATCTAAGGGGGGTTGCAGACTGCCAGAAATAGTGCAAATTGAGTCCACTTTTAGGGTTAGGGTTAGTGCTAGGGAATCATGGGATTTTTTTTTTCTGAGACATTGAGCCTTCTCTGTCAGAGAGCTCTGGTGCCACAATAAAATACAGTTCCCATGATTCCCTAACCCTAACCCTAAAAGTGGACTCAATTTGCACTATTTCTGGCAGTCTGCAACCCCCCTAACTAAATACTGGTCCAAAACACACTGCAGAAATGATCCAGTTTGAGACCACTTTAATGGTTCTTGTTCAGTGCTAAGGAATACTGGGAACTGTAGTTTATTGTGGCACCAGACCTCTGACAGAGACTAAATGTCTCGCAAAACTACAGTTCCCTGAATTCCCTCACATTGAGCCAGGGCAGTTAAAGCAGTCTGAAACTGGATTATTTCTGCAGTGAGTTTTGGACCACTGCCAACTGATTTGACATGACTTTCCAGGGTCTCAGGCAAGTCTCTTCTATAGCCCTATTTGGAGATTTCTGATATTCCCTGGTGCCTTCCCATCCAAGACTTAACCAGGCCCCACTCTGCTTAGTTTCCAGGTGCGCACATAATGTGGCAGTGAGTTCCACACATTAATTACCCATTCTGTGAATGCTTCCAGATTCCTTCTCTCTATTCTGGTGCAAAAGAGGATGAGAGGCTCCATTATACTTACTCCTCACTCCTCTGTTAAGTATGGGGAGTAACAATTGAGTAGGGAGGAGGAAGAAAAGCATGACACGCGTGAACTTTTTATGAGACTGTGTAATTCCCCCAAAGGAGGTTTCAAAACCCATCCCTTAGGGGAGCAAAGCAGTGGCAAAGCAATATTGGAAGTGTATTTTCAGTTGCTGACTACAACTGAAGATGCAACACCCCAGGAAATACCGCTTCATAATTTTGGTTTACAAAACTCCACTTGCCTCAGAATGAACAATGCAGGGCCTGAAAGAGATTTAGGGAACCAGAGGTCATAATACCGACTTGCAGACACTAAACTGGGTAAAGATGCATCTATAATAAAAGTAAGCTGTCAAATATTTGGTACCCATAAATGTCTGGTCTAGTTTTCTGTTCACTTTTCTGTTGTAACCTCAAAGTTATTCTTGCCATACTTGGTCTACAATCTTACAGTGGGTCTCATTCATGTGTGTGTGTGTTTGTGTGTGTGTATATATATATATATATATATATATAATCAACAGGAGCTAGAAGGTACTCCAGATGTTTTTGGACATAATCTATCACAATCTCTCACCAGTGGCTGTGCTGTGCTGCCTGGGACTGATGGGAATTGTAGTCCAACATTTGGAGTGCCACCATTACCCAACCATTTCAAAGGACTATATTCCACTAAACACATTAACACCCTTCTTGCAAGGAAATATGGAAACCATATGACAATTAGGTCCAAAACACACTGCAGAAATAATCCAGTTTGAGACTACTAACTGCTCCAGCTCAATGTTGCTAGGGAATTCTGGGAACGGTAGTTTTGTGAGGCATTTGGCCTTCTCTGTCAGAGAGCTCTGGTGCCACAATACACTACAATTCCCAGGATTCCCTAGCACTGAGCCAGGGCAGTTAAAGCGGTTTCAAGCTCGATTATTTCTGCAGTGTATGTTGGACCTTACTGTGACACACTTGTTACTGTGTGCCTTCAAATGATTTCTGACTTATGGTGACACTAAGGCAAACCTATCACAGGGTTTTCTGGGGCTGAGAGAGTGTGACTTGCCCAAGGTCACCCAGTGGGGTCCCATGGCTGAGCAGGGAATCGAACCCTGGTCTCCAGAGTCATAGTCCAGCGCTCAAACCACTACACTACACTGGCTCTCAATGTGACACATATGGACCCCACCAAATACACTTCCAGATGGAAGGATACTACACCGTTACTCAACAGGCACTCTGTCTTTCCTTCCTCACATTTTTTTTATGGTAGGAAAAATAATGTAAGCAGCAGTGGGTTAACAAATAGAAGACAACCATGTCCAACCCTTCCTCTCCTCTGTAAGTGAGGCAATCCTGAAGGACCCTGAGAGAGAAGAGCCAGTCTGAGAGCATTGTTACTCTTGTTCTCTGCATACTGTCTATGTTTTATATGTATTGGTATAGTGGGTTGAGTGCTGGATTAGGGCTCTGGAGACCAGGGTTCGAATCCCAGCTTGGCCTTGAAACCCACTGGGTGACCTTAGACTAGTCACAAACTCTCAGCCTCAGGGGATGACCATGGCAAACCCTTTCTGAAGAAACTTGCCAAGGAAACCCCCATGATAGGGTCACCATAAATCAAAAATGACTTGAAGGCAAACAAAAACAATTTTTTTAATGGATAACATCTCTTTATGGGACCACTGTGTTCAGGAAATAAAAGTTTCATAACTCCTGAGGCAATTCCCATACTGTTGATGTGACTTGCGGTCATTTTTTACTTCTGGCGACTCTCTCAGGCGGTTTCCTCGGTTCAGAGAAGGTTTCCCCTTGCCCTCCCCTGAGGCGGAGAGAGTGTGACTTGCACAAGGTCACCCACTGGGTTCCGGGGGCGAGCCAGGATTCGAACCCTTGTCTCTAGAGAGAAGGAAAGGGGACCACAGGCGGCCAGTAGTTGCCCTAAAACCTCCCTCCTTCTTCCTCTCCCTCACTTTCCCGCCCTCTCCTTCTCCCGCCAGCCACCAGGGGGCGCTCCCGCCTTTCCCTTCCTGGCTGCTGCCTCTGGCCACGCGCCAACCTTTCGTTCCGTTATTTTGTTTTTTGAAAATTTCGCTCTCCGACGTCGGCAGCGCTAACGCTCCCTCCTCGCCCCTTGCCGGAGCCTCCTCTGGAGTCTCTGAGCCCGGTCGGCCTTTTATAGCCATCGGCTCTCGGTGGGCGGGGCCAGAGCGTACGCATTTGTGAGGTCACAATAGCTGGGTTGGACCAGCGCCGAAGAAAGCGGGCGTCGCCTGATCAACCGTGGCCGCCTTTTCTTTTCCTCTCTTCTCACGCCTTAATTGACGCAGTTCGACGCCGCTTTAACCGCCGCGGCTACAAATCCTATGGACTCCTGGGATTTGTAGTTTGTTGGGGGCACCCAGAGCTCTCTTGACTGAGAAGGCTAAAATGTCTCACAAAAATTACAAACCCCACAGAATACCATCGCATGGAGCCATGGTAGTTAAAGCGGTGTCGAAGTGCGTTAATTCTGCAGTGTAGATGCATCGTGTCAGCCCGTTCTTTTTGGGGGGAGGGGGTTCGGCCTCTCGTTCTTCTCCCAGGGACGGCCCTTCAAAAGTTGTAGCCCTCCAAGTGTTCCTGGAGTGCAATTCCCATGAGTCCTAGACAGTCGACAGGTATTGCATGCCAAGGATACCTGGGGCATGGCCACCGCAAAGGAGGACAAGGCACCACAAAATGTAGGCTTTTACCACATATAAAAGCCAAAAACACTCACAGGCATGTAAACCTATGGCCTCTTATAGTCATGCTCAAAATGGAGGACATGTCCTGGAATGAGGAGGAGGTCTTCTGGTCACCCTGGGACTGCTCCAAATGGAAGACATTCCAGGAAAACATAGGCCTTTGCCACATATAAAAGCTAAAAACACTCATACATTTATATCCATACTTAGTCATGTTCAAAATGGAGGGCATTTGGGAATCCCTCCTGGACAGAAGGTTGAAACAGAGGACTGGTCCTGGAAAATGAGGACCAAGTCTGGTCACCCCTCAACTTCTTAAGCCAGATAGGTCAAGTGCAACCCTTCAGAAGATGGACTGCATCTCCCAGTGTGCACCAAGGGCCGTGCTGAGGAAGGCTTTTAAGAGCTGCAGTCAAAAAACATCTGGAGAGGAAGGTCCTTTCCTCTTGTGGGAAACTGTATTTGGTAAAGAGCTTCGGCTGCTCCAGACCTGAGGGGTTTCTGAGGGCGGCAAATCAGATGCCATAGGTTTTGTATGCAGTCGGCCCTCCGCATTTGCAGCTTTGAATATTGCAATTTGATTATTCACGGATTTGATTAATGTGTTCTCTTTAGGAATCTCTAGATCCTGTGTGTGACTCTGTGGGAAACATCAGCAGAAATCATGCTGGAGGACCTAGAGGTTTCTAGAAATAACACTTCTTTAGGCATTTGTAGGTCCTCCAATGCAATTCTACGGACATCTGGCAGATGTTGATCACAGAGTTGCACTGGAGGACCTACAAATGTCAAAGGAGTGTTCTCAGGTAAAACAAATAGTGGGTTTTATAGTCAGCCTTCCATATCCACTGATTCAAGCATCCAGTTTGTGTGTGTATGTATATATATTATATATTACACACACACACACACCAAGAGTGAACTTTGATTTTGCCATTTTATATAAGGGACACCATTTTACTCTGCCATTGTATTTAATGGGACTTGAGCATGGATTTTGGTATCCAGGGGGGTTCCTGGCACCAAACCCCACCATATAAAACCAAGGGCCCAATCTATTTGCAGGTTCCCCCCCTTACATGGGAGTTTTGTGCCCCAAACCCCAGCAAATGTGGAGAGTCCACTGTATTCAAGTGAAACTAGAATACAAGCAGAGTTGTGTTGAGCATGTAATGCTGCACACATTAGTGCACATCACAGAAACGTGAATGTTTTTATCACCAAGTTATGTGGCGTGTTTCTCTCCACTCTCATCCCTCTTCATCCTGTGACCAAATTTTAGCTTGGAAACGCCTTAAGGTGAAGTCCTTACATTCCTACTATAGGTGTTTTATAAGTAGACAAATACTTTGAAAACCAATTGAAGGGTTAAATAAAATAACAGGACAAACAGTAACTCTGTTATAGGACAAAATTAACTTTATTACTTGTTTTATTGTTTACTAAAGAAAAAGAGGAGTTGTGGTAGAAAGGACTGCCAGCACACTTTCTAATAGCTGCAAAAGCTGAGATTGCCAGAAACTGGAAAAATGTCCAAGGGTTCTAATTTTACAAATATATTGAATGTGGTCAGTTACCTTTGCAGAAAAATTTAAATAGCCATTTTTATATGACGACAGGAGAAATAAAGGAGGACAACACTGCAGCAACCCGGTACCCATTTTAAGGTATTTTCAAGAACTGAATGTTGAAGATGGGCCTCCATCTAAACAATTTTTTCCACAGCAGATATTAGTAGAAATAAAAAGTAGTAATACTGTAGATGTTACATAAAGATGGATGGATATTATTTTTGTTGTGTGCCCTCAAGTCATTTCTGACTTATAGTGGCGGTTTTCTTGGCAAGATTTGTTCAGAGGGGGTTTGCCTTTGCTTTCCACTCAAGCTGAGACAGTGTGACTTGTCCAAGGTCACACAGTAGGTTTCCATTGCTGGGGGAGGGCTCAAACCCCGTTTTCCCAAAATCCTAATTCAACATTCAAATCACTACACCATGCTGGCTCTCTCCAGTTATACAGGTCATAGATAGATAGCTATACACACACACATATCTGTGCATTTGATAATCATCTCTGTATAGACTTCACTTGCTCCAAACAACTTATTTAAAAGATATATCTTGTTTTGAGACCATTCGCAACATAACAGGTAGTCACAGCAACTTTAAGTCTATAAAATTCTGTGCCAGTTTGTTCTAAAGCAGAGGTGTGAATCATGTAGTCCAGATGTTCACTACAGCATCCAGCATTCCTCATCATTGGCTATGCTGACAAGAGCTGCTTGGACTTCCAGTCCAACATCTGGAGGGTCTTGAAAGACCTTCATAAGGGTCATTATAAAAACTTGATGTTACTACATGTAACTCAAGCAGGGCGTATACACACCTACCTCTCTGATGAATCTATTTCTTACCTGTGACTGATGTGTTTTTTTAGATGTTTCCATCAGTCACATTAAATAGGGTTTACAGGAACTGTAGTCTAAAATATGTGGAGGGCACCAGATTGTAGAAGTCTATGTACTATTGGGAAGAGATGTGAGGTCAGGCATCCCCAGAGGATAGGGTAATATTGCTGCAGGGCCTTATGTGCAAGTACCCTCCCTAGATAGAGACCTCTGCACGTTAAGCATAAAGATCTTGAGGAGTCTAAGCATGCTTGGATGACCATGCCTCATAGGCTTCTCATCATGGCCACATTTCAAAACACAACCTATATGCTTCAAGTTCTGCTTCAGACTTACATGTATGAGTCGCCCCTCCAGGATACGTTTGCATGTACAGCCATACAGCCCTATTCAACTGTTCTCTATGACTAGCTAAAGACGGCTGTAATCTAATAATCCAACAGGCAAAGGCAGGACTATCCACCTATTGGCTCTACACATGACACAACCAATGACACAAAACACTGTCCATTGCAAGTAAGCAAGAAGGGGAAAAGCTGCAAGATCTTCAGCCAAAGCAAAGACACTTCCCCCCCTAAAGTCAAGCATATCCAACAGCCAGTTCTAAAGTGTGTCCACCAATTGATCCTAAAGGAAATAGTGGAGATGTCGCCCAATTTTCTATCTCTAATTATGACAAAGGGAGAAGAAGGACCTTTCCTGATCGGAAATTACAAGGTTTCATGTGTGAACAATATCCACTTCTGTCATGAAAACAGCTTACTTAACCCTTTTGATCTTACCCTTTCAATTTTGTTAATATCCAATATTCATACTTTTAAAGTCTGAATCATATTCCTCCATTGCACTACTGATGAATCCTATGAACACATTTGTAGAGTACAAAGATACACAGTTTCAGCTTGTGTAGTCAAGCTGACCCTCTTGCTAATATACTGATGGGAACATATTAAGGGAGACACAAGGATGGCATATACCGTATTAACACTGCAATAGGCAGTATTATTAAATGGAGAAACCAAGAACAGTACTACAGATTTTTATTTAAGAAAAACTGTGGAGAGAATAAGAAACAAAGCACTGAAAGTTTTTTTGTGGGTTTTTTCGGGCTGTGTGGCCATGTTCTGAAAGAGTTTCTTTCTGACGTTTCGCCAGCATCAGAAAGCGTCAGAAAGAAACTCTTTCAGAACATGGCCACACAGCCCGAAAAAACCCACAAAAAAAACTATGGATGCCGGCCATGAAAGCCTACGACTTCACAAAGCACTGAAAGTTAAAGGCAGAAAAGAGAACACAACTTTTAAGGAAAACATTTTAAAAATAAATCAATACAGATTTTTGCATGGGAAAGAAACAGAACAACAGAAACAGAGCTTTGGCGTATGTACGAAATACTCTTGTGCAAACCATAAGTGAAAAACAATTCATACATTAAACTGACAATCAGTACCCAAATAAAGAATATACATGGCAATGCATTCATTCTAAAGAGCACATGTACTATTAAATAGCAGGGTTTCAGAGACTCTAAATGGAAAGAATAATCTTTCACTGACTTTCTAAACTGGAGGGTGGGGATGGGGAGATATTAAACTGGGGGCAGAACCAGCAATGCACATACATCATTAAATGCATATGCGTCATTCTCAATTGACCCCACCACAGATATTTTGTATTGAGATATATGTTGTCAAGTAAGAATCAGTAAACCTGGAGAAACTATAACACAATGGAAGAATCATGTTAGCTCAGGTAGCTACAAGTGCAAAGGATTCTGGCTATATTTTCACTTGAAGTGATTATCCAGTGTCTGGGATGTACACAGGAATCTGGGCATCAAGAACAATGGAAACTAGGCTGAAAACTAGACAAGCTAGCTTTTCATGTGTCTATTTAATATACAGGAGCATCCAATCATGCAAACCCAACATCTGCAGACTAAAGTGCTAAAGGCAGACACAGTAATACTAGTCCTAAGAACTGATCCAGGTATTTCACAAGGAGAATCTCCCTACAGTTTTGTGGGTTTTCAAAAAAATTAATGCAGTTGTGGGTTGGAACTTCTGATTTTAGAAGAGGAGATGGAGTGATGAAAACACCTCACTCGTTTATGGCAAAGGTGATGAAGAGAGATCAGGCCCAGCATTTGCGTCTTGTGAGAAGAAAAGCACCATGACTGAAAGATTGATCCAGGGAAGGTTCAGGACCCCCATTCCCCTGCTCAGACCAAACTCAAAACTTTTGACAGCTGTTTTTTTAAAAAAAAATCTATCAGGAATGGCATATTTTTCTTGCATAACATCAAGTTTTTCCAGAAGTTATTCTGATAAACATCCAGGTATCCTTGAACTTAGTATGTGTGTTACAAGGAAGCTACTTAACTAAAGAATAATTACGAAGAGGGGAAAAGCTCAAATCCTGTTCTTAATTTTTACTGAGCAGAAGTATTTTTAAAAGGTACAACTTCTGTAGATTAATGGACTGGTACAGCACATCACAGTAAACTATCTAAAGTGACATGTAAAAATTCAAATTATTCACCTGAAGTCATAATGCAATAAAAAGGTATCAACTGCAACAAAAAATATACCTAACCTCATACTTTTTTATATCTTATATATATTAACAAAAGAAAATGTTTACTTCATTATTGCTATTAGACCATGCCTCCGAGCTATAAAGTATAAAAAAACATATTCCAATTACATAAAATACAGTTCTCATCACTGGCATAATCTAATATAAAAATACCTTTGACATTTACAAGCTAGAGGTTTCTTCTCTGTGCATGAGATGATGGAAATGGGGAAGAGCAAAATACACAAATGGATGTGGCATTGGGTGGTGGCACTAAGCCATTATCAACATAGAAGGTAAAGTTGTTTTGCTCACAGGAAAAGTGCACCTCTGGTAAGATCTGGTGATAGGGACAGGGCCATGATCATGCCATTACAGGTTAACCTCTCATCTGATTACTTTTGAGAAGGTATAAGACCATAGTGCAAGGGTGTTGTAACTCTGAATAGCTATGTCTACCTTTTTACTTGTGGGTAGTCCACAAATCATTTAAGCTAGTGCAAACAAAGCTTGCTTCAACAGCAGTTTATGAGGCTGACCTGGTTTAACTTTTGTGGACTGTGTTTGAAGAAAAAAATTACAGGTAGGGTAAAACTGCTCATACCAATGGACAGTGACAGAAAAATTATACAAATACATTATATCTCCTTACAAATCACAGTGATCAACATTACTTTCACATAGGTACACTGCATTTGTTTCCCTCTTATACTTTCTCTAAGGAGCCTTTTCCCCATCAAGTTTTGTTACTTTTTTTCAGAGACAAGATGGTTGGTCAATGTTTTCTGCACTCAAGAATGGCTACGAAAAGACAGTGCTCCCGCTGCTATTTTCCATGCCTATTTCGCTTTCCATGTCGAAACCAGGATGGAAACAATTGTGTTGTAACTGCAAATGCAGACTCTTAGCACACTGTTGTTGTTGGTTTCCTGTCCTGTTCCCCTTTTACAACCCCTAGTTTGAAAAGTGTGAAAATCTATTGCCAGTTTCTCAATGGAATGTTGAATTCAAAGTCCACAAGTAAAACTGTAAATACCGTAAAATAAATTCATACACACTTATGCAATGTTTTCATATGTATGCCTCCATCTCAGCAAAATTGGCAAATCATGACAAAAAGAAACTGTCAGCTTAAAAGTGGGACTTTACCCAAAAGAAGAAAATCAGGGTTGAAGAAATGTATCCACAACGTTCAGTATTACTATAAAATTAAAGCAGAAATATACCTAATATCGTTATTCCCCCCCCCCCCCCCCGGAAAGCAGCAGATTTAATGGTTGAAGTGAAGTGATTTCTAGTGACTAGTGAAGATACACAGGCAATCTAACCCAGCAAATCCAATGTACAATTGACAGTCCAAGAAATGGACCTATGCACACTGGGATATGTTCTATATATGGTACACCATATAATCTATCACTCAGTGGTGGAGGTGAATAAGGAAGCCCTTGCTTCCATAATTAATGTTCCACATGATCACCAGAAATTACCAGAGCTTTGAATAAAAATGAAAAAAGGGATTTCTACTCTCTATGTACCATTCACATAGTGGAGTCAGTAAATGTAGATGAAGGGAAAACAAAATTTGCAGAGCACACTAGAATTAAAGTTTAAACAGATAGATAAGGCTTTACGAAGGAAAAAAGTGCACTACTCCTGCTTCACAGAATTATACCTCTGTGAAGCAATTAGGAAAGACAGCTATTCCAAAAACAAACCCCAAACCCACATGTGCTTTTAAAAAATGACTCAATAAAGTGATGTGTGAAAACTAATTCTACATTGTTATGACCCTTGGAATTTTCCAAGTTGGAAGAAAAATATAGCAACACCAAAAATTTAGAATACCACATGGCAAACATTATATTTAACCTAAATTTTAGCAACATCAATGATAATTTGTAAACACCTTGTAAAAACAAGGCTAGTAAGCCACAGTACCATTTAGAACTGATATAAAGGTGTCTAACACAGTAAATAACAACTTTAAAAAATAAACATTTGGCTGAAAAATAGAAGAGTATTTCTAAATTTAGCATGAATATGGAAGCAAGTTTTGCTATTCACACATACCTGAATGATTACAAAAATCCAAATAGCTCTGTTGTGCTGTTAATGTGCCAGGCATCCTTTTTTTCCAGCTGAATTTTTACTGGCTTCTGATCCAGCACATATACCATTTCTGCCTATGTACAGTTTGAAACAATTACATAGTACCATTCAATGAAAAAAAGTGGTTCCTCTTTACTACAAAAAGAAAAAAAATCTACTCAGAAACAGAAAAAAAACTATTTGCAGAAACTGACACAATATTTTTGTAGGAAATCAAAGTGTGCTTATTATAGGCTCATTTGTACAATCACAGGCTAATATGTTTCAAGCTTGGTTTGAAAACCAAACCAAAATTTAACACCCCCCTTTCAATTCCCCAGTTTTGGAATACAAAGATTTCAACTGTCAGGTCAGTTCTCCAGCACAAACCCCACTGACCAGTGAGGGCTAAACATCAGCATGTCTTGTAGCTCTCACTTATTTAAACAGGGCTTGTACAGGAGAAGCAACTATTGGATTGAGCCCAATGTCACTTAACCTTTTGAGCTAATTTTGTCCTTAATTGTTGAGACTGGAATGTTCTTCTGCCACCAGTTCTACATGTTGTGGAAATCTTCTCTGGCACAGCTGGTTTTTCAGGTGAGAAGTTGGCATCCCTAATAGCTTTGTTCTGAGAGTACAGAAACCATAAGAATAGAAGAAGTGAGGCTTCCGGTTCTTCACTGGGGGACCACTTCTTTCAGAGAGGCCAAAGCAGCATGTATGCGGACATGCAACCTGTTCTCAAAATCATACCCTGTGAATTCTTCCTGCAGTGAAAGGCAACATATTTATTAACCTTTATTAACCTGCTCATGGTTATCAAAAGAAGAGATAACTTATCAATGACAGTACAAGACTTTTTTTTTAACTTTTAGGACAGTGGAAGTTAAAGACAGCTAAAAGCCTGCAAAGTTCCTACGTTGGAAAAGATGTGATACAGGGTCTATTCACTTCCTAGTGACTGCCCAGAACAGGGATAGGCAACCTGTCCCCTTTAATGGCCAAGGGACTTCAGCTCCCAGAATCCAAGGAGCTATTGGCCAACATGGGACTATTGACCAACATGGCTGAGGCTTCTGGGAGCTGAAGTCCCTCGGCCCTTAAAGGGGAAAGGTTGCCTACCCCTGGCCTAGAATAACTCCCTTTCCTACAAGGTATCCTACAGAGGAAAGGAGGCTCCTTCTTACAGAAAGGGAAAATGCTTCATCCATTTTGAATTTTACCTTTGCCTGAAGCAGTAAGGTTTTTCCTCTTGGGACAGTCTGCAAGTGGAAACAAAAGATCACTTTAGAAATCTGCATTTGCAAAAATATGTTCATTTTAATGTTCTCATCACAATTCAGGAATTTAAGGTAAGCCAGAACAACACTGACCACCAGAAATTAGGTAGTCAGATTTACTCATTAGAACAACTCAGGAAATTGCAGGTATCTCTAAATTACCTGAAATCTGTCCCTTTATTAAAATAGCATCAATGTCTTCCAAATAAAAGATTAACACGTTTGTATACTCATTAGTAAAGTACATAAAACAAGTAGAGGACATATCAAAATATGAAGTTCACATGCGAAAATTCTTCTCATCTTCAAGTGCAACTTACTCAATGTAGTAATGCATTTAAAACATGTAGCCAGCACTAATATTCTCAGCTTGTTAATCTTTTATGAGCTTGAGATAATGTGTTTTCCCTCTGGTGCTACATATAAACCCCATAGTTTCTTGAGCATGGGAAGCTACATGGTCAGACAATTGGTAGAGTTTACACTGATTGGCAGAAGCTTTCCAGCGTTTCCGACATAAACCTTTTCCAGTCTTGCCTGACGATAGCAGGAATTGAACCAGGAATTTTCTACAGAGAAATGCCATGCTCTGCCACTTAGATTCAGCCCTTTTTTCTTTTCCATACAAAATTATTAACAAACACACACAAACATTTCTAGAAAGCAAAGTTTGGCAATCAATTTCCCACATGAATGGGGTGTTTAAAAGATAAAGCATACCTCAGTTAACAAAGTATTTTACAGGGAAGCTCCTTTTTACAAATATTTTTTTACAACTTCCAGTCTTTTTTCCCTCCTCATATTCTGTTTAGCTGGAAGTTTATTAAACAGTGCTTGCATTCAAAGGATGGTGAAGGGTGACTGGAGAAACACAGATTTTCAGTTTCGTGCTGCAGCATCATTAATGAAGCAAACATTTCAATAAACAAAGCTTGAGCTGAGAAAGAGCAGGATCCTACTCTAGCCAATTCTATAGGAGCAGTGCATGTCTGCTTACAACAGGCAAGACAAATAGCAGCTGCCTCCAGAATCTCTTACTGAGCACATGTGAATAGTAAAACAGAGAAAAGAGGAGAGTAGATAAGTCTGGTTCTCCAGCTACCTCCAAGCATGATTTAAAAAACTGATCTAGAAGTTTGGCCATCAAAATGAAAATCAAGAGAAAAGGCTGGTTAAAGAAAAACTAATCCCTGGAAGCATTTTGGAAGAAGCTTTCAGGTGATCTGTAGAAGGTTACAATGTTTCTGTTTACTTCTGTAAGGCTTACCTGATCTGGCTGCTTCATTTCATATATGTCTATTGTTAGTTTTCAATAAAAACTTCACAACTCTTTTTTGTTGTATGGTAACCTAACCCTATTCTTTCCATGTTATTCCATGTGTCCAGGAACACATCTACCTCATTGAGGTATACCTGTATACAAATAGGACAAGACACTTTCTTTCTTCTTTACAGAGGCATCAAAATAACAAGACATGCTTAACAACAAATGCAGATACATTCACCATTTTAGTGCCAGTGGTTATATTTTTCATGTTCAAAACAAGTTCAGCCTGACCATTTAAGAAGTTACTGGAGGGCAAGAGCAATTCCTTGGAGGCAAGTCTGAACAGTATTAATTAAAAACTATTTAAAGATTTTCTTCTTAAATATACCAATAAATAGAAATATAGGAAGGGTATAGGAAAAGTATGAAGATCTCCAGTTTTTACCTATTTTTTAAAAGTTCTTACCAGATATACAAAGTATCCTACATACAGTTTACAAGCATTCAATAAATGTGAACTGTATGTACAAAGCATATGGGTAACAATACAATTAAACAGGAGTTTCCCTGTTAGTAGAGGGCAGAAGTAACATTGCAAGTCACTGCTTAGAGCAAGGGTGGGCAAAATGTGTTCCTCCAGATGTTTTTGGATTGCAGCTCTTCATTCTGATTATGCTGGCCAGCGCATATAGAAGTTCCACTCCAGCAATATCTGAACCGAAGTGCTTTTCCTGCCCCCAATTTAAGAAGACAGGCATTCACTTCTTGCTCTTTATAATTTGCTGTTGCTCTCCCATACTTCTACCCATTTAATTTAGGGTGTTTTTTTAAAGGCAAATGGTGCCAATGGACTCCTGATTTCACACATGTTTTGGATGAGACCCTAGGCAAGCACCACCTGTATAGCAGCCTGCTGGGACAACGACACCTGAAATGTGAAGGGAGGAATAGTGTGGTGATCAGTTACAGGCTGCCAGCTCTCTTTCACCAGGAGGGCTCCTTAAACTGTGAATAAGTGTTCTTCTTTGTAGGACTGAGGCCTGAAGTCAGCAGTCTCCAGCAAGAGCTACACACTGCCCACAGTCAGCTGTGTCATTTTTCTGGGACAATGAATAAAATTTGGGCTTCTGCACTGGCAGACAAGCCACTGTCAGGTCTGCTTCTTCAGGCAGAGGTTAGGAGGGGAGGCTAGAATGGTCTTCTTCAGCTAGCCTTTCATCTGCAGGAAATGACTTGTTTAAAAAATACAACAGGATTTGGGGAATTGTTTTTAAAAGAGAGGATTCAATAATGTGCTGTACTGTATTCTTAAAATTATTTTCCTAAAAGTTGTTACAAATTGTTTTTAATGTTATAGATGGTTTAAATAAATTTCAATAGTAATATTTTGTATGTTTTAATCTATACTGTGTATTTTAATAAGTTTATAAGTTGCCCCAAGTCCCAGTTTTGAGGGGAAAGGCACAAAATTAATAAGTTAAATAATAGTACAGTGGGGCCCTGGTATTTGCAGAGATTTTGGTTTCAGGACCTCCTGTGGATACCAAAATCTGTGGATGCTCAATGGCAAAGTAAAATGGTGTTCCTTTTACAAAATGGCAAAATCAAAGTTTGCTTTTTGGATTTATTTTTTAAAAAATATTTTCAAGCCGTGAATGGCTAAATCAGTGGATGCAGAATCCATGGATATGGAGGGCCAACTATAACATAACAAGCATTAAATTGTAAGGTTGAATGCAGGGACACACCCAACAAAAAAGCAGCAAAAGAAGAAAGAACACATGAAGAGAAAAATACCCTTTCTAGATCACTTGTAACCATAACTGTATGAAGCTGTAACTAGTAGCTCAACTTATATCCCAGCCCATTTCCACATATATTAACTACATTGTTACCTGAGCGTCTTCTAATAAAAGACAACCAAGTTCATAGCAAGCATATGGCTGAATGTACAAGTTGTTTTGGCGGCACAGTTCATCTTTAAGGGCTTGTTGAAAGAACTGCAAAAGAAAACAAACATATTCAACACACAGCAATATTTCCAAGAACAAAATAAGCTCTTGCCCTAGACACAAAAGATCTCGTTACAGCTTGCAAAATCCTTCAACTTTCAAACCAATTAGTTTCCAAATTAGCATGTCAAATCAAAACAACATTGGGGAAAAGGCACATGTAGTTAAGGATACTAAGGTCCAAAACACACTGCAGAAATAATCCAATTTGAGACTGCTTTAACTGCCCTGGCTCAGTGCTAAGGAATTCTGGGAATTGGATTATTTCTGCAGTGTGTTTCAGACCTTAGTCTTTAAAATAGGAAGTGACCTTTTAGCACGTCGGAGTATTTTGTTCATAAGGGGGTAGAACAGACAGGCAGGAAAAAGCAGCTCAAACCTGCTTTTTCTGAAAACCGTTCAAAACCCTGCTGACCACTCCCAAGGCAGCCTGCATGTACATGGCCGGACCACATGGCGTGGCATCAGGCCACACCACTGGATATTTTTTTTGTCACCTCCCCACCATCCATACGCACTGTTGCACAAACACACCGCTGACTATCTACTGTCTAGATGCCATCCCGTTAGAGTGCCGCCCCTTTGATCGGCCACACAGTTGCACCTATGATCCTCCACTTGTATAGGGGATCAGACTATCGTGTGCCCAGTAAAACACTGGTAAAGCACAATCAAGGAGACCCTCCTCTACATGCCCTCTCTTGGACTGTCTGGAGTGTGTATGTTGTTATTACATCCACTGGAGGTGTCACACTTTCACTTTTTTGCATTGCTGCCTTTTTAAATGCACAACTGTGTCGGGGCGTTTATATGCAGCTTTAGGATTAGGGTTCAGATGGATCGCTTCTTTAGAACAGCTCTGGCATTGGGGTGCTTATACTCAGGTCGAAGGTGCACATTTTCTGGGCTAAGTCAAAACAGTCTGAGTCCTTTTTGCTCTGGTTTTTAGCCCCAGAGCACTGCTTCAAATCCAGTTTCCACCTACTTTGGAGGCATGAGTCATCTAAACACCCCACCTTCAAAGCGGTTTGAAACCGCTTTGTTTGGCCCATTTGTTCCACCCCGTAGATCAGTATTATCCAACTGGCAGAAGCCATCCATCCAGATCTTTCTTCCTGATCCCTTTAATAGGAGATGAGAGTGCTTAAACTTGAGAGCTTCTGCATGCAAAGCATATGTTCTGTCACTATAGTTTCTATCCAAATAAATTCTTAATTTCCTCAGAGTTCAAGCCAACCCCGATTATCACAGTGAGCGTCCAGTTTATCAGAGAAGGGAGAACTGAACCATGCTTGGTTCTCTGTGGTTGCTTCTTTGCATACAACACATTCTGTTTGAAGAGATTCTGGAAATCCTGAATAAAGTACGTAACCTAATCCATTCTAATTTTGTGCAAGGAGGAGGATATTCTGCCTTTCCCAGTTTGGAAGCCTGTTAGTCCCTATACCAAATTTCCTTTACAGAGACAAACACAAATCCAATGCTCACTCTGGATAAGCATAATGAGCAGGGAATTAGATCAGAATTTTATTGAGAGAAAAAGCCCTGCTCTTGGGAAACTTGGGAGTGAGAAAAAGTGTGCAGCAGACAGGTCTTTCCATTCAAGGTGCAGTGCATTTTAAAGAATTGAGAGGAAGAAGAAATGGAAACAAGCTGGAAAATTTAGTTGGTGAAGTAAACAAACCTAAGAGGTCATGGAAAAGGCCACAGGGAAAAAGATGAGACCAGCATATGCTCCTAATCAGAGCATGTGGCTTTTAAGATATCAGATAAAGCAACAGGGATGCACTGCGTAAGAAGAGCCAAGCCCCAGAGGGGAACAAGACTACAGTAGATGAGAACATCCTGGCTATGCTCTGATTAAACAAATCAAAACAAAAACAAATATGCTGTACTTTGCTCTTTGTTTTTGGTTCATTCAAATGGTCTTTCTCTACTGGTCAGGAGACAATCCCACTCTCTAGTGTCCATTTCTCTAGCTATTTCATTTTGCACAATTCTGAATATGCATTTGCTATGATACCTCTAAGGCTGGGGTTGGCAACTTTTTTTTGCAGGGGGCCGGGAGGAGGGGAATGGCGCCGGGGGCCAGCGCACACACTTGCCCCCTGCGCATGCGTACGACGGCCACTGTGATGCGCATGCGCGTGCAAGGGGCGCCATTTCGGAAGGCCCAACGGCGACGGCGCTGTGCACATGTGCATGGCAACGGCACCGTTGGGCCTTCCAAAATGGCGCTCTGTGTCGCATGCGCATGCCATTGGGTGTTCCAAAATGGTGCCCCCCGTCGTGCGCATGCGTGCGCAAGCGCAGGCGCCATTTTGGACGCCAAAATGGCAGGGGCAGCAGGACCGGACACAGGGCGGTCCCAAGGCCTCCACGAGCTGCACCCGGACCGCGGGCCGTAGGTTGCCGACCCCTGCTCTAAGGTGTGCATTTTTTCTTTGCTAATCCACACAATGATCTGAAACATCACAACATATGAATACATTTCATCTTTTAGCTCTTACTAGATGCATAACAAAATGTACCTGAACAGCATCTTCGGCATTTCCTAAGCATTTATGTATGGCACCAAGCAGCAGGTTCTTCAAACCAACAACAGCAGAATCATCAACTTCTTGGCAAGCTTTATCAGGACACAAAGCAAAACTAGGCTGAAATTTTCATTTTTTTAAAAAAAAGTGTTATTGTTCCTACTCCCTAAACCCCATCCCATAATCCCCCATGTCAAAACTATGATGCACTGAACTGATGTTGGCCAATTTAAGTAGAGAAAGCTGCTAAGAAAACTTTAAACTACATTCTCAATTCACTGTACATTCCATTTCCTTCCAGTTTAAGTACTAGAAGAAGAGTGCAAATTTGACCTGTTTCAATTGTCAGTTCTGCTCAGAAAAGTCAGAAATACAAGAATCAGTGAACTACAAGTTGAAGCAAATAACTTGCTTTACCAAACATAGGATGTACATCTTAAATACAGGTATTAGCACCAACCCAAAATACAATTTACATGATATAAACTGGGCTTGCACAAATAAAATTGAAATTCAAAATAGTAATATTAGCATCTTATTCATATTGACATCAGAATTCGCAGAAAATTTAAGAGTACAATATATGGGGATTTATAATGAATTGATAAGCACAAAGGATCTGCAAGAAAAAAATGTAATACAGAATAATTGCATGTTATATCATGCAATTATTCTGTATTAAATCTTTTATTCCAGAGATGGGCAACTGCTTCTCCTGTCTTTCCTGCACAAGATGGACTTAGCATCACTTTCCATGCCCTCTCAAAGGATGGGATGGAAGTGACTAGATTACTACATTACTTTCCTCCCAAGTCACCTTCAGGTCACTTTTATAACTCAACAAAGGAATTAGTGAGAGCCAGTGTGGTGGTGTAGCTTGAGCACTGGACTGACTTTGGTGATCAGGATTTGCATCCTGGTTCAGCCATGAAACCCATGGAGTGACCTTGGGCAAGCCACACTCTCTCAGCCTCAGAGGATGGCAATGGCAATCCTCATCTGAAGAAATTTCCCAAGAAAACCCCATGATAGGTTTGCCTTAGGGCTGCCATAAGTGAGAAACAACTTGAAGGCACACAACAACAACAAATATGAAACAGGACTCTGTACTTGCCAGGAGTCACCTTTCCCATCCTTCCTGCTTTGGGCATGACTAATCATTTGTTTTCAGCTACAAAAACCTAGTCATACCTGTTTCAGCTTTTCTCAAAGGAGGAAGCTGAGCCTCCAGAAAAAGGCAAAAACTGCAATGGAAGGGTGAGGAAGCACCACCTTCAGCAAAAGAGCACCACTCACATAGAAGGAGTGCGAGAGAGGGAAGAAGCTTGCCTTTTGGGGAGGGGAGGGAACTACTCTTCCTTACCCACCCCACATGTGAAATGAAAATAAATAAATATATCTTTCAGTCTTTTTTGAATCCGAGAATAGGGTGCACAATTTGGATGCTGACCTCCAAGATCTTGCCCGGGGGTGAGAGGGTGGGGTGGTAATGTAGCCTCCAAACCTGGCATAAATGCACTCATCAAGCCCTTACAATTGCAATCACACTTACACTCCAAGGTTGGAAAGACAAATACTCACCATCTACCACACAGTGTTCTAAAGATCTAACTGCTTTATTTACTATTTATATGTAGATGTAGAATGTGCCATATGCAATATGGCATGTAGAATAGCTATGTAACTAGGAATCCTGCTGTTCAACTATGCTAGTATAAGTATTGATTTGTAGGCTGTGACAGAAGGTAGAAAAGACTTTGGGCACTGCGGCCATGAAGGCAGGCAGACACTAGGGAAACAAGTCTTCCTCCCTTGAACCTTGGACCTTCGGTGCTTAAAAAATATGTTCCACCATTGGGCTACGACGTTGCTGCTTAATCATAGCTTACCAAGTCAAAAGTAGCAGGCAACTATGATTAACTGGACATTCCTGGCTTGTTTACTCACTCATATGAACAGAGAAGCAAAGTAGTTTCAGGTGAACATATTACATTTATTCAGATCTCAACTTATTAAGGCAGGATTTCAGGTGCATCTGCACTGTAGAAATGATGCAGTCTGACAACACTTTAAGAGGCGTAGCTCTATCCTATGGAATCCTGAGATTAGTAGTTTTCAAGGGCTTTAGCCTTCTCTGCCAAAGAGTGCTGGTGCCTCACAAAACCACAAATCCCAGGATTCTATAGGATGGAGCCACACTAAAGTGGTGTGAAACTGCATTATTTCTACAATATAGATGAACCCTTCATCCTTCAGATTTAGCTATTTTGCTGTTGCCTTTAAATAGACAGAATAACTGTACTGCTGCAAAACAAAAACTAGTGTAAACTATGTTTCTTGGTAGGTGAACACTATATCCTATTCTATTTGCACTGATTGCCCGTTTGTTCCTGGACATTATCCATAGTTCTGGTGCTGACCTTTTAAACAGTTTAGGCTGAGTTTCTCAGAAACCACCTGCTTCCGTATGATCGTACCCAGCCTCTGCAACAGGTTCTGGAAGATCAGCTCTCTATCCTATTAAACTCACAAGACAGGCACAAAGGAGAGACACGGATTTCTTAGTAATGACACTGAGACTGAAGAATCCCTCTTTAGCTGAAGTTCTCTGCCTGTTTAATACTTTTTAAAAAAATCCAGTCAGCCTTTAATGTATGCTTTGCTGCCTTATATTTTAATGTTATCTATTATAATTAAGTTTTATATTACTGTTTATTAATAGTCCAGTTGCTGCTATTTAAATGTTGATCAGTAGTTCTCAACTTCCTTCCCCCACCATTGTATTATCCTGTTCCCTCAGTAAACCTTTGATATTTATAACCTCTCTTCTCTGTAAAAACAATCAATATTATTCCTCACAAATTTCTAACAAGCCTTTTATTGACCTGACTGACAACTTCCTCTGCAAAAAGCTTAAGGAGAAGTGGCCACTATCTATAATTATGCTAAATTCCTATGCCAGGAATTTAGAGAAATTAAAGATGGAATTTTTTAAGTGATTGCCAAGAAACAACCAGTTGCTTTGCTGGTGTCCTACGTCTCCCCACAACCCAACAGGACACACATTCCAGCTGATCTGACTGAAGTGGTCTTAGGTTTTGTATCTTGGGGAGATTCAGGAGTGGGGCTAGATCCATCACTACTCCACATTGCATAAGTAATGGACTAAGGCAGGGGTAGGCAACCTTTCCCCTTTAAGGGCCGAGGGACTTCAGTTCCCAGAAGCCTCAGCCATGTTGGCCAATAGTCCCATGTTGGCCAATAGCTCCTGGGATTCTGGGAGCTGAAGGCCCTCGGCCCTTAAAGGGGAAAGGTTGCCTACCCCTGGACTAAGGCATTTCTCAGGGCAGGCAGAACAAACTTTAATGGAGCCTCAATGGGTCAACCAACTATGAAGCACTTTGTGATTGGATGGTCTGAAAAACATCAGTTCCTTGCACAGCAGCAAAGAATTCCACTTCATGGATTATAATGAAGACTTTCAAAGTAATGTGATCACCATCTTCACAAAAATCTTTAATATGGCCACCCTGGACATATGTAGTAGCAGGACTATTTTGAAATGCTTTTTTTTTTCAATTGTAGTAGCAGGACTATTTTGAAATGCTTTTTTTCCAATTTTCAGGTGTCATGTAGGTGTGTACGATTTTGTGCTGCTGCTCTGTCTGTCCTTGAATTATTTTGTGACAATTCTCAAAAAAAGAGCACTAACTATGGTTATGAAAATTACATTTTCTGGTTTAGGTGGAAGGATTATCTTCCAAAGAGAATGTAAAGCTTATTATAGAACTGCTACAAATGTTTAAGATCTAAGAACAAGATTAGCTGGCTCTCATCCTATTTCCTCTATCTATCCATTCACCTTCCTCTATCAATTATATGGATGTTGCACATGTATATAGAGGCAAAGTTTCTCTATATTCATACATATTTTATAAGAAGGTAAACAGATCATGTCACCAAAACCATAACATACAATAAATATACTCTGGAACTCTGGAATAAATACACCTGGGCCAAATGAAATGGTTTTTGGCTACTTACCACCAAAATGGTCCAAAGCCACACCAAAGCTGCAGTTCTTTGGACCGGAGCAAAAAGGAGCCAGGATAATCTGGCTCCTGGCAGCATGGGTTGGGTCCTGCAGCCACAGCCCACTTTGGGAGTGGGCTGTGCAGTTGCGCAGTCCCGACTTGCTTGCGGCCAGAGAGGACTCGGGACACTCTTTCGTACCCGTCTGCTCTGGCCTTAAATTCTAGTCTATGATCTGGGCTGACAGAGATGAACTTCCTTGCCCTCTTCCTTCCCATAGCAACCCCTCCATCCCCTGAAAGTGCTACACAGAGGGTCTGGGCAGAGTAAGATGAGCTGCCATGGGGCAAGGGAGAGGAGGTACTCCCAAAATCAGGCAGATGGATATTCCACAAACAGAGCTCTTCCAATACTTGCGAACACACTATGACACACATTTCTAGTATGCCAGTTATTAGATGAGTAAACCAATGTATGCCTTTAGATTGGAACAAATGTTAATGACAGAAAAATGTGTTGTCTGAGAAAGGAAACAAGAGCGTGTGCAAAAGATAGGAGACAGAAGTCACATCTTGTACCTTGACTCATGTGCTGTAGGTTGGTGAAGGAACAGTTTGGAAGAGCTTTCCATAAATACAGTACTTCAATGGATGCCAATATACAGAGCTGTTTGGTTGGTTTTTGTTTCCTAAATCGATCTGCCTGCAAAGAGCACAAACTGTCATTTTTTCTCCATCAAAGCCAAGGACAGCATGTTTTCATTGAGGTCATGTAAATTAAAGATTTCAAATTGTACAAGCGGAAGACATTTTAAAGTATTACCGTGAAAAACAACAGTCAAAAAAACTGAAGAACAGTCATAAAGGATTTATAACAAAATGTTATAGTGCACCCTATAGGAATTTGGGGCATTGCTACACAAGGATCTTGTTATTTTGGAATAGAAACCTTGTAATACAGTTTGGGGGTTTACCAAGGGCAACACTATTCCCTCCCTCCCCCTCTTTCCTTCCTTCTGATCCTCCACAGTTCAGGATCAGGACTGGCTATGCAGTCCTAAACCTCAGTAGTTGATTGCTATGTAACTAAAATGATGAGAACTCAACATGAAATGGAAATTTTTATCTTATGACATGCATTCCTACACACACACACACAAAACCTCAACTGACAGGTACTGTAAATTGCTGGAATCAAATAGATCAATTCCTTCCTTCCATTTTTTCTCCCTTTTACAACTGACAAATTCAGCTATAGACATAACTGCTGGACTCACACACCCTGCCAGTCTTCTGGTTTCTTTCCATTTATTATGGGGTAGCACCATTTCATTCCCAAACTAGCTATTCATTTCACTAGCAGAAGGAATAATCAATTAAAAGTTGATTCATAGACTACAAAGTTTCCTCCTCATGTGGAAATTCATGTGAAACAAACAGTTCAACAACATGGCACGACTGTAATCAGCAACATGACACAATTATACACACAACAGTCTTCAACATTTGAAATGTAATAACCTGCAGCTTTCTTATTTTTGCACATTTATTTCAAATCTTAAGGATCTTAATTAAATGCACTTTTCTGTATAAATCAAGGTACAAAGTCTCTAGGCCCATAAAATCCCTCATTTCTCAATAAAATCCACATTTATTGCTCAGTGGCATGTCAAATGAGTGCATTTTTACTGCTATCTGGATCAGGCTCCTATTTATACAGCATTCTTGATGGATAGAATATGTTGGAGTAGATGAAGATGTTTCTCCTCCAATAAGAAAAGGCGCTCCACCAACAGAAGATACCATTTACAGCAAGTATAACTAAGCAACTAGCAATGTTCCAGTTTCAAGTACGCCCCAGAACAGTTAAATCCTAAAAGTGATATTAAATAATGTGGCAAGATGGGGAGAGCCTTGGATCCATTGGGCACAAAGCTTCTTCTTTTGCAGAACAGACCCAAGGATCACCCCTATCCCAAGCCAGACAAAAATGTCTGACAAAATAGTGCCACCATACCTCACATCCTGGCAAGTGCAAACCAGCAGGGCTTTGAACATGGTGGACAATCCATCAATCCATACATACACTTTCCAGCTTCATTCAAGAGTGCACTGTGTCATAACCTGTGACAGACTGTGACACTGATAGTGCAACCTCCTCCAACATGATGAAAGAAACCTCCTAACTAGCTGTCATCACAGGACGGTTTTTGGTCCAAAATGCAGACTCTAGTGTAGGTACCTGTGTGTGCTAGCTATTAAGAGTTTTAACCTTCATTCAAACCGCATTCTTTCATTCTGGAGACAAAGGGGGGATGCAGACCAGGGCGTCGGGGACGCCCTGGTCCGGAACGCCGCGGGACCGCGGCAGCCGGACCGCGGCGCTCCTGCACCGACCCTAAAAGGAGCAGCAAATTGCCGCTCCTTTTACAAGACAGGGAAAGTGCGCCCTAAACGCGTAGGGCGCACTTTCCCTGACTTATCCTCCGCAGCGCGTCCGGTCGCTGCAGAGGGAGGTCATCCCCGGAGCGCCGGCCGTCCGGAGGGCCGGAAGCTCCGAGGATGACCTCAGGAAGAGGAAGGGACGCTGTGCGTGCGGCTGCCCCTCCTCTTCCGGGTCTCGGAGACGGCCCTATTAGCCGTCTGCCGAGGCCCAAAGCCACCCATGGCTAGAAATGAGTGGTTTTATGATCCCAACAATGAGTACTTTAGATATTATCCACCAATGGGCCAACAATTTTAACAGACTTAGTAAAAAGTGTTCTTAGGGACAGTTGTTCAAAATCCATCATTTTTAAGGCACTGATATATATGACCATAATTATCACAATACTAAGTCAACTTGGCATGTAAAGCAGACCTTTTTGACTGAAAACTGCTCAATTTGATTGTTTTTTCTTTTAAATAGCTTCTGAACTTCCTTGAAAACATTCTGTGCACCATTCACATCACCAGTGGCACCTTGACACACTACAATAAAACAAAACAGAAGTTTCTTCTATTAGATTTCAAATTTCCACGCGTCTTCAGTGGCCACTTCATGTGTTCATTAAACTCTAACATATGTGAAGTCGTAGGCTTTCATGGCCAGCATCCATAGTTTTTTGTGTGTTTTTCGGGCTGTGTGGCCATGTTCTAGAAGAGTTTCTTTCTGACGTTTCGCCAGCATCTGTGGCTGACATCTTCAGAGAAAACTGGAATGGAAGAGAATGGGTCTATATATACTGAGAGACCCTGGGTAGGGAGGAGTGGTTCCCAGGTGAACTGTGTGTTGTTCTGTGTTGAATAGGTATTGTTCTGTTGTTAATGGCATGGCTCCAGGGTGGGAGGAAATGCACTCAAGGTTATTGTCTGCTAATCCCATGTAAATCTCCTTGATTGCATATCCTCACCTGGAAGCCATGCCATTAACAACAGAACAATACCTATTCAACACAGAACAATACACAGTTTACATGGGATTAGCAGACAATAACCTTGAGAGCATTTCCTCCCACCCTGGAGCCATGCCATTAACAACAGAACAATACCTATTCAACACAGAACAACACACAGTTCACCAGGGAACCACTCCTCCCTACCCAGGGTCTCACAGTATATATAGACCCATTCTCTTCCATTCCAGTTTTCTCTGAAGATGCCAGCCACAGATGCTGGCGAAACGTCAGAAAGAAACTCTTCTAGAACATGGCCACACAGCCCGAAAAACTCTAACATAACTTCATGAAAAATAAATTATTATATTTGCTTGCATGTCCCTTATCTGAAATGCTTGGGACCAGAAGTGTTTTGGATTTTTTCAGATTTTGGAATATTTGCATATACATAATGAGATATCTCTAGTGATCTCTTCCAACTTTACAATTCTATGATTCTATAATTCCATCTTGGAAATGGAACCCTCGTCTAAGTATGACATTCATTTATGTTTCATATATACCTTATACAAATAAGACTAAAGATAATTTTATACAATAATTTAAATCATTTTTGCATGAAACAAAAGTTGTATACACTGAATCACTGAAGTTGTGGTGTCATGATGGCGCTCAAAAAGTTTCAGATTTTGGGGAATTTTGGATTTCAGATTAAGGGATTTCTTGGAAATGACATAGGGGTGCACACATAATGGCCATTTGTGATCTGTTAATCTATGTGTAGTTTTATATGATGACATTTGCTAGTACCATACACCAATCAGTGTATTCAATCATTGATTCACTCACACACATGAACATTCTAATCACATAATGATACTTTCCTGCTGTTAAATAGGCATAGTAACACTGGGACCATCTTGATTCATTTTTAAGACGCTCGAAGGATTCAAATGCATCCTTGAAATTCATTTCAATCATGCTACACCATCCTAAAAGTACAAACAAAACATTTTTAAACACAAAAAATAAAATTAATTATATATAGCTATTATATAACAAAAAGGGGTAGAGGCATCTGGAAGAGATGGCATCTCACAGTGATTCAGTAAATCTTGAACAGTCAGTGCCAAAATGGCACATTCAGTGTCCAAATGGCACAGGCCCCTTCCATGTCCACAGGACATTTCAAAAATGGATAGAATGTCTGTAAGCAGACAGCCTTGGTGCGCAGAATGTCTGCATCTTTTATGCCTAAAGGACATCTTAAAACCTGGGAGATTTTACACTCTCACTAAACAATAAATGCCACTTTCATTTGAAACCAAACAAGTCTACATGTAATTGCACTGGAAAGCATCTATGCACTGAAAGGGATTATAAGCTTCTTTCAATATAGATTCTTCAAAAGTAGGAAGGGGAGAAAATGTCCATTTTGCATTTATTCACTTTTCAATAATATCAACACAGTTACTTGGTTGGTAACTACACATGGTCATGAAGTTATGCATACAAATCACGCTTAACAGATATTTATCAGATACATAATTCCTTTATCAGAGACAGCATGCATCTATAGGTCAATTAGTTGGGAACATAAGACAGAGGGTACAATTGCAACTATGGACCCGAACAGACAGGCAGACCAAATGAAGCGGCTTCAGGCCACTTTGGAGGTTGCTGTTTAAATGATGCATACGTCCTAAGAGGCCAGATAAAGCCATACCTAAGGAATGCACCTCTTGACTGATCCAGCAGGGCTCGTTATATTTTTAATTTTACAGAGAAAGTTGGATTCAGACTTGCCATACTTTGAGCAGACACAGTGAAATCAACAGAACTTAGTTTTGTCCTAACAAATGTTAAGTTGCATTGATTTTATTATACCTGTTCTAAAGACAACTAAATCCAACTCATAAAATATTATGTTTATCTGTATCTATGTATCTATTGATACATATAGAGGTGTAGAGATACATTTTGATCTCAGAGTTAATATTCAGCTTCATAATATTAACTTTTTAAGCATGTGTGTTCATGGAGGAAATGAGCATATATTTCAAAGAATATTTATGCACCAATAGAAAATTAGGTACAATAAATTAATGATTTATGAAATCTCCTCCTCCCTTGTTCCTCAGTTATAAGTCATAAAGGGGAAATGCAGTATATTCAAAGGATGCCTCAGCAGTAAAGGATCTTATGAATATAATTTGTGATATAAACTCAATATTTTCTATTCAGGTATTAGTAGCAGTAAATTAGTAAATGGAACAGAAAGAAAAGATATTAGTATTATTATATACCAATTTCATATAGGCAGACATGCTGAATCTCTCTCTGATCAGTTGCAAGTTCCAAAGCAGTATGAAATGATGTCAAGGCACTGTTGATCTGACACTAGAGAAAAAAACAAGCCTATCATCAAAACAAGAATGTAAATAAATAAATACCAATTTATCACTGAAATTAAGAGCACTCCGAAACAGTATAAAAGAGAAGACGTATAACTGTAACAACTACTATGTCCATGTAACACAGTACCTTCATAGTTCCCTAAGAAAAATTGTTGTTACAAAGTACCTCTTTCAGTATTCTACTTTCAGTCAATTAGAAAAATTCACCTATTATAATTTTGTCTTATAAAACTATGAGATCAATAGTACAGCTGATCATTTAAGAGCAACATTATGTACATATTCTGTGTCATATGACTCAGTTAGCAGTAGTAAATTGACTCTCAGTGCCGTTGCTTTATTCTTGCTAGTTCTATACAATTTCAGAGTACCTCATTTCTTCTCCCAACAGGAGGCAGGGAAACACTGGATTGACAGGAACCAACAGAACAGTAGCAAAATATGAATATCCTTCTGTCAAAGGTAATGCCCTATTTTGAAATCTACCACTACCTGCATATTCTGCAGATTATCTACACCTATGAGTACTAGAAACCTGCTGTTTATTTAAGATAAATCCTTCTGTCTCATGTTTCATCCCCTAAAAGGTAACAAGAACAGCTAAGCAATTTGGAGGGTTTTTTTCCCCAACAAACATCCTTTCCTTAGCACTGTCACCATGTTACTGAAACTGTTTAGATTCAACAGAATCAGTAGATAAAGCCACAGTACCTCTAAACGCTGTATTCTTCCCTTGAAGAACATAAAGAGCGATGAGTTCGGATAAGCAGCTTCTTTTCTGTGAAGAATCTCTTTAGCCTCTTGCAATCCTGCTTTGGTATCACTGCCATCCAAAGCAAAAAAAGGACGAACCACTGTGTGGTACCACAGCAAGGCTAGGCTGAAAGGACACACACATACACACAAAGATAATTAACATTACATCATTCTATAATTCAGCAAGATCGACATGCGAGTGAAGATCCAGTTCCTCTTTTTCATCCCAGACCAATGATATGTTTAATACCCAAATCACAGTGAGAAGAGATGATATTTAGAATTTTTTAAATGCCTTCATACCCTCAACATTACAATTCTACAGAATCTCACAAAGCCAGGAAAGAATTCTGCATTGTACCAGAGGTGTTTCAGATATTTCTATTGCTTCTGACCAGCCACTGGAAAAGCAAGCCATTGCTTTCCCCTCTCCTACTGCAACCATTTAAACTGGCTTCCAAGTCAGACACATGATCAGTTGCACTGTAAAATCTTTCAGAACACCTCAGGTTGTGATCTTATTCCTATTATTATTATTATTATTATTATTATTATTATTATTATTTATATCCCGCCCCTCTGTTAAAAACAATGGGAGCAGCTTACAGCAGTTAAAAATTACATCAATACAGTCTAAAAACCCCACCCTCCCCCATAAAACATATTAAACTAAACATCCATTAAAATCCAGCTAAATCTTAAAATATATAGAATAAACAATAAAAAGAATCAAACAGCAGGCAAATCAGAGACACAAAAGGGCAAGGGCACAGCTCCTGAGGCCGGGATCTAATCAGGAAAGGCCTGCCGAAAGAGATCCATCTTTAGCACCTTTTTGAAGCTACTCAAGCTCGTCATCTGACGGATCTCGTCCAGCAGGCCATTCCATAATCTGGTGGCGATTACCGAAAAGCCCTCTGGGAGGCTGTAGACAGCCTAGATTTTTGTGGCTGAAGCAAATTCCTCCCAGAGGACTGGAGTGCGCGGGGAGGATTATATGGGAGGAGGCGGTTCTGAAGATAAATTGGACCCAAGCCATTTAGGGCTTTAAAGGTAATAACCAACACCTTATACTGGGCCCGGAAACTGATAGGCAGCCAGTGGAGAGATTTTAAGACCAGAGTAATGTGGTCTCTGCAAGATGTTCCTGAGACCACTCTGGCTGCCATATTTTGTACCAACTGAAGTTTCCAGACCAAGTCCTAGACTTATTCCTGTAACTGTGGACAAAGAGGTCTAGGAATGTAGCCTAAGGCTGTATGAGTATACAACATACACACAGAGACGCATTTTCTGAAGCATTTATAATATATATGTCTTGTAGCAATACATTGTTTTCAAAACTTGAATCTGTAGGTTTCCTATAGTTAACTATCATATCTATATAGTCAACTCTGCTAAAGAAATTTCTCAAATACAGTGGGCTCTTCTGTTAATAAATGAAAGCACTTTCAAAAATGTGTTCCTCTCCTAGCTTTGTTTTTATTTTGCCCCACTTCAGTTTGAAGAGAGATGTGCAGCACATAGGGGCTTTCAACACCAACTCCCTCTGAAGGAGGGAGTCTTCAATATGCATCCCTTGTGCATACAAACACCTTCTTTATTGAAGCAGAGTATACACAGTATGCTGGACTGGGCCATAGTATCCAAATATAACCAAAAGGGATGTAAGGTAAACCTTATTCATATAAGAGAATGGAAGAACATAGCAATCCACTTCAATCCACTTTAGGTTGGAGTTCTGATACCAGGACAATCAGTATGCAAGTTGTCAAAAGGAATGCAGTAGATTTACTGAGTTTTCAATTCACAATATACTTTTTCATTAATGGAACATTCAAAGTATTAAATTCAAAGTATTTCATCCTAAGCAAAAGATTTTTGGAGGAATAGACTCTGTGAAACAGAGGTTCTTTGCCACAGGGGTATAACATTTAATTCAGGGGTAGGCAACCTTTCCCCTTTAAGGGCCAAGGGACTTCAGCTCCCAGAAGCCTCAGCCATGTTGGCCAATAGTCCCATGTTGACCAATAGCTCCTGGGATTCTGGGAGCTGAAGTCCCTCGGCCCTTAAAGGGGAAAGGTTGCCTACTCCTGATTCAATTGAAAAGACAATGGCACTACATTTATGTACAGTAATTACAAATATCCTCCTCTACCGGAATGAACAGCAAAGCACAAATGCAGAAGTTCTTCATACTGGATGGAGATCACAATGTGCTCTCAGTCAATGCATCTGTATTTTGAGAACAGTATACTATCACTGGTGTACAAAGAAGCATAAAAGTAAGTGTAAGTTTGTGTGTGAGACACAATTATTAGCTTCAATTAGAAATCTTGAAAAAGGAAAACAGTTTACCAAAGAATTAAAAATTGTTTGTTTCATGAGTATTTGAGTATCAGAATTTGTTTTCAGCAAGAGCTGAGGATTCACTAAGCTTCCACTGAATTAATGGCCTCCTACTACGGCTTACAGTTTCATAAACTGTGGCACATCAAGAAACAACTTGCTCTTAGTTTGACCTGCCGATGTTCCAAATAAAAAAAAAGATAAAATAGTGCTTCCTAGTTTATGTTGGCTTGCAGTTTACTTACTTTTAGTACTAAGTTATTACCAAAGCATTGCAATATAGCTACTCACGTAGCTAAAGGGGCCTTCATGTCCTTACTTTCACTTGCATACATCAGTGAAGAAAGCCCCTGCAGCCGGTCTCCAGGAAAACCCAGCAGGTTGATGATTTTGAGCAGGTTTGGGGGCACCATGGATATGCAAAGATGAAAAAGTCCATATCCAAAGCTAACAGCACCTTTCAGTCTGTTTAGCGAATCCTCTGTTACACCTTCTGCAGTAATATGATTATCATTTGCAGCATCAGAAGTCAGGGATTCTTGAGTTATCTTCTTCTGATACAATTCCTGAAGTGTATTAATATCTGTATAGCACTTATTGTAGATTTTCCAAGCTTTTCTAAGGATCCACCCACCTTTTATATAAGCTAGAGAGGTGGAAAAAGAAAAAATGAAGAATTCAGTAAAAGAGAAAGGCTTGTCCAAAATGAAGAAACAATAGTGTAATGATCCCAGAACTATAGCAATTTGTAAAAACAAAGTATGAAATTGTTTGCTATTGTGGAAAGACAATATGAATTCCCAAAAGAAACGAATGTTCCAATTTATAGCCACACAATAGCATATATACAATTCTGAAAACAGAAAAGAAAAAGAATTAAGCAATTTCTAAGTATATGGTATTATGGAGAAGAAGAGACTGTCACTGCCTTCCTGAGCAACATACCTAATATTGTGCACAACACAGAGAGTCAGAAAAGAAAGTATACATGGGTCTAAATCCTATTGGTTATGTCCTAATTAGAATGAACCCAATGAATCAACTGTTGGAACTGTTGTCAACACATATTTCCATTGATTCAATGAGTGTACTTTAAATGAGATTAACAACAGGATTTATAACCATAACTCATTAAATTGGTTAAACTGTAAGGCTGTTATAACCATAACTCATTAAATTGGTTAAACTGTAACTATGATATCTAAACACTTTAAAATAGAATTAGAATTTGAAGAAACGGTGGCAGGAGGCAGACAAAGTTACCAACTTTTGGTAAAGGAAGCTTGTGTTAAAACAAAATGTTCAAGTCAACAACCATGATTCTGCATTATTAGGAGCTTAATGTTACTGTAGCTCACCCACTTTCTGCTGCATTGCTTGTTCAGTTCTTACGTGGTTTACCACAAGGGAAATGTTTATACAATTCTGTTCAGTAATGTTGCAGTAAGCATGGAGGGAAGGGTTGAGCATGCACGCACACACAAACACACTACTCATTCCACACTACCTTTCACGATCCAGCCACAGCTAAAACAAAGGATATGAGGTACATTTCAAAACAACTCTTTATATTGCATTTAAGCTAAATGCTCACAATTATTACCAATACAACTAAATTTTTATGGTACCAAAAACTAATACATTTACTGCGGTAGAAGCTCTTGTGAACTGGAATTGACGAGATGTGATTCAGCTATTCCTAGCACTAGGGTAACAAAAAGATCAGACAGAGTGTAATCACACCAACTGATTAATACTTAAAAGTTTCTATTCCTACCAGTAGTCTTACCAGAAACAAAGATAACACCAACAATACTGTGTGATGTTCCAAAGATGTACTTAAATCACACAAACACATACACACATATTACAGTACACATAGGGAAGAGGAAAGCTGGCTTCTCTTTAAGAGAGCTGACTTAGAAAGTTACAGGAACTGTAGACCATCAGTCATGAGCAAGTCAACTTGGACAAGATTTAGTACTTTCTTCCCTTATAAGAGATGGAAATACCCGGAGAATGGTAAATAAAAAACTTTCAACCAAACACCTGAAAAATGCAGTCTCATTAATACTGGAAGTCACAGCTCACCTGACAATTCTTGTTTCACAAAGGAGAGGACAGCAAGGTAAACCTGACAATCTGCTACAATGATCTGCCTCTGCAGTCGATCAATCATGGAAGGGGCAGCCTTTCGACCATCAACCTGTTTGAGAACCATAAAAAAAGAGGAGAAATACCACATGAATCTTAAATTATCCTAACATAGGTAATGTGTATTCTCTTGTAATGAGGTGGTCCTAGTCAACCTCAGAACACATGAACAAGAAGGAATATTAATATAAAGTAAAAATTAAAAGCCTACCCCCATTCCAACCAAAATTCTAGCAAACTCAGTGAAGTTCCTAAGATATTCCTAATGTGGTGATCAAAACAGATCTCAGTATGGGAAGGTGAGAGCCATTCCCCCTTGATTACAACTCATGAAAGGTGGGCACATGCCAAAACTAGCTTTATAAGTTTGGCTAACAGACCTCCATGTGGATGTTGAACAAAGACCCAAAAAGAAGTTACCCATCCCATTACTGAAGGAAGGAAGGAAGGAAGGAAGGCAAGCAAGCAAGCAAGCAAGCAGTGTGAACATTCTACAACAGAATTAAATCTATATCTCCATCTAAATAAAATTTCATACTGTATGGCACAAAACTACACCACATTTGGAAACTGCCATTATTGTAGAATGTTCACATATTACCAAAGCTTGTGTTTAGTGTTCACTTATAAGTGCATCACGGTAGTGATCTATCTGACAGGACACTCATGTTCTGTCTTCTCTTTCATAAGAGGAGAGAACTTCACATTTCTAACTGTGAGCCCCTGGTCAGGATGAATACACAAAGAAGGCATATACTCCATGTGTCCATTTTGAAGCTGACTTGATATCAGTCTGCAATTCCACATAAATATTAAAATAGCTGTGAGGGAGGCAATATCAGTAGTAGAACAGACCACACTTTGAACAAAATCCAGGTTTTGTTCATATTTTAGTCTGTACAGCATAATAAGCAGATTTCTATTATGTAACTGCCATATATAAAATCAAAAGAAACTAAACTTCAATTTTATGCATGTCTACTCAGGAGTAAGCCCTTGGACAACAATATTCACCATGAAAAATGCAGCTCAAGACTATGCATGCCTACTCAGAAGCTTAAATACCCAACTCACTAAAATGTAGTAGCATTAAATTTGAAATGCTTTTAAACACCCTCTGATCTGTGATCACTGATCAGAGATACCAGCAGGGTTTCTCTGCACAGCACAGGCTGTCTTTCTTTATTTCTGAGCAGGGAATCCCAGTAATAAGAGATAAATACAGTGCTAAGAGAAAAAGTGGCAAGGCCTGCTGGAGAAGGCTGTGGGCCAGAAAAGCAACCAGTGTTCTGGATTCATTCTACAGCCCAGAAGTTCTCCAGTTAAAGGAATTGATTAGATTAGCTTCCACCTACACACACATTTAAAAAAAATAAAACAAATAAAATAAAATAAGGAATATATCAACTCCCCCCCCCCCCCCACAGCAGAGGGTGTTTCTGCCTTTTGAAAAAACATGATAATCTGAGCCATGGAGGCTATTTAAAATGGCACTCTGCTACAGCTAATCTGTAGCATGCAGCTGCACAATGAGCACAGAAAATAAAGACCTTCTCCTCATATTCCCATTTGAAAATACATGGAATAGTGAAACTAGACACATTGCTCTGACTTTATACACTCAGCATTAATAATGCAGGATGTTCTCAAAGGGAGCGAAAACTTAAATTATTTATACATGATGCAGCATACTGCACTAGTTCCATTGAGCTAACAAAGATAAAAAGCATCAATGGAATACTTCAACTAGATTATTAGCAAAATTAATTCTATCAATTTAATGATGGAAACTTGCCAACTACTTGTATACAGTGGTGGTGCTAAATGAAATGAAAACATGTCATCAACTTTTACTATCTAAAATAGCAACGTACTACTGGTAATTGTAATCATTACCACATATACTTGACTATAAATTGAGAAATTTATGCCACAAAATCGACTCCAAAATTCTGGGTCGACTTGTATAAGGGGCAATAGGGTAATACTACTTTGAAATTTCCTAAAAGAAGTGCCAATCCTTCCTTTGTAGTCAGTGAGCTCCAAAACAGCTGGTGGGGCAGAGAGAGAAAGGGACTGCTTCCTTGTCTCCCAGTTTGCTTTCCTTCCCTCTCTCCCTGTGTGCTGCATGCGCACGCATGTGTGCATGTCTGTGTGTCTTGCCTCAGGCTCCCTCCAAAATATGTGCTGGGGCAGAGAGAGAAAGGGACTGCTTCCTTGCCTCTCCATTTGCCTTCCCTCCCTCCCTCCCACATGCACCTGTGTGTATGTCTGTGTGTCTTGCTTGACTGGGGCTTGCCGCCAGACACCTCAGCCTGCCTGCCTGCCTTCCTTCCTTCATAGCCCGTGACATTTGAAACCGCTGCTGAGGCAGGAACAGAGAGAACCCTCAACTTATCCATAGGGTATAGCAAAATCCACAATTTTGCCCCCAAAACCTGTCCTCAACTTATACATGAGGTCGACTTATACTCGAATATATACAGTCAGTAGAATAACGTTGGCCCTCTCTACCTACAGATTCTGCAACCATAGATTCATCCATCCATAGCTTGAAAATATATATGATATATATATTTAACTTGATTTTAACTTGATATATAACTTGATATACATATTTAACTTGATTTTATATATATTTAACTTGATTTTGGTATTTTATATATAACAGAACTTAAGCATCCATCAATTTTGGTATCCACAGGGAGTCCTGGAACCTGCAGCAGATACTAAGAGCCCACTGTACTATAATTCATATGTTGCATTATGGTGCCTGATTAGGAAGAGTAGCCAAGCTAAAGCCAAGTAGAGGCCCACACACAATCAGTGAGCCATGATGAGCCTTTATGGTACTTGGACCAGGTTTCAAGACATCATTCAGCCATTAGGGTTGCTAGGTGATCTTAGAATAATAATTTTCTCATCTCTGTACAGGATTATTGCAAGACTAAGACTGTTTGAAGGAGATCACTCGAAGACAAAATGACTTTAAAAAAATGCAACAAAACCAAGTTTGAGAAGATCCCACAAGTATGTGCTAAAAGACACAGAAGAGGCATCTAGCAAAGCAGCTGCCATAATGGCGCAGGTCACATTCATTCATACATAAGTGATGCTGCACTTACATTCTTCTTAATTTTATTTTTTATTGTTTCTATAACACCTGTTTCTTCACTGTCGCACAGTTTTTCAGTAGCTTTTAAGTCATCACATGCCAACTGCATTTTTTCTTCTTCAAAGGTCATCATGGCATTCTGTTAAAACATAAAAAGAAAAAGTTATTGAATTAAAGTGTAACAGGCTAATCTAAATCTGCTTACCCTTTCCAGAACTGAGGATGTTATATAACTGCTTTATAACTTGAAATACACTCACTGTTTAAGAAATAGCCATCCCATACGAAAGCACTGCATTTAAAAGCCACAGACAAAAGAGGTAACCTGGGAGCTAAGGCATGCAATATTTACTGTCATGCATTGAACAAGACAGTGCAGAAGGGCAGTAGGATAAAGGCTTCCCAAAGGAACAACAGAATATAATTGATTGAAGATTTTCTGCTGATCATTACATACCTGATGTAATTACTGAGATCAGTTAAACACTGCCCCATAATCATAAATCTTGAATGCTTATATTTAAGTATTGTTTAATAATATAAGATCCATTTGTACTAATGGTTTCAACTGTGAAGTACTACAAAGGCAAATCAAATGAACCACAAGTTCTTACTTTCTAAACTTAGGACATCTAAATTCATATCTGATGGCATCTGAAGACAAAAAATAAAACCTGTTAGAGTAATTATTTCCTAGCTGTATTTTTAACACCTTGGCCATACTGACTGGAAATTATTGTAGTTGTAGTTCCATATACTTGGAGAACAGAGGATTGGTACAGGCTCCTGGAGATTAACATCCTGACTATTATTTGACACCCACCATGTTCATGACTAAAATGTAAGATACAGTGGGCCCTTGTTATCTGCTGGAGCTTGGTTTCAAGACCCACTGTGGACACTAAAATCTATGGCTGCCCAAGTTCCATTATATACAGTGGCATAGTAAAATGGTGTCCCTTATATAAAATGGCAAAACTAATTGTCAATGGATTTTTTAAAATTATTCTCAAGCTGTGGATGGTTAAATCTGTGGATGAAGAATCTGTGGATATGAAGGGCCAACTGTATATAGAATTAAAATATCCAGAATTTGCTCAACTGTATAATTATCCAACAAAGCTTTCAATATTGGATAAACAGTCATTACAGTGATTTATTAGAAATTGATATTTTTTCAACTACCAAGGCGTATATACAATTCATGGCCCACATAGAGTCCCGGGAGGCCTTTTCTGCTGCCTTCTATGCCCTGTGCCACTAAAGTGCCACCAAATTTTCCCCTCGCCAGCTAACACTTTGCTTTCCAGGTGGCACTTACTTAGGTTGCTCTTGCTCCTCCACACCTTTCTCCTATCTACCTTCTCTATTCCAAGAATAATACCCAGAGAAGAGTGCAAATGTGCGTCTAAACGTGGAGGCCAGAATGCTCTCCAACCTTAGAATAGCTCTAGGCAGCTGCTCCAGGTCATGGCAGAATTATGTAAACCTCTTAAATGTTTGAGTACCTTCTGTAAGAGTTAAGAGGGGGTACTATATTTCAGAGGAAGGAATTGAGAAAACCACCTCTGAGGATCTGATGTCTTTAGGATATTTATGCCCTAAACCTCATATATAGTGAAAGATATTATTATGTCAGTTGTACCTGAGGAAAACAAAGTTATCCTAACAGATTGTGCCCCATATCCAGGAATTTAAAAAGAGAGTGCAAAGTAAAACTACAAATAACATAACAGCATGTACTGGTTTTCAATAGATCATGAACTTGAAGCAGCACGCCAAGTCCATTCATAGAATATTAATATTTAGCTTTCACTTCTGATTGCCTGTCAACATTCATTTTAACAGCTTGCATTTCAGCAAAAACCTGAATTATAATCCCCAGCAAAGAACATGTGCTTCCTAAACACCTTGCTGGACTTTCCAGCCTCTTAACACATCCATAATAAAAGGAAGCAAACTGTTTTACAGTACAGCCCAGAAAGCTTAAATACAAGAGGAATTATCTGTTCATTTTATAAACAAGAGAAGTGCAACTTACTAAGTGTCAAGAAAATGAAAAGCAAAAATTATTACTTAATTCCCTGTCTCGTTTCTCCTAACATAAAAGGATGCTTTGTACAGAGTTGAACTGAAAATGCTGTCATATTGTATTAACTAAAAAGAGAATTCAGTTATGTAAATTCTCATCCACTTACTGTTACAGACCATAGCAGTAACTATACAGATTCTTCAAGGTAATATTTTCACACGTGTATCTCCTCATACTAATTTACACATCTCAATGTCAAACTATTACACAGCAGAATTCCCTTCATATTTCAATAATGTCATATCTATTGACACTTAGAAAAAAAACTCCAATGCTTTTTCTATTGTAAGTTTTGAATGACAAAGGCATGCAAAGTGCTGCAACTATATTTAGAACAGCAACCAAGCAGAGGCTTTTTAGGATAAAACAAAGCTGTGCTGGGAAGTTATACTGGTTCAGAAATCCAACTCAGATAAGTGAAGTTGGAGGGGATGAAATCCTATTAAGCTTTCCAAAAGCAAGAAGAGAGATCCAAAAGAGAGATCCAAAAGAACAGGCACATCAATAAGACTTTCTCTTGAAATTTTAGTTTACAACTCTAGAATGCTTGCAGACTCTGATGTTTACAAAAATACACAGGCAGAAAATGTCAACAAATATAACTTGCAACTGGGATTTATCAACATAAAATATTCCCCTATGTGTCTCAATTTCTGGCGAGACATCACCAAAAGAAAAGACAGACTACCACATATGCATATACATTGTGTCAATGCATCCTAAATTAAGAACAAACCTTACCCACTGTCAATACTTGTGATGTGTAAGTAATATCCAATAGCCTTACCATAAGCCATTAGAAATGAACTAATGAACCAGCTTTTTCATATTAAACAGCTGCATGTTGTAATTTACCACATTAATCAGTTGGATACCATATTATTGAATACGTTAACCACAATTCAATTATTTCTAATGCAACTGACACAGTGTCTGCACTGCAACAATTTGCAAAGGCAGTTCTCAGACTTCATAGACTACAGCACAGCCTTTGACCGCATAGATCATGAAAGGCTATGGAATGCTCTTAAAGACATGGGAGTGCCAACACATCTGATAGTCCTAATGAGTTATCTGTATTCACAACAAGAGGCTACTGTCAGAACAGAACACAGAGAAACAGAATGGTTCCCAACTGGCAAAGGAGTCAGACAAGGCTGCATCCTATCACCCTACCTATTCAACTTATATGCAGAACATATTGTAAGGAAAGCAGGCTTGGACATGGAAAAGGGAGGAATGAAAATAGGAGGAAGAAATATCAAAAATCTGAGATATGCTGATGACACTATGATACTAGCAGAAAACCTCACAGACCTGGAACACCTACTAAGGAAGATCAAAGAGGAAAGTGCTCAGGCAGGTTTAATGTTGAACATAAAGAAAACAAAAATAATGACCACCGAGGACCTTCACAAGTTCAACCTAGACAATGAAGAAGTAGAAATAGTAAAAGAATTCCCACACCTGGGATCAAACATTGATAGAAATGGGGACTGCAGTCAGGAAATCAGAAGAAGATTAAGAATGGGGAGGGTGGCTATGAAAGAGCTAGAAAAGATTCTAAAATGCAAAGACATACAACTCAGCACAAAAGTCAGAATCATACAAGCCATCGTATTCCCTATTACCATGTATGGATGTGAGAGCTGGACAGTCAAGAAAGAAAATAGGAGGAAAATCAACTCATTTGAGATGTTGTGCTGGAGAAGAGTGTTGAGGATCCCATGGACAGCCAAAAGGATATACAAATGGGTCCAAGAGCAGATTAAACCAGAAATACCCCTAGAAGCTAAGATGACAAGACTTAGACTGGCATTTTTGGATACATCACAAGAAGGTATAAATCGTTGGAAAAGACAATAATGTTAGGAAAGGTAGAAGTAGAAAGAGAGGTAGGCCACATGCTAGATGGATGGACTTTATTAAAGAGACCACAAATAAGAATTTGCAGGAGCTGGGCAGAGCAGTAGAGGACGGGGGGGGGCCTGGAGCTATCTCATCCATAGGGTTGCCATGGGTCAAGATCGACACGAAGGCAGATAACAACAACAAAAGTTTTCAGACATGCCCACATTTTCAGCTACAAAAATGACATGGGCTGTAGCCTCTGATTCCAGAGACAGGAAAGCAGATATTTTATTTTAATTACCTTTAGTATTTTAAGGATGGAATTATTCTAACATGGTGTACAAAATAAACAAGACATACAAAAACAAAAGGGTTTAAAAAGTAAAACATGCACTCTCAACTGATTTTGGAAATGCTCTGGCAGCCAGTACAACTGGTACAATATCAAGATTCCATGAGCTAATGACACAACATGTTCGCAAAGAAAGTAACAGAACTATAGAATTGGAAGGGACCTCAAACATCATCCAGTTTGACCCTACAATGCAGGAAACCATAGCTAAAGCATTCCTGTCAGATGGCCATCCAAACTCTGTTTAAACAAACAAACAAACCCAAAATGAGATACCACCTCCTTCTAAGGTAGTCCATTCCATCATCCATAAACAGAGCTACTTCGGAAGACCACAACCTCTTGATAACTGAGAAATATTTTAAATGCATTTTCTAAAATCATGGTAGTTATAATCCAACCTTTAATATTTAGACATTAAGCCACATTGCATTCAACAGAGCTTGTCCTGGTAGATTAGATCAAGGTCCATCATGTTAGTCAGATGCCTTTTAAAGTTCACAAGAAAGTCATTGACATAATAACTATACTGTTCGTCTCATAATCTAGCAGAACTACTGCACTGTTGCTCCACTTAGGCACTACTATAGGAAATAGCTACTAATAAACCTTTCCTCTGCCATTGTCTGTTTGCTTAATTTTTTCACATCTTACCAAGATGGTGGTGGTGGTGTGCTTTCATGTAATTCCTAAATTACAGTGACCCCAAAGCGAAACTATCACAGGGCTTTCTTGGAAAGATTTGTTCAAAGGGGCTTGTCTTCCTCTGAGGCTGAGGGAATATGACTTGCCAAAGGTCACACAGTAGGTTTCCAGGGCCAAGCAGAGATTTGAATCTTGTTCTCCCAGAGTCCCAGTCCAACACTCAAACCATTACATCATGCCAATGTAGTACCAATGAAAGCTAGCATGGCGTAGCACTTTGAACATTGGACTAGGACTCTGGAGACTAGGGTTTGAATCGTGGCTCAGCCATGAAACCCACTGGGTGACCTTGAGCAAGTCACATGCTCTCAACCTCAGGGGATGGCCTTGGCAAACCCCCTCTGAAGAAACTTGCCAAGAAAACCACCATGATAGGGTTGCCATAGGGGCCATAAGTCAGAAATGACTTGAAGGCACACAATAGCAACAACGTGGTACATGTTACTGAATGAAGATGCCTAAGAATACTTCTTTAAGCACATATTTAAAAACACTAACCAGTCCTTTAAAAAAAAGACAGATAGCAAGACCCATATAATTAAACTGTGGTGTGAAAATTTCAGTGATGGCAGAAAGGTACAGAGGCATTAGTGGGAAAGCACAGAAATCACCAGCTGCTCCCCAAAATATAAATAAAGCTGAGGATTATTCTCTTCCTGAAATTTTTGACCCAATGCATCCATTCCAGGAACGGTAACTGGAAGCAGTCTGATTAACGTTTAGTCTGGAGAAGAGACAGTTAAGAGGTGATATGATAGCCCCGTTTAAGTATTTGAAGTGGTGTCATATTAAGGATGGAGCAAGCTTGCTTTCTGCTGCTCCAGAGAACAGAACCCAGAGCAATGGATGCAAGCTACAGGAAAAGAGGTTTCACGTCAACATTAGGAGGAACTTCCTGACAGTAAGAGGTATTCAACATTGGAACACACTCCCTTGGAGAGTGGTGGAGCCTCCCACTTTGGAGGTCTTTAAACAGAGGCTGGATGGCCATCTGCTGGGGGGTGCTTTGATTGTGTGTTCCTGCATGGCAGGGGTTTGGACTGAATGGCCCTTGTGGTCTCTTCCAACTCTATGATTCTATTATTAATATCTATAATTTGCAATTATTCCCAAAGTGGATGGTACATGCCTCCTTGTCAGGGAGAAAAGTGGGAAGCCAGTTGCCCCTGTCCCCTCTGACGAAGAAGGACAGAGAGTCTTTCTTTGCTGTGGAGAAGCTTCTCCCTTTGTACTTGGTCACCCTGGGAGCAGTAAGTAGGCAGCCAGTCGAGCAGTGACCAAGAAGCTTCTTGCCTACGCCAGCCTTTGTCACAAGCTAAGCTGCTGCTCCCAAAGTGACTGGGTGCAAAGAGAGCAGTGACCAACCAGCTGGTCCAGCAGTGACCGAGAAGTTTCAAGCATGTACCAGCCTTTGCTGAAAGGCTGGTGTGGGCAAGAGGTTTCTCGGTCACAGCTGCTTGGTTGCTTGCTCCCTCTGCACCTGGCCAACCTGGGAGTAGCACCCTAGCAGCCAGCCCTCCTCTTGCTTTAAGGCTACCACAAACAAGAGGCCTGGGCTGCTGCCGTATTCACACATAAAAAGCTAATGTAGAGGTGGTGGCAGTGGTGAGCTAGGCATGGCTGAGAAAGATACCACATGCTGTCTGGCACAAGCACAAGCAGTAGACCTAATATCAAGAAATAGTGTTGGGAATACAGAATCCTTAATAATATTTGCCCAAGAGGAAAGAGGAAAGTAGCCTGAAAAAAGTTTGTTGTTTGTTGTTAGCTGCCCTTGAGACGGTTCCAACTCATGGCAACCCTGTGGATGAGACATCTCCAGGAATCCCTATCTTCCACTGTCTTGCCCAGATCCTGCAAGTTCTTCCCCATAACCCCCCCCCCCCCGATTGAGTCTATCCATCTGGTTTGTGGTCTTCCTCTCTTTCTTCTACCCTCTACCTTTCCTAGCATTACTGTTTTTTTTCTAGTGATCCATGCCTTCTCATTATGTGGCCAAAGTACGACTTGATCCATGCCTTCTCATTATGTGGCCAAAGTCTCAACTTGATCCTCTTTGCTTCCAAGGAGAGCCCTGGTCTGACCTGTTCAAGAACCCATTTGTTTGTCTTCCTGGCTGTCCATGATATCCTAAGTACTCTTCTCCAGCACCACAGTTCAAATGAGCTGATTTTCTTTCTGTCTGCTTCCTTCACTGTCCAGCTTTTGCATCCATACATGGTCACTGGGGATACAATGTCCTGAACGATTCTGACTTTAGTGCTCAGTTGTATGTCATTGCTCTTCAGTATCTTTTCCAGTTCTTTCATAGCTGCCCTTCCCATTCCTAGTCTTCTTATTTCCCCAATTCAGTCTCCATTCTGGTCTGATCCTAGATATGAGAATTCTTTAACTATTTCAATTTCCTCATTGTCTAAATTGAATTTGTGTATTTCTTTTGTGGTCATTTTTGTTTTCCTTATGTTCAGCATCAGACCTGCCTTTGCACTTTCATCTTTTACCTTTCTTATTAACTGTTCCAATTCCTGAACGTCTTCTGCTAATATAAAAATATATATATAATATTTTTATATATATATATATATATATATATATATATATAGAAAATAAAATATATAATATAATGTAAAATAATAAAAAGTTTGGGGACCACTAATCTAAAGCAACCAAACCAAGACTGACACCGGAGCTGCAGGAGGCATGGGTCACTGATCATATAGAACAGTAACAGTTTTTACTTTTAACCACAATATAATTTATGGGACCATAATATAATTTGTGCACGCATGTACAAATACTGGGCTAGGAGAAGAGCAGTGTAGATTAATTTCAGACACCCCATACTGAAATCTTAACAGGTCTGAGCATCATATGGGGAAAACTCCACTTTGGGGAATAATGCCAGCATTGAAACTCCACTGTTTAGACAGATACAGGAGTTTCATAAGGACTTCTTTGTGAATCTTTTTTGTTCCATTCCATGATCCAACATTTGGACCCTGAGGGAAAAATTATACACTTTTATGCATCAAGATAAATTTGTGTCCTCTCTGGGTGCCCTGCAAAATTTTGTACAAAACTTGTATAAAACTTTCTTACAAGCCTTCAAACAATTTCCCAACTTATGCCAACCCTATCATAGGATTTTCATGGTAAGATTTGTTCAGAGAGGGGTTTGCTATTGCCCTCCTCTGAGGCTGAAAGAATGTGAATTGCCCAAAGTCACCCAATGGATTTCCATGGCCAAGAGGAAATTTGAACCCTGGTCTCCTACTGTCCTAATCTAACACTCAAACCACTACACCATAGTGGCTCTCTGCCAGTAGCATCACTAGGGTTGGCATCACCCAGTGCAATAACTCATGGTGTAACCCCCCACTGACCTCCCATACCACACCAAGCCTAAATGTAACAATAACAACGAGGGCCTCTTCTTTCTCTACCTATGAGGCTCATCCCACTTATACCATCTCTTCCGCTGAGCTTCAGTGTTTTAAAGGGATGCAGATGAACGCCATAGCCCATTTCTGCCAAAAGGCAGATGTTTGGAGAGCAGAGGTATTCCCCCCAAGGTGTCACCTGGTGAGCCCTCCCTGCACCCCTATAATGATGCCCGTACTCTCTGCAAACCTTTATTAAGGGAGAAAAACAGAATCTTCCATCAGTAATTATGAGCCAGTTCTTCCAGCTGTCTCTTCTTCATTTTCTCAGAATCTGCAAACTATGCCCAACATCTCAATCCAAAAACCAAATATCTGAAGAGTCTAAAACAGGGGTAGGCAACCTAAGGCCCGGGGGCCGAATGCAGCCCCCCGAGACCATTGGACCAGCCCCAGGCTGGTCCTGCCGCCGCTGCCGCCACCTCCCACCATGATGATACTGATTATTGTTGTTATTACTTGTTCTTGGGGTTTTCTTGGCAAAATCTCCACAGGGGTTTTGCCATCATGGCTTTTCTGGGGCTGAGACAGTGTGCATGCATCCCTGCTTGTTTGTGGGCCTGCCTTCCAGTCGTTTCCATGATGATAATGATTATTGTTGTTATTACTTGTCCTTGGGGTTTTCTTGGCAAAATCTCCACAGGGGTTTTGCCATGGCTTTTCTGGAGCTGAGAGAGTGTGCATGCATATTTTTTAATTTAAAAATATAATAACCCGGCCCCCGGCTCAAAAAGGTTGCCTACCCCTGGTCTAAAACCATGGTTTGAAGAAATGCATTTGTGACATGTGAACAAGGCCTAAATTTGGAATCATAGCCATAAAAACATTCTTTTATATGATTTGAGATGTTGGATGTACAGGCATTTTGCAGGGGGGAAACAAGTCTGAATACAGTCACAATACAAAACAAAACATATGCTTTCAACTACATATATCATGTTGTTTGTAAAATGCCATTTTATCACAAGACTGTTTTGTACTCACCAAAAAACTGACAAAGCTGGCTCCAAAACTCATTAATGGGCTATGGTTTCTGTAAAAAGAAGAAAAGGCAAAAGTTACTGGATGTATGAAACCTTTCTTATTAGTACTTGAAATAAATCAAATAATCTGATAAAACCCTGAATTACACCCCAAATTTTTATAAATGTATGAAAGAAATACACAGCATTATTTCTTAATTTTTCAACATAGGGTACCATAAACAAATTGTAAAGGTCAGAATAAATGTCTCTTCTATAATACTGTTGTTCCAAATGCAAAGCTATGTTTCACCTTTTCACAATATATTTGATTTTTAAAGTACTAGTGGTTGGATTCTAAATTCCCCAGCATAAAATTCAGCTCAATATAATCTTATCTTTTAATAATAAAAGTATACAATATTCATTGGTGTGGATTAAATTGAAATTAATGACTGAATGCAATTAATGTCTACAACAATGTAATGCAACAGGGAAATGTTCTAGGCAGCAATCCAATAGAGCAAAAATGGTAATACACAAGAAATCAAGCAGATTTCTTTTGACATTTCTCCCTCAGTTACAATTCTGGAAAAGCAAACTATATCTGGAGTGAAATGAGATTTGCTTCTTGAAGAGTTTGAATGGATGTACTGGTTCAAAATGCTGCCTAAGGCTGATAGGAGCCGCAGTCCAACAACATTTGGAGAGCTGCATTTTGTCAAGCCTTGTGCTACACAAATATGCTGCCTGGTCACAGTGGTACAGGTTCTGGTACCCAGAAGGTTGGATTACTGAAATGCACTTTGTGTGGGCCTGCCTTTAAGTATGGTATAAAAGCTGCCACTAGTGGAGAATGCAGTTACCTGGTTGTTAACAAGTACAGTTTATATGTAACACTTTTGCTAAATGCCCCAGCTACCTGTTTTCTAGGAGGTCAAGTTCAACTGGCTGACTCTCCCTTATCCGAAATGTTTGGGACCAGACATTTTTTGGATTTCAGAATTTTTTGGATTTTGGAATACCTGTATTTGCATATATGTACATAATGGAGATGGGATCCAAGTATAAACACAAAATTCATTTATGTTTTGCATACACCTTAGTCTTAAGGTAATTTTATACAATATTTTAAAATAATTTCATTCATGAAACAAAGTTTGTGTACACTGAACCATCAGAAAGCAAAAGTGTCAGAAAAAGAGAAAAATATAATTTTAAAACTTAAAACAAAAGAGCAAGAATTTACTCAACAAAAGGATTTAAAGAAAATTATTCAAGAATATTATGAAAATCTATTTACTTCACTTGAGAGCTCACAAGAGAACAAGATAGAAATGAGGAAATATCTAGAAAATGGAAATATCATAAAATTAAACGGACAAGATATAAAAGATTTAAATTCTCCTATAACAATAGCTGAATTGACCAAGCTATTATAAATTTAAAGGAAAACAAAATTATCCAGATTCTTGGAGATATTCGCTCACAACACTAATCCATAAAGAAAATAAAGATCCAGAAAATATTCATAATTATCGCCCTATTGCTTTACTGAACCTTGACTATAAAATATATGCAGCAATTCTTGCAGCCAGATTAAAAAAGATCTTAGCCAGGTTAATCCATGAAGACCAAGCCAGTTTTCTACCTAAAAGGTACGCAAGAGATAATATTAGGACAACGATAAATATTTTAGAATATTATAATATTTATAAATCCAAAAAATTAGGAATGGTATTCCTAGACCTAGAAAAGGCTTTTGATAATGTGAGTTGGGAATTTCTTGATTTGTTACTTCAAAAAATGGGGATAACAGGAAAATTTCTAGAAGGAATTAATCAAATATATAAGTTACAAAAGACTCAAATCCAAATTAATGGAGAAAAAACAGAGACCTGTAATATAAAAAAGGGTACACGCCAGGGGTGTCCCTTATCTCCACTTTTGTTTATATTGGTAATGGAAGTACTAAACATAAAAATAAGAAATGACAATAGAATTAAGTCACCAGAAATTTAAAAATATAAATATAAACTCAAATCATATGCAGACGACATTGTAATATATCTGGAGGACCCACTGGAAAGCAAAAAAAATTTAGAAGAAATCTTGGAAAAATTTAGTCTAATGACGGGACTCAAGGTAAATAAAGCTAAAAGTGGAATCATAACGAAAAATTTAACAAAAAAGAAGAAAAAACTTTACAAGAAAAATCAAGATATCAAATATATAAAAAAGCAAGATATTTAGGAATAACAATTACAAATAATAATGCGGATTTATACAAAAATAATTATATACCATTATGGAAAAGTATAAAAACAGATTTGGAAACCTGGGATGAAAAACAACTCTCCCTTCTTGGTAGAATTGCTACTATACAGATGAACGTTTTGCCCAAAATTTTGTATCTATTTCAAACAATACCTATACATCTAACCAAACAACATTTCCACAAATGGAACCATGATATTAGGGATTTCATATGGAATAAGAAAAAATCCAGAATTAAAGCAGCGACGTTAAAAGATAGAAAAGAAAAAGGTGGTCTAGGTCTACCTGACCTAGAATCATATTATGAAGCATGTGTAATACTTTGGTTAAAGAACTGGATATTACTTAAAAATCCAAAATTATTAGAACTAGAAAGAATTAATCTAAAAAAAGGGTGGCACGCTTATTTATGTTACGAAGAAGTGACAAAGGATAAAGAATTCAATATGCATTTTATACGTAAAAACTTGTACAGAATCTGGGAAAAATATAAAAAATATTATTATAATAAATTACCTCAATGGACCTCACCACAGGAGGCTTATCATAATAAGGAAACATACAAACAAGAGAATTGGATCACTTATGAAAAATTATTAATAAAAAGTACACAAGGATTTAGATTAAAAACTATAGAAGAACTTAAAAAAGATAGTATAGAAGTTAACTGGTTGAAATATATGCAAATAAAAAAAGACTTTAATAGAGATATAGTAAAAGGTGGTTTCGATGAAGGTACGAATATACTGGATAAATTATTAAAAGCAGGGGAGAAACAATGGATTAAAAAGACATACAAATGGATGCTAGAGATAAAAACAGGAGAAGATGTGATAAAACACAACATGATAACATGGATGAGGGATATTGGGAACACAATACCACTAAAAAATTGGGAAAACGCATGGAAAAACAGCAATGCATTCACCAAAGGTAATATATTAAAGGAAAATTATTATAAAATATTATATCATTGGTATATTACTCCATCAAAGTTAGAAAAAATAAACAAACAAGGAAGAAATGAGTGTTGGAACTGTAGGGAAGAGCCAGGAACAACTATTCACATGTGGTGGAAGTGTAAGAAAAATAAGACCTATTGGGAAGAAATACATAAGAAAATGTGTGAGATTACTCAAAAAAATATCCCTCTAAGACCAGAACTGTATCTGTTAAATATGATAGATGTAATAGATAGTAAACTAACTCAAGATGAAAAAAGTGTAATATTATACATGGTTACAGCCACACGTCTAATTTTGGCAAAATATTGGAGATCTAAAACAAACCCAACGATAACTGAATGGCAAACCAAACTTTACGAATTAATAACAATGGATAAATTATCAATGTTTATAGCGGGAAAGACCTTTCAACAATATGATAAAAAATGGAAAGAGATACTGCACAAATTAGAAATGAAGTAAGATTATTAAGATAACACACATTAATCTATTTATTATTATTATTATTATTATTATTATTTTGCATTCTCTTCTTTCTTCGTTTAGTAAGAAACAAATGTACAGATAACAGTCAAAAAGATGGTGTAAAATGGTGATGTAAAATAAGATCTGTGATACTGTCAGTTACTAAATAAGATTACTGATATTCTTTTGATATTTGTGGGAAAAAACAAATAAAAATAATTATTCAGAGAAAGCAAAAGTGTCACTATCTCAAATGCTCATGAAAAAAAGTTTTGGTTTTTGGAATATTTTGGAATTCTAGATAAGGTAGACTCAGACTGTAGTTTGTAAAAAGTCCTAATTATTTAATTACGTCAGGAAATGCTTCTTCCATATCATCCTGCCAATCACTGAGGTCTTCAAAAATCAAGCTCTTAGTAGTTCTGCACAATAGAAACCTCCAGGACTTTTAACAGATTACCGCCCATCCTATGGAAACATTCCTACAATATGCCTATAATACTCTGTTTTTGACTCTGCTGACTTCTTTTAGTAGACAAGTATCTCCTGATGGAAATCAAATTCCAGTCACAGATTTACTGACGTTTTACTCTAGCCTTGAACACATGTTTTAAATTGTTCACATTGCCCTCAATTTTATTTTTTTATTTTTTTTTATTTTTTTTTATTTTTTTTTATTTTTTTGACGTAGAGCAGTTTATAAGTCTTATAAATAAATAGCTTTGGTGGATTACAAATCCATGCATAATCACATAGATAAAAATACAATAGTATTCCATTAAAGAAAGTTAATTTGAGAAATAAACTGAAGAATTATTACAAAAAATTATCCATGTGCTTGAGAAGGATGACATTAATGTTCACTATTATACAAGTTTACCCAAGGAAACAAGGGCCATATATGTTTCATATTCACAAGACAGATGGGAGATCAAAGTCTCAATTACCAGCCTAAAAGGCATTCTATGGTACTGAATAGTCAATATAACAAGCTTTATAGAGCACAATAATTCTCAAGGTCCAGAAAGATACTCAGTGTGCTTAACAATTAGCACTGGACTGTTAAATAAAAAACAACCCAATTTATCCAATTGATTACAGAGTAAGAACAGAATTGTGTGTGTCACTGATTTCAACAGAAATTAAGCACACATTGCTGTGTGCTGAACAGTAGCTAGGAAACTTTATCAAGCTGTTACATCCTTTCTATATTTAGCATACACATCTCCCAAGTGCATATATTTCTTCACTGTACAAGTTAATATCCAAGGAGAGATTGCTCAACTAATGGTCATACAGTAAGAAACAGTGAGTGCATTAATACTTAAAATTTGCCCATCAACTAGCCAGCCCTTCTCTGCAGCTAGGAAATGTGAACAGGGAATATTATTTCCTTACTTGTTAGGCTTCTCTTATACAGTATATGTAAAGATTTTGTGTGGCACTTAATTTGTCCATATGCATCTCTCATATGTGTGTCTCTTTACAGATGATCAACACAATCACCTTTATTGATGTTGACTATCTGCCAGAGACAGAGTGACTAAATCGGAAATAAGTAAATTAGAGCTCTCCAACTGCTGCTGAGCTGCAACATCCATCTCTAGCATAGCCAATAATGAAGGATGATGGAGTCTGCAGTCCATCATCATCTGGAGGGCCACACATTTTAGGTGTGAATGCACCAATTCAAAATTACCCAATCATAACAAGAGACTAGTACTGTCCAAGACAACTGCACCACTCATCTGTTTGCCAAGTACTCATGACACATACCCACAAGGTTATGCAAAAAACCCTCTGCATCAGGGTCCAGAATGTTTTAGCTAAAGTTTAACAGTTAAAATATACATTTTGCCTATATTGGATATTCCTCATTTTAGCACCTGTGGTCAGGATACTTAAAATAAAATTCTGGTTCTTCTCACTTAGAATAGATTCAGCCCCGCAGAATCACTGTCCTATGGAACACAAAGAGGCCTCTATGGAGAAATTGAGATATTAATTAATGCCATTGCAATTTACACAGTAATAGTTCCTCAAGAGCCTTCCAAAACTTGAGCTCTCTAACTGGGGCCCTCCTATCATCACCAGATAGTTTACACCAGGGGTAGGCAACCTTTTGGAGACCTGGGCCGGTCCCCCAAAGTCCAGGTCTCCGCTGGGCCGAGGGGGGGGGGAAATGGCGGCGCACGCACACCCTCCACCACCGCGCGCGACCTCCCATGCCCCCCGCCGCCGCCGCCGCCGCTGCGACGCATGTTGCGCCCGCCATTTTGTTCTCCAAAATGGTGGCCGTGACGCGTTTGCGCATGCGCAGTACTGCTGCGCATGCACAAACACGTCACGGCCACCATTTTGGAGAACAAAATGGCGGGTGCGGCGCACGCGGCTGCACAGACAGCAAAATGTGCAGCGGCGGCGGTGCGCAGCAGTGGCAGCAGGAATCTGCCTGGGCCGGTAAGTCTGGCGACCTGGGCCGGAACCGGCCCGGGGGCCGTAGGTTGCCGGTCCCTGGTTTACACTATGGAAAAGAAGTTACTGAATGATAGCACATTGAGTAATGAGAAAAGTGAATCAGTTGAGCACAAGAGCTATGGACAGAGGTAAATGGTTGACAACAGATGCCCATACAAAAACTGAAGTAGTACAGGCAGATGATTATAGTGTGAACAAAACATTTTGCAAAAAAATGGTAGCTATGAAGGCTCACACTTTTGCTAAGTTGCACAAGGAGAAGTACTGTGATTTGATGAAAGGCTGAAAATGGAGAGCAAAGGAGAGAGATTAATAAAAGATAACGTGATGCTTGGTCAACAGAGCAGATAACAACACTGACAAGGCATGTGCAACTGAATAAGAGAAGGCAGCATGGGACCAACGATGAGAAATTAAGTTTTGAAACACTGAGTTTCAAATGATGGCAGAATATTCAAGTAGAAATAGCAGTCAGGCTGCTGGCAATGATGAAAGAACAAAGGAAGGCAGTCCTGGAAAAAGCAGATGAAAATGATAATGAGATCTGTATGAGCTTATGAAAAGGTACAATGTAAAGAAAAAATGTGAGTGTTGACAGAACTCTGAGGGACTCCTTGGTATTCAGGAGGCACTGACTATGATGTGACTTAGGTGTCTATGAAAATGGTACCTCTTCACCAAGGCATTTCTGAACAGATTGTGCTGTCCAATATGAGAATTGTGTTTTGAACCTCTGATTTTAAATGTTTTTATTTGCTGAACATTACTTTAAGGTAATGCTAGATGTCAGAAGCAGTATAGAAATTGGCTAAATAAATAATGTAGAAACAGAGTGGTGCAGTGGTTTGAGCATAGACCTACAACTCTGGAGACCAGGGTTCAAATCCCTGCTCGACCAAGGAAACCCACTGGGTGACTTTGGGCAAGTCACAGTCTCTCAGCCTCAGAAGGAGGTAAAGGCAAACCCCATCTGATCAAATCTGGTCAAGAAAAACCTGTGATAGGTTTGGCTTAGGATCACCATAAGTCGGAAACAACATGAAGGTATACAACAAGAAGAGAAGCTGAAGTAAAGCTTTTCCCTGTGGAAATATTAAATGGCTGATTAGACAGGCAGGACAAGAACCAGTTGAAAAGTCGTGGAAAACTGGAACATGAAATAGAAAAGACAGAGATTAAAAACAGTAGAGAGGTCAAGGAAGATGAGAATACTAAAGTCAGGTAAATTTCACAGTGAGGAGACTGTAAATTATTCTGTGAGGTCAGTGAAAATACAGAGGGTCACTTCAGGAGGAAGTCATAGCAGCAGGAGAAAGCTTCATGCTTCAAGAATTTCTATGTAGAGAGGAGAAGTCAAGTAGCAGTTGGAATGGCACAGCAGATGAACGTATTTTTTTAAAGACATATTAATGTATTCAAGGTGGAATGCAGTAGAAATGAAATAGAGGTTGACTAACTGGGTAAGAGGAGAGATATTGGCAGAGAAATGGAAATGAAGATGTGAGAAATAACAAGATTGAGGAAATACAAAGGAGGATTAGGCAAGGAAAATTTCTCAGCAGAGCCAAAAAAGACATGAAAGATGCATAGGAAATGGAGCAGGAAGACATAGAAATCAGAGTGCTGAATTTCAAAATAATAACTGAAGAAGGTACTCTTGAGCAGAGAATGAGAAAGTAAGGAGAAAGTATGATAGGACTTTAAAAGGCATTAAAGTAGAGAAGCAGCACTAAGGCTTGCATTTTGGTTGGCATTTTGGTTGGCCCAATAAAGGTATCACTGTTTTGTGGATTTTGGATGTTATTGTACTTTGCTATATGGCCAACACAGCTACCCCAGCTATGTTTCCTGGATGTGAAAATAACTGCATTTGAGCTGCAAAAAAGAGGGAGCCGATGAACTGGGACTTGTTATTTGAGGTTTCTATCTCCAACAAAAGTAAAACATGTTTTTAAAAAACTGGCATATTTTACCTAACAAAACGTAAAAATTTCCTAATGCAAAAACATGGAGGCTTTTTGAGAGATTCAGACTTATCTGTCTAACAAAGGGGGTTGTGGCCTCACAAAGAACTGAGACATCCTGATTTTCATAGGAGGTACCTTTTTGTTTTGCTAATAGAATTTAAGTTTCCTGGACTTTAAAATGCTTTGTTTCCCAGTACCATATGGCCAAGAGGAGAAGTGGCCTGCCTGCCTGAATAGATATACCTCCATACTCAGAGCATACTATACATTATGTGTTGGTCTACGGCCGTAATAAAGATACTTCTTCTTCAAAGCATACTCAGAACTTCTCCACAAAATGCAATCCTGTGACTAAGGGCCTCTACAGACAGGCAGCCATGGGCCGCCCCGAGAAGCTGAGGATTGGGGCCCAATCCACCATTTTGTCGGCTGGGAAAGGAGCGCTAAAATAGCGCTCCTTTCCCAAGGCCCAGAAAGGGCGCCGGAAGGGCCGTCACGCAGTTCTTCCACGTCTCTTCCGGCTCAGCCCATGCAGAGGCTGGGCCAGGAGGACGTCACCATGTGGAACGGCGGGCACTCCGATGACTTCTTTGGGAAGGGGCTGGGGCGTCCAGCGTCCGGTTGCCCCTCCCCGTCCCTGGCTCCAAGACAGCGCTTTGCAGAGCATCTAACTTTGTCCATTTTTTTCTCCTGTGTTATTTTTAACACCTTTGCCCAACAAAGAAGTCAGTAGAGCTTCAAAAGCTTGCAACATATATTTTATGCATTTTGGTTAGCTCCATAAAGGTATCACTGTTTTGTGGATTTTAGATGTTATTGTACTTTGCTACATGGCCAAGAAGGCTACCCAGGATATGTTTTAAGGATTCCAATAGGTGACCTAAGGTAATGTGTCACGTTGTTTAGCAAGGAAAATGCAGAGGATATTTTTATTAATGACAAAAGTCAACCTTTTCTTCCAAAGGCACTCAGCAGCACAGGTTCATGCCCAGTTTTTTCCATGAAGATGGATATTAAATACACCAATATTTTTTTCTTTGAGGCCTAAATTTCTTAATTTCCATAAGGATTTTTTAAAAGCCACTCATGGTATCCTTTTTCCTTTCATGGTAAGAAAAATATTCTAAGAATCTCTAGAATCTGGCAACCCAAATAAGCATGTTGTTTGCCCACAATGGGGCAGCCAAGCCCTGACTAAGGGTATAACCTTCATACTGTAAGTAAGAAAGAGTGCAAATAAGAAAAGTATTGTCAAAGTTGAACTGGAGAGAAGGAATGTGCTGAGCACTACAACATCAGAACAAGCAGAAGTTGCTGCTAGGTTTATTTTCATTTGTTTTGAGAGTGCCTTGTAATTCAATGCTGTGGTAGGTTTCATGGCACAAGGAAAGGATGTGAGGAGTTCCAAAATATTCTATAAAAATGCTTTTATATGCTAAACGAACAGCTGGTTTGCAGTAAATGATAAAACATGGATATGGGATATTCTGTCATACTCTGGAACTGACAGAACAATAATACACACGTCTACTCAGATATAACTCCATTCAGGTTTAATGGGCCTATTGACAAACAATTGGGTACTGGGTTGTAGCATGAACCATAAACATAAAGGGAGATCAAAAAACTTATATTTCAAATGACATGAGTTGTATCTCGACTTGTGCCTCCATAAATGAGAGGACTACTGTAGTTGAGGCTTCCCATTAGAAAAAGGAGCAGGATGATGATTTTTACATATTCCCTCTTTATCCCAGGATCCCCACAGTTGATTTCAGAATTATAAATATATGAGAAACTAGAATGTAACTTTGCATATATTAAATAAAGCAGGGCATTAGATATGTTCTCCTCAGGCCTGAACAAAATCTTTAATTGCTATAAAGTTAAGAAAAATTAACACAGTTTCCCAGGAAACATCCATTCCACAAGGGCTCACACAAATTTTAATCAGCTGCAAGGAAGAACAGTTTTTCTCTCCAGAGTTTAATTAGGACAGTGACCAGCAATAATAAAAGTATTGTCTGAAAGGACACTCTTTGTTGCTTCAAAGACATAAATAAATTTATGCAAATGTACACACTAATGTATAAGGCTAGACATTTTAGTCAAAAACTTGACCCAAAAACTTGGGTTGACTTGTCCACCGGTCAATGTAAGTATTGTACTTTAACTCTTCTTTTTTTAAAAAAAGGAATCATCCACTTCTATGGGTAGAATAGAGAAAAGCAAGGGGTTAGACTATCCCAGGTGAACCTAAAAGAAGCACCTCTACTCTCCCGACTACAGCTCCGCTTCTGATCTTTTTGAATGCCTGTGTGGGAAAATAGCAGCGATGGCAGATCTTTAGTGCTTCCACTCCAAGGAGTGCCCAGAGAAATTGGGCTTTGAAGGATATGAATAAGACATTTGTGTATGTTTGTCTGTGTTTGTGTATGTTTTAAAGGTTAAAATCAGGCAATGTTATCATGTTAAAGTTAAAGGCTATAATCACTGGTAACGCTGTTGTCATTTTCTTTGCTTTGCCTTTTCATCATTTGTGAATGTGTGTGTGTTTTCTTAGCCCTACCCACACCTGGTTGCCTCCCTTACATATATTGCACAGCCATGATTTACTGTAGTTCCCACCTCATCCATCCAGCCTTTAGTGTGAGCACAGGCAGTTATGCCTGCCGGAATTTTGCAAGTTCTTTGGCATTGTGTTCCTTTGCTTCATCCTTTACATCCTTTGTTCCATACCCTTAAGTTTTACCCACAATGTATTTGCAAGTTGTATCAGAATCCAAAATTCTGGCTCCAAATCCTGCCCTCGATTTATATATGTGGTTGGCTTATAGTCAAGCATATACAGTAGATACCTAAACTGAGTATATGTACTTATTTTATTTAAAATATTTCACTCCTTCTTCAGCAATCATAATAGAACTACCGTATATACTTGTCTATAAGTCAAAAAATTTATGCTATAAAAGTGACCCAAAAACCTGGGTTGACTTATAGACACGTCAATATGGTGGCAATGAGGGAGCTTTTGCTTCCCAAGCCTCTTCCCAGCCCAGTTGCCTCCAGAGAAGGCATCCAGGCTGGGAGGACGCAAGAAGAGCAAACGTTCCCTCTCCCAGACTTTTCTTAGCCAGGTTGCCTCTGGAGGGGGAAGCCAGGCTGGGAGGACACAAGGAGTGCAAGCGCTCCCTCCGCAAGACTCTTCCCAGCCCAGTTGCCTCTGGAGGGGGACAGCCAGGGTGAGAAGACGCAAGGAGAGCAAGCATTCATTCTCCAAGCCTCTTCCCAGCCGAGTTGCCTTCGGAGGGAGCAGGCAGGCTGGGAGGATGCAAGCAGAGTGAGCATTCATAATCTAGCCTTTTCCCAGCCCAGGCTGGGAGGATGCAGGAGGAGAGAGCGTTCACTTACGAAACCTCTTCCCAGCCCCATTACATGTCCTTTAGTTTTACCCTCGATTGATCCACGAGACATAATAAAATCCAGATTTTTGGCCCCAACTTATACATGAGTTCAACCTATACACAAGTATATACGGTACATTAAAATACAATAATAAAAGGCAGAAATTAGACAACCACCAACAGCTTAATAAAAATGCCTGAACAAAAAGAGGTTTTTGCCTAATGATATAAAGAATATACATTGGGCCCTTGGCATCCCACTATGGATAACAAAATCCATGGATGCTCAAGCTAATGGATAGGCCCATTAAACACAAGCAAGGGAAATAAAATGGTGTCCCTAATTTTGTATGTTTTATATTTTGTACATAAAATACAATGTCATTTGATTCTTTAATCCTAATTGTTAAAATCACTGTACAGTCTCTGAAATTCATTGATTTTCCTCTGATTTCTTCCATACTGTACCTTCATCTCAGGAACCTGCTACCCTGTTTATCTGTTAGATTTAATATTTAAATTAACCGCAGCCATGAATAGCCTCGAGTCATCTCTGCTTATTCTCTCTCATCTACTGGGGCAATTAAGAACCTCATTTTCAGTAAGTACCAGACCATAAAAGATGAAGTGATCCATGAGGGAGAATAGAGTAATACATCGCATGCCCATTCCTGCTTCAGCTGGGTTGTATTTTTATTCCAATTTTATTTTGTACTCTTTAAATTGGAAGGTTAATTTATCTATTTTGTCTCACTAGTGTGAGCTGCTTTGAGGCTCTAATCTATACAAAACCACAAACTCACCATACACATTGGGGTTTTTTCTACTCTTCATTAAAAAAAAAAAACTGTTACTAAACTACTCCACAGTCTTGTTGCAATCATCTTGGTTTGGTCTGCCCAGGACAGTAAAATGATGCATCAATCATGAGTTGAACTAACTACTTTTAGTGAAAAAACCATTGACTTACACTGAAGTTTTAAAGTGTCCATGTAACATAATGCAATGGCTTTTTAAAAATATATATAAGAATGTTAATGCTCTCTGTTCCCTTGAATTTGGAGGTGAATTTAAGAGCAACAAAAAATGGTACATTATTCCTAGGCAAAAAAAGTCACAGAGATGAGAGAAACAACAGATTTTGGAATTGCTGTATCATAGCCACTTTTTAACCGAACTGTCTGAGTTTTGAACCGACCAAGATTCTGAACACTTAAATGCTCCATGCCACAACATTTGGTCAATTGCTATAGCATTTAATAATCTATGCAGCCAAAGGTTTTGCTGAAACCCACAAAGCACATGCAGACTTTGTTCTGGAATTCCCTGGTGCACTCCATTTATCCAATGTATGCTTGCAATGTGATCCCTAGTGCCTCTTTCTTTCTTGAATCCAGCTTGTACCCCTGGGATTTCACAATCCATATATGTTAGGGGTCTTAGTTTCAGAATTCTGAGTATGACATTGCTTGCATGGGAAATTAGTATGATGGTTCTGTAATTACTGCAGTCTTTTGTGTCTCCTTTTTTATGGATGGGAATATATATTGATTGCTTCCAATCTGTGGGCTGCTGATTTATTTTCCATATTTGTTGGCAGATTTTAGTTAGAACTGAGCTTGATTCTGTCTCTGTGGATTGTAGCAGTTCTATTGGGATGTCATCTGTTCCTGATGATTTGTTCTTTCCTATGGCTTTGGTTTTTTTAATCTCTTTATTAAACAATTTATATAAAAATACATTAAAAACATAATACAGAAAAGTTTCATGCTTAGAACTTATAATTGCTTCTTTTTCTTCTTTTTTGTACTTCCTCATTTTCTTCTTCGATATGGTTCTTCTTTATTCTTTATCATTCCCATGTTTTTGGCTCATACTATATTCTATATCTTATCTTGTTCTAATAATTGTCCTCTCTTATTTCCTACTGATATTCTATTTTTTTTCCTCATTTTAGTATATTTTCTTATTTTCCACTACTCTTCATTCTAAACTTTGATTTCACATTAACTTTATTGATATTTCCTTTTCACTTTTATTGATTAACTTTAATTTCTTACTGTTTCTTCTCTTTCTTTATAACTTATTGTCCTTTATTTTCACTCTTTCTTACCTTATTGGATTAAATTTCTATCCACTCTCCATATCTTTCCCAGTATTTAACTATAAACAGACTCTATTGCTTTGAGTGCAGCTTTCACTTCACTTTCTGAAATTTGGAATTTCAACTTTGTAAGTTTTTTCCTCCCATGTGTCATTCACCCTTCCACATTTTTTAATATAGCGCTTCTATGTATCCTTTCCAACTTTTATTTATTTCATTCTGGTCACGTATTATGTTCCCCTTCTGATCATAGAGCATCCCCATGCTTTGAGTTCCCCGATAAATTCTTGGATCTTATGGAAGAGATCTCTTGTCCTTTTTTTCTGGTCAACTTCTATTTGTCTGCATTGATTATTGTACTAATTTTCTTTATCCTTACACACTCATTGTTGGACTGTAGCATTCAAAGTTCTGATTGTGTTTTTGTCTCCTTTTCCTTTTGTTTCTTGTCTTTCTTTAACTGCATGTAACATTTATCTGTCATCCATTGTTTCTTCTCCTTCTTTTTGGCCACTGATAACATCTTTTTGCATTCCTCTTTGACTAGGTCCCTGACTTCTATCCATAGTTCTTCTGGCTCCCAGTCAACTACCCTTAATAGTGCGGATCTATTTCTCACACTGTCTTTGAATTCTGTTGGAATGTTCTTTAGATCATATCTTGGCATGGTGATTGTTTTGGTATTCTTTAGCTTTAGTCCAATTTTGTTGGGCCTCACTATTTGTGGGCTTACCATCTGCAGATGTAAGGATCCACAGATAGCAAGCCCTGTTGTGCCCTATGGCAGTGCATGCACGCAGCCACGCACATGTCATACCGCAATTAGGGACAATGGGACTTCAGGTCCCGCATTTTTCTGTATCCGCAGTAGGGTCCAAAATGCATCCCATGCAGATATTAAGGTCAAACTGTAGAAAAGTAGATTAGCCTGCCTCACCACCCAGCATATTAAAAAGTTGTAGATATATAGGTTTGGCCACCAAAATGGAAAGAATAAGAAAAAAAGGAGCTGTTGAAAGAAAAGAAAAACCACCTTTAGATGCATTTTGGAAGAAGTTTTCAAGTGATCTCTAGAAGGTTGTTGCTCTTTATTTATGCAACGCTTCTCTGATCTCATTGTTTGGTTCCACATGTGCATGTTTTTAGCTTTGAATAAAAGGTTTGCTAAAATATGTTGAACTGTGCTTATGCTGCTGCTGCTGCTACTGCTTCTTCTTCTTCTTTGCTGTAGAAGCCCATCCCTATTCCTTCCAGTGAGGTATATCGTACCTGCATATTGAGCCAGGCTACTATTATTTAAGTTTAAAGAAAATAAATTGAAATTGGAAATAAATGTTTTACTGTTCAGCATCTAACTGCTGCCTAAGCTTACTTCATCAAGAGATTTATTGGATCCCAGCCATGCACTACCAGAGATCCAAAGAGAAAAACACTTGTCCATTTTCAGAATCATCTTATTTCCCTTAAAATAAAGCATAGTGAGTTCTAGAAAAAGGATAAATGTGGGTAGCGGGAACTCCAGAGTAATAAAGGGTAACCTTGGAGCACTGTCTTTCACACCATATCTTTCTCCACCATTTTAATATGTCCAGGATGTATAACAGCTAAATGCAGTTTGACAATATACTCCACCTTAGCCACATGGGCAAGACAGATGTAGCAATTATACTTCTGTCAAGACACATAAATCATATGTTTAGATATGATAGTGACTATAGTCAAAGTGTACTCTTGTTCTCCTCAAATATCACAATTTCATTCAAATTCAGAAGAGTTCCAACTGGTTCTTGATATATACAGTTTGCTGTCCCAATATAATTTCAAAATATTGTTACCACCACATTGAGCTTAGTGTGCTGCGCCTTTCCGCACATTTTCTAACACTATTGTCTAATAGCATTTTTTAAAAACCTTTCTGTCAATTAATTTTTCCACAGATACTTGGAAAGTTTTAAAGAATGCATGCTCATATTAATATCTTTATCTTTTCTAAGCCTTTTGATGGTTTTCACTATACTATTTTCTTGATAAGGTTGCATGCCTTTGAACTAGAGATCTCCATAATGGGATTTATTTTGCAGAAAAGGGAGAAATTCTATATTGATTAATCCTCTTCTATGAAAGGGAGAGGAAGAGAAATGACTCTAATATATAGGAAGCACTAGAATATTAAAGCACTGGTACTCTTACATTTATTTTTCAAAAATCATTACATCAAGGAACAAAACTTCCCATCTTTTGCAACAGCACTGGGCAACAGCCAAAATAAGGAAGCCACATTAACCCTCCATGGGACCCTACTAGGCCCCAAATGTTAAACTTTTTTAAATCTGAATTTTAAAAAATTTAAAATTACCTCCCATGCTGCCTAGAGGCCATGAGAGCATTTTCAGTAAAGTAATATAAAACAGGGAGAGACAGATCCCACAAGCCACAATTATTTCATCTCTGTTTTACAGAACTCTGGAGAGGTTATGTTTGCATTCAACAAGATCTGTAGTATGGTTGGTAATTTTCAACATTCAAATCATCCAGCAATGTTCCTTCCCACAAAACCTCAGTCCATGCAACCCTTCCAACACTCAATCCTCACTCAGCTGTGATTGGATCTAGTCTGACATTAGAATTTTTCCTGCAGATTGGGGCGAGGTATTTTGACAAACCTTAAAATGCTCTGATGCATTCTAATATCTTCTTCTTGCTTCTTCTTGACCCATCTGACTAAAATCCTGTCACCATTCATGAGCTGAGTTAGTCGTAAAGGGAACAAGTCTGCATTGCTCTTGTTACACGAAAATAACATGGTTATTTTCATAGTGATCTCAGTAATTCCACAGAGAAGTTTCTCAAAAGCACCCTATCTAGACCCGCTGCCTGTTCCATCTCATAAGGAATATCCTGGCAACACATTGTTCTTATTTTGGAAAGAAAGGTTGTCCTTCCCTACTCCCTTCTCTGAAGCATAGATACCAGCCTTGGGGAACGGAGAGCTCATGGCAGCATGAGATAACCATCAGGCAGAAATAGAAAAACAGAGAAGCATACAAGGAGCTGTCCAGCAGTTTGCAGTCAACGAGCCTGTATCTGACCTAATAGCCACACTACTTTTTGTTAGCACTAGGGCTTTATTTGAAGTGTTTGATCTCAGATCCCCTACACACACACACACACACACACACACACACAGTTTCAACAAAAGAAGTATACTCACAGGAGAAAAGCCATGTATACAAAGAAATTTTTTATTTAATACTGCACCTGTCTGCAGAATAAAAAGACAATGGATGCAATTCACAAAAGAGTTATATAAAAGAGATGATAACATGAAGGACACATGGAACGAAGAGCCATATGAAGATGAACTCCAAATAAGAAAAAGTGAGATGGAAGCTGCAATTAAGGAAATGGCAAAAAACAAGACTCCAGGAATAGATACCAATAGAACTGTTGCAATCCACAATGACAGAGTCAACTCTAGTGCTAGCCAACGTATGCCATCAGATATGGAAAACAAAATGATGGCCAACAGATTGGAAGCAATCAACATACATCCCCATCCTCAAAAAAGGAGACACAAGAGACTGCAGCAACCATAAAACCATAGCACTAATCTCCCATGCAAGCAAAATCAGGCTCAAAATTCTGCAACATAGGCTCCAACCATACATGGAGAGAGAAATCCCAGAAGTTCAAGCAAGGTTCAGGAAAGGACGAGGCACCAGGGATCACACTGCAAATATATGATGGCTAACGGAGCACAGCAGGGAGTTCCAAACGAAAATCAGCATGTACTTTATAAACTACAGCAAAGCCTTTGACTGCATAGATCATGAAAGGCTATGGAACGCCCTCGAAGATATGGAAGTGCCAACACATCTGATAGTCCTAATGAGGAATCTGTACTCAGGACAAGAGGCTACAGTTAGGACAGAACACAGAGAAACAGAATGGTTCCCAATTGGCAAAGGAGTCAAACAAGGCTGCACTCTATCACCCTACCTATTCAACTTATATGCAGAACATAGTGTAAGGAAAGCAGGCTGGGACATGGAAGAGGAGGAGTGAAAATAGCAGGAAGAAATATCAATGATCTGAGATATGCTGACAACACCATAATACTAGCAGAGAACCTCACCGTCTTGGAACAACTACTAAGGAAGATTAAAGAAGAAAGTGCAATGGCAGGTTTACTGTTGAACATAAAGAAAACAAAAATAATGACCACAGAGAACTTACATTCAAACTAGACAATGAGGAAATAGAAATAGTAAAAGAGTTCTCATTGATCAGAATGGGGACTGCAGCCAGGAAATCAGAAGAAGATTAAGAATGAGGAGGGCGGCTATGAAAGAACTAGAAAAGATCATAAAATGCAAAGACATACAACTCAGGACAAGAGTCAGAATGATACAAGCCATTGCATTTCCTATTACCATGTATGGATGTGAGAGCTGGACAGTCACAAAAAGAAGATAGGAGGAAAATCAACTTATTTGGATGTGGTGCTGGAGAAGAGTGCTGGGGATTCCATGGACAGCCAAAAAGACAAACAAATGGGTCCTAGAGCCGATCAAACCAGAAATATCCCTAGAATCCAAGATGACAAGACTTAGGGCCGATGTAGACAGCCCGAAAGGGGCGGCACAGAGCCACCCCTTGGAGCGGCAGATCGGGACCACGGCAACCACACGCTGCGGGCCCAATCCTCCTTTTTGCCGCTGGGGGATGGGCGTGCAGCGTCAGGACAACGTTGGGGTGGAGTCAGGGAGGCCGACGTGCAGCTGCCCTGCCCCAACTCCACCCCTAGGCTGGCCCTTTGTGCCGGTCTGCATCAGCCCTTAGATTGTCATACGTTGGACACATCATGAGAAGGCATGAATCGTTGGAAAAGACAATAATGTTAGGAAATAATGGAGGGAAGTAGAAAGAGAGGAAGGCCACATGCTAGATGGATGGACTTTATTAAAGAGACCATGAATATGAGTTTTCAGGAGCTGGGCAGAGCAATAGAGAACAGGGGGGGCTGAAGCTGTCACATCCATAGGGTCGCCATGGGTCACGAAGGTAGTTAAGAACAACAACTGTCTGCACACTTCCCTTCCAGGTTGTCCATACAATAACGGAAACACCATAAACTTCCTGCTCAAACAGAAGTGCCAGATGGTAAAATAAAAATCCAGTTATTATTCCCAACCAGAATATACCTGGAGTCATCCCAATATCAATATCAAATGTTGATAAATCAACATTTTCATAAGTTCTATCAATTCAGTGGACCTACTGAAGTTGAATAGATGATTAATAAAATAATTATTATTAATAAAATAATAATAATAAATCATATACATAAAATCAGGGATGGGGAACACGTATCTCATCAGATGACACTGAATTGCAACAAACATTAGTCCTGACTAACATAGCAAATGATGAAAGATGATGCAAGCTGAAGTTCAGCATTATCAGGAGGGCTGCCTAATCCCCATCCCAGTTTTCCAGCAGATTTTGTACCTTCGCATAAGGTGGAAGTCTAAGCATACACAGGATTTTAAAAAACCCACTGACTTCCATATGGTATATTAACTTTCAACAGCCATTTTTAAAGGCCGATATGACTGATGTTTATAACGGTCACAATGCCAAAAAAAAAAAAAGTGAGTTTAATTTCTTGTTGAGGTCAGGATAATCCATCTCAAATGAAAACACATTTTCATTTGTGTGCATGAATGGCACTCTCAATCCACACAACTGCTATTATAAGCAGCACCATTTTTCACACATCCTCAGTTGTTTATTTTTTCATTGAAAGCATTAACCATTACTTAGAACAGAAGAACAGGATAACCCCTTTGCTCTTTAGAAAAGAGCAGTTTAATTGCCTAGTGTTTATTGGAGATAAGCAAGCAAAGAGATCTGTGTACTCACTTCTTGGCAGAAACAAGCCATTCCAGAGGCTAGCAAAGAAGCTGTACAATTTGAACCCTTATTGCCAACTAGTTTTCAAAAATTTCATAAACCTGAATTAATAACCTGATTGAGGTCTCACACAAAAAGGTTTTAGCCAACACCTTAGTACCCAACACCAAGCAATATGTTCCACTGATAAAAGACCAGCTTCAAGTCCTAAAACAAATTTATCACAACGGAGGGCACAAGCCAACGTTAGTTATGTACTTGAAAGCACTACAGAAATGGAAGGGACAGAGTCTTCTAGCTGTGAAATAAGAGATTAGTGCTCTATTAGCACTAGAACAGTGTTGTTATTAGTGCTAGACTGGGGCATGGGAAATCCAGGTTCTGGGGCCCACTGAGCCAGAAAATTCACTGGGTGTCCTTCTGGTGGCCACTTTCTTTCAGTATGGCCTACCTCATAGGATTCTTATAATGCAGAGAGGAGCATTATGTATGTCACTTCAATCTCACAGTAGAAAAGTTGAAGTATAAATGTAACAAATAAATATTACTAATAAGGCTTCAGTGTGAATGCAATGGTACAAAGAATATGAAGCATTTCTTGGGTATAGTACCACTAATATAGTATACACAGGTTAAGATGTCTATGGTAACATGCTCCTAATTTGTATGGCTTTAAGAAAACTGCAACCTAGGATATCATGTAATTACTCCATGTTCACACAGAATTTCATTCTCCAAAGAGCTGATGACCCACTGAATCAGAAAAGCACTTAATTGCCAGAGCAATTTTTACTGAACAAACCACTTGTGTGGGCTCATTATTACCCCCATTTTCTCATTTTCCAGAAAGGTTTTGTGGTTGTTGCTGTTAATTGCCATCAAGTTGACTTCAACTTATGGTGACCTTATGAGAGACCTGCAAGTCACCCTATCCTCAACAGCCCTGCTCAGGTCTTGCAGACTCAGGGTCATGGCTCCCTTGACTGAGTCTATACATCTACAATGTGGTCTTCCTCTTTTCCTACTGCATTTCCTACCAAGCATTATTGTCTTTTCTAGTCATTCATGTCTTCTCGTGATATGGCTAAAGTATAACTATCCTACCCTATCGGGAAATTGGTCACAGAATCATGGAAACTGGTCACAGAATCATGGAAAGAGTACAGAACATGTATAATAATAATAATAATAATAATAATAATAATAATAATAATAATAATAATAATTTTTATTTATAACCCGCCCCTCTGCGTAGCAATCAGAGAGGGATACAACAGTTTAAAACAAAACAGAGTTAAAAATCAATCCCTCACCCCATAATCCCACCCTCCCATCCCCTTAAAATAGAATTAAACCACAGTCAAATTAAAATGCCACATTACATTAAAATTAAAATTAGTTAAAAACATACAATAACAGTAATACTGGAGTCACAGGCAACAAGATTAAAAAACTCGTCTCTTAGCTGAAAATTATTCCGGGAAGGCCTGCCGAAAGAGATCCGTCTTTACTACTTTCTTGAAAGCAGCGAGAGTAGTGATAAGACGGATCTTGTCCGGCAGGCCATTCCAAAGTCTGGGAGCAGTTGCGGAAAAAGTCCTCTGAGAGGTCTGAGACAGCCTAGTTTTTATTGGCTGTAACAGATTCCTCCCAGAGGACCGCAGAGCGCGGGGGGGATCATATGGGGAGAGGCGGTCCCTGAGATAAGATGGACCCAAGCCATGTAGGGCTTTAAAGGTTAAAACCAACACCTTGTACTGCGCCCAGAAACTAATCGGCAGCCAGTGGAGGGATTTAAGCACCGGTGTTATGTGCTCCCTCCGTGATGTTCCTGTAATTAACCTGGCTGCCATATTCTGAACCAGTTGTAGTTTCCGAATTAGGCACAAGGGTAGCCCCATGTAGAGTGCGTTGCAGTAATCCAGACGTGAGGTTACCAGGGCATGTACCACAGTTTCCAAGTCCCTCATATCCAGATAAGGGCGCAGCTGACGTATCAGCCGAAGCTGATAACAGGCTCTCCTGACCGTCGCATTCACCTGACTAGTCATGTGAAGCAACGAATCAAGGAGCACCCCCAGACTGCGAACACAGTCCTTAGAGGAGAGTGTGACTCCATCCAGTACTGTATTCCCAGATCTGGTTTCAGGCCTGTCACTGCGAATACCTCCGTTTTGTCAGGATTCAACTTCAATCTGTTTTTCCTCATCCAACCCATTACCGGTCTGAGACAGTCATTAAGAGGAGAGACGCCATCTGAGGTCTGAGACGATGATCTGGTCATGGAGAGATATATCTGGGTGTCATCAGCGTACTGAAGACACCGAGCTCCATGCCTCCGAATGATCTCCCCCAGCGGCTTCATATAAATATTAAACAACATCGGGGACAGGATGGCGCCCTGAGGGACGCCACAATTAAGCTTGATTTTGGATGAGCAACTGTCCCCGAGCCTCACCCTCTGAGATCTGCCAGAGAGGAAGGAACGGAACCACTGCAAAGCAGTGCCTCCAATTCCTAACTCTCTCAGGCGGTCTAAGAGGATGGCATGATCTATAGTGTCAAAGGCCGCTGAGAGGTCCAAGAGCACCAACAAGGTCACACTACCCCCGTCGATGCTCAGGCGGAGGTAATCGGTCAGAGCAACCATGGCAGTTTCCACTCCATATCCTGTCCTGAAGCCAGTTTGAAATGGGTCGAGATAATTGGTTTCATCCAAGACTGCCTGAAGTTGGGAAGCAACTGCCCTCTCGATCACCTTGCTCAAAAAAGGGAGCAAGGAGACTGGCCTGTAGTTGTTTCTATCCAGGGGATCCAGGGAAGGCTTTTTCAGGAGTGGCCTAACTGCCGCCTCCTTTAAACAAGATGGTACAACACCTTCCCTGAATGACGCGTTGATTGTATCCCGAAGGAACACCTTCAACGCGTCCCCCCCTGGACGACCAGCCAGGATGGACAAGGATCGAGGGGGCAAGTCATCTTTCTCACACTTCCAAGCAGCTTGTCCACGTCATCGGTACTCACAGATTGTAATTGATCCAATAAAGTGCCATCAACGGAGTTCCTGGATGCCTCGTCTACTGATTCTGCCAAAAATGATCCGTCCATGACAGGGCGGAGGTGTTTTTAATCTCCGCCCACGGATATTCCTGCTCCGTACTAAAGATCGCATCGAGTGTATGACCAGCACAATGTGTGGGCCCGTTGACCAGCTGAGATAGGCCCATGTTAGTCATGGTATCCATGAACTCCCGAGCCGCTCCAGTTAAATCTTGTAAACTGGTTTCGAGTGGAATGTTGAAATCGCCCAGAACCAAAAGTCTGGGCGATTCCAACAGCAACTCAGAAACCAGGGCAGTCAGCTCGGTCAGGGAGTCTGTTAAGCAACGGGGTGGCCGGTATACCAACAGAATCCCCAAACTATCCCTGGTCTTCAGGCTAAGGTACATACACTCGATGTGCGTCGTTTTCCGGATAGGCTTTCTGATCATGGTTAAGGTGTTCCTATAAACCAAGGCTATACCACCCCCCTGCCCACTCTCCCTCACCTGCTCAATAACTGAGTACCCAGCTGGGAGAGCCTGCACCCAAGTCGCAGTGCTGGCATCCCCCAGCCAGGTCTCAGTAAAGCATGCCAGGTCGGCTGCCTCATCCACCAAGAGATCGTGGATGATGTGTGTTTTATTTTTAACCGACCTGGCATTGCAAAGGAGCAAGTTGAGGGTCAGTGGAATGGTTGGAGTGCTCTCCAAGTTATCCTGGGAAGCAGAGCCAACTGAAGGAGAGATAGATATCAAACATCGATCCCTCCTTCATTTGTAACATCTGTTGGCTCTGCTACTGCCATACCTCCCCCTCCCCCACACCACCTGAATGTCCGCTCCCAGATTATGGTAAGCTCCAACATACAAAGGGAGAGACGGATACCCAGCTGACTCCAATTTTTAGTTCCAGCTGCAGCTGCATGGAAATCCAAACAGATAAGAGAGGGAGATAATTCCTCAAGGCCATCCAATGGCTAGAGCGAAGCCAGCAGCGTTTGGGCCAGAAACTGGCCCAGAAATCAGTCTCTCTGCCGCTGGGGGGGGGGGGGGGGGAAGGGCTCGATGGGGCCTTTATAGGCCCAGGTGGTCCCGCCCTCCTCCTCCTCCTTGCGCCGCTCACCGCCGCTCACGCCGGGCCTGGTAGAGGCCGGAGCTCGCTGGGGCCAAGGGCAGGCCCAGATGACTGTCCCTCTGCCGCTGGGGGGGGGGGGAGGAAGGGCTCGATGGGGCCTTTATAGGCCCAGGTGGTCCCGCCCTCCTCCTCCTCCTTGTGCCGCTCACCGCCGCTCACGCCGGGCCTGGCAGAGGCCGGAGCTCGCTGGGGCCAAGGGCAGGCCCAGATGACTGTCCCTCTGCCGCTAGTATACGCATACATGCATACATTCTGGCTATAATAAAGTTACATAAAAATTATTACTATGTTTTAAATTGTCCTTAGTTTTCACTTCATAATGTTATTATTTCTATAAGTCTGTCTTCAAGTTTGCTTGGAAGGAGGAAACGACAAACAAGTCTTCAAAGGCTGGGATCCAAACCATTGTTATTGTGACCTTCAAAAACAATGTCAATACTTCTTCTCCAGCTGAAGCAGGTTACTTTCTTTGCAAAGAAAATTACATTTATCATGACACTGACATATTCTCCTCCCTATTCTTTGCTACAGGAAAGAGATTATGTCTTCATGATCCAAGTCAGGGATTTCAGTGTGGATCAAGAGACACAGAAACGAACAACTGAAGTTCTTTGCCAAATTTTAGTGGGTCAAATGTTAATACATAAGAATGGCTTACCACTCTCAGTCTCCTGGATTTTTAAGTGCAGTATGTGACTTTTCATGAAAGAAAACATATACATTCTGGAAAATGAAAACAAGCTAATATTTTGTAATGGCAACAACTTTTGATGAGAAATAATAATAATAATAAAAAACAGAAGTATTTTTCAATTCTCTCATCCTCTCAAGAGAAAAGATGCTGTGCCCTTCAAACTGTCCCACCAAATATATATGAGTCTGAAGCAGCAATACTGGGAGGATGGTTGGATCTAGACTTAGGGCCTGAACAGACTGCCAGAAATAATCCAGCTTGAGACCACTTTAACTGCCCTGGCTCAGTGCTAGGGAATCAAGGGAACTGTAGTTTATTGTGGCATCAGAGCTCTCTGACAGAGAAGGCTCAATGTCTCAGAAAAAAAACTACAGTTCCCATGATTCCCTAGCACTGAGCCAGTTAAAGTGGTCTCAAGATGGATTATTTCTGGCAGTCTGTTCAGGCCCTTAATCACATTTAAATGAGATACGCTGAAATCAATGAAACCTTGTTACTTGTTACTTGTGACTAACTTAAGTCTAATTGATTTTAATGTGTCTAAGTGATAATGCTGGATCGCTTCTGAGGGCTGATGCAGATGGCAGGTGGCAGATCGGGGCCATGACAATGACGCACCATGGTCCCGATCCTCCTTTTTGCCACCCCCTCTTAGAGCCAGTGCTGTAGCTCTTTTGTGCTCTTTTGGCGCAGCGTGTGTGCACGCTGCGCCAAGAGGGTGCCCTGACACCATGCACCATGCAAACGGACGCGCAGTGGAGTCGGGGCAGAGTCAGGGTGGCTGGCATGTGGTTGCCCCGCCCCCAACTCAACCCCCAGCCTGGCATAAACTGCATCGGTCCTGAGTGACACTGCAGGATCCAACCCAACACAGTAACTCTTCATTGTAACAGCATCATTTCACAGGAGAAAACTACATATGTTCTAATTTACATTTCAGTCTGAAATCTCAGCATGAGTGCTTTCTAAGGGACAACCAGCAGATAATTGTAAGAGGAAAGTTCCTAGCTATAATCTTGTACAAATATACAAAATTAGAATTTAGTCCAGGGGTAGGCAACCTTTCCCCTTTAAGGGCCGAGGGACTTCAGCTCCCAGAAGCCTCAGCCATGTTGGCCAATAGTCCCATGTTGGCCAATAGCTCCTGGGATTCTGGGAGCTGAAGTCCCTCGGCCCTTAAAGGGGAAAGGTTGCCTACCCCTGATTTAGTCAGTAACCAAAGATATAATTACAAAATAAGATCATCCAAAATGAGCCAAGATTCTACTGATGATTAAAACAACAACAAACCTCAATAATCTAAGAGAATTTAATATTAGTGTCACTATGACTCTAAATCAAATAGTTACCTTGACCAACATTTTAGTACCCCTATACAGTGAAATAATGATGGTTTAGAAGCAATTTGGGGGTGTATAAAAGAGAATACACATGTAAATTTACATGCAATTATAACTGCATAGACAGTTACTAAGGAAGGAGCTTAAACACAACAGGAATCACTGATCCAGATGCATGTCTCATGATGGCTGAGCAATTTCACCCTTTCTTGGAAATTTCAGGACAGTGTTTTATACTGAAACAGCTTTAATTTTTCTGACAGATGTCCTAGTCCAGGGAAAAACAAGGAGCGTGCTATCATGTTAATCTTCTTCACTTCATGATATCTTACAGGACTGGCTCTGTGGGATGGGAACAGAATCTGGTTTGGTATCAGTGCCTGGATGCTGTAATGGTCTCTAGATGAAGACTAGTTTCAATAAAGTCAAACTGAATTCCAATAAGATGCAGGGTCTTTAGGCTGGTGTCTTTAGACTGGTTCAGGGAACTGAGTATATAGCCTGTCCTGGATGGGTTTGCATTCCCACTCAGGGAACAGCTGCAAGACTTGGGTATACACCTATAAGTACCCACATTTGTCACTGAAGGCCCAAGTGGACTCCATGGTTCAGAGTGTTTGGGGTTAAGTTTGACCAATCCTTCAGCCATAGCCTTTCCTGGACAAAGATAATCTAACCACAGTAGTTAGACTATTGTAATGCACTCTATCTGGGGCTGCCCTTGAAGATAACTTGTAAGCAGCAGCTAGATTGCTGACTAGAGTACCATTTAGACACTATAATGTCAGTTTCAAAGGAATTCCATCGGCTGCCAATACACTTCCAGTCAATTTAATTAGGCGAATTAAGGCCTTAATGTTCAAAGACATACACACATCTGCTTGACGACTGAGGTCCCCTGAAGGGGTTTCCTCTATTCTCTCTGGTGGGACATTACACTGTGGGAGACATGTAAGAAACTAAAATTGGTTGTGGTACCCCTCTTGTGGCATGCCCTCTCCTTGGAGACCTGATTGGCTCCAATGTGGATTTCATTTTGGCATCAAGCAAAAGCATGGCTTTTTATTAAAGCCTTTGGAGACTACTTATTTCTAAATGTAAATGTACATGGTTTGAAACTGTTTTGACTTTTTAACCTGTTTAAATTTAGTCTTTTAAAATCATTCTTATTGCTTTACATTTTAAATTGTTTTAAAATTCTTCAAACTGATTTTACTGATAGGCTGCCCTGAAAACATGTCATATAAGGCAAGATATAAATACTTTAAGTATAAATAAATACTTTAAAATATGAAACATTCAAGGCAGAGTAATCCCAATATATCAGAATAGGCGTAGGAACTGATCAGCTAGTTTAAACAGCAAATCCCTCTCTAAAACAAGCTGTCCCTATCTTTTACTTTTATTTAAAACAAGATATTTATTTTACATCTCATATTTTTGTGTTTTTAACTGCCACTGAAAACTTCATTTCTTATTTCTAATACCACAATGGTGATTAGTAATTTCTCATTCATTTCTATTAACTCTAGCTCCTATTACATTTTCTGATAATCACAAGTCTTCTTAGTACTCTGGTTGTCCAGCAACACTGTTTCTGACACTTAATCTTTATATTTACATCAACAGCTCTTCCTAATATCCATCTTTCTTCTTCCTTTGTAAACCAATTAGTCCACAGCTCCATTATGACACGCCTAATCTTTCTCCAACATCCTCCCCCACTCCTACAAAATCCATTGGGATATGCAGCTGTTCAATCATTGGAAATGACAGTTACCCTTATTAAAAGAATCAAACAATTATGAAAGGAACAGCCATTGTACGGCTAAGATGCAATATTTAACAATGAGAGGATTTTTTTTAAAAAAAGGAAGATATTGCAATCATGGCAGGAAGAAATGGGAAAAACAAAAGGCAGAAATTTAAAAGGCAAACATAACAAATGGTAAACCCATGTATGGCAGACAGTATGAGGAAGGGCATGAATGGCAAGGACATAGGATAGATTGTGCTGGAGAATGCTGGCCACTCAGGCCTAACAGCAGTGTCATGTGTGACTTCTAACATGAGCTTTTCCCTTCTTCTCCCCCTTGCAGCTCTCTGAACCATCTGGAAACTGGTTCTGGGATTTTCCAGCTCTCCAGAGGTTGTCGGATTACTCCCCACTCTGCTGATGGAAGTAAACCACCCTACCGGATACAGGCCTCAGAACTATTTTAAATTTATATTAAACTTATTAACTTATTATATTTAATAGTAAATATTTTTGTTTTGATGCTCAACCAGTTAATATTTCACCTAGGAGTTTAACCAAAATGTCTAAAGGGGTTAATACTATTACATGCCTCCAACATTAATTCACACACAGAGGTGGAGAGACCTAAACTGGTATATCCAAAACCTCTTCCTGCCATAATGCGAAAAATTATTACTCCAAGTAACCATTTTACAGATTAGTTCAATGCATGCACTAATTCTGGCAGGCAGGAAATTTGCATCTAACTATGAGGTCCCTCCTAGTTCCAGTTTCTATGATTTAAGAATCCTTTTCCACAGAGTCAACCATCCATGGCATGAAAATATTCAAAAAATATATAATTTTGAAAAGCAAACTTGATTTTGCCATTTTATACAAGGGACACAATTTTATTATAACTGTATTTACAGAGACTTGAACATCCACAGATTTTGATATCAGAGACTTCTGGAACCAATCCCCAGAGGATACCAAGGGCCCAATGTATTATATAAGCAGAAAAATTCACATTAAAGCTGAACAATGGTGTCTCCCATTGTACCTGTGGAGAAAACATTTAACTACAAACATTATTTTCTTGCTATATGATTTTGATAAGTTAATGACTTCTCCAAGATCTTGCTGGACCACAATATTCATGAACCCTAGATAATTCAGCCAATAATGGGAAATGCATTTCAATAATATATGGAGGATCACATGATCCTACCATGCTTTAATTAAAATATGCTTCGTCTTCCAGTTCTAGCTTCCCCTCCTCTGTAGAGGCTGCCAAAGTCATTGTTAAGAACTTTCCTCTTAGAAGATTATAAGACTCTCATCTCAGACCAGCAATGATGGAAAAATTATAGCTGTATTAGTAGCTACAACTATTCATAATAGAATTATGTCGGCTTTGGTTGTCATTTTCCAACTCCACAGTATTCCTTTTGAGGCACAGCAAATAGAACTGTGCACTTTATTCAAAGTATAGTAAAATAATAGATTTGTAAATACAGTAATCATGCTGATGTTTGCAGTTTCATTTTGATCCCTGTTCTAACAATCCCTAACTTGAATTCTTCTCTCTCTGCAATGTTGCATCACAACAAGAAAGACAAGTGTTCACGCTGCAAAAATAGCTACAAATGTCATTGTATTATTTTATTTACCATATCCTTCTATATGCATGTCATTGTAACATCTCATTTATCATATTCTTCTTCTTTACTCTTCTTACTTAGGTCTCCACTCAGTGATTTGCCATCAGAGTACCAGTGAGAAACCTTCAGGGAAAAAACACTAATAGAAGAAAAGAGCTGGGACTGCCCTTCTGTAGATACCTTTTTTGTAATCCTGTGTCATCTTGTATGGGTGGCACGTACCCTGAGATGCAGGCTTTAAAAGCTTTAAATAAACTAAATTCCTATTATTAGATCTAAGACTAGCTTTAACAATCTGGAATAGCATTCAAAAAATATGCTATTCACACTTACGAGTACATATATTTATGTATAGTAAACAACTGCCAAGAAAGTCCAATGTAGTCACTGGAAAGCACACCCTCATCTCTTCCTGTCCCAGCTGAGTTCAGATCAGCTGCTTCTCCATGGTCTGAATCATCTCTCCCATTTCTCCCTTCTACCCAATAAGTGGGATAAGGAAGGGACCTGCTGGGGTTTGACAACTGCCAGGCAGTGAGAGGACATAGAACTGCACATACAGAGGAATGCACAGACGTATGATCTTGGCCATTGTGTGGCAATTGTGAGAAAAGTGAGTTCTATCTGAGGGACCATTAAGAAAGGATTAAAAATAATTCAACAAATCAAAACAACCACTGTATTAGGAATATTATGAACAGTTTTGGTCATTTGGGCCTATTAGATTTAGGGAAAGAAGACAAAGGAGGAATGATGAAAAATTATGAAATGACTCATGGTGTTAAAATATAATTTGTTGTTTTCTGCCTTCAAATCAACCCCAATTTATCATTCATAGAGTTAGCACATAGTGTGTGTGTGTGGGGGGGGGGGTCAGTCCTTCCAGGACAGATTACACTCTTGTGTTTCACCAGAGATGGTTTGTATTTTTATGAGAATTAAAGTACAGTACTTACATTGACCTGTGGATAAGGTGACTCAGATTTTTGGGGTCATTTTTTGACTAAAAGTTCGACTTATGAGTATATACAGTAATCAATTATTAATTAATTGGGTTTTTCTACTTGCATGTCTTAACTCATCAGACTTCCTGATTAATACTGAAGTTAATCCTATGTTTAACAAGTCAATCAATTTTAAAACATTAGCATTCATTCAAGTGGACAGCTCTTCCTCTGGCAGCTTCAGTAACACAGGAAGGCCGAAAGAGGAGGGATAGGATTGAAGGGAATGCATCATATGCTGCAGAATCCAGCAGAATAGCAGTTGAAAATCTGTTGAAGAAGGGGAAGGGAAGAAAGAGCTATGGAATGGAATAAAATGGAGTGAGGGGCTGATTGCTTTGCCTAAACTGCAATCAACCATGGCTCTTAGAATGTCAGGCCCTTTAGGCATGAAAGATTGGTGTTGCCCCTAGCCTAATACTCTGTGTATTTTTCTAGAAGTGCATCGTGACCCTCTTCGATTCTTTTCCTCTATTGATTCTATTCTGATTTCAATTAAACTATAATATACATTACTGTACATTACTATTTGGGGTGAGCAGCCATGAACCAGTTTCTCCTCCTTCAGTGCATTTATTATTGCTCAAACAATGCTTAATCCTGGGCAGGACTTGGATAATTAAACTGAAAGATTTCCTCAACCCCATTTTACCCATTTCCAATTCTCTTGGCTCCATCCCACCATTCTACTTTCAATTCATCGTCTGCTTCAGCAAGCCACATGCTTTGAGGGGTCTAATGATGCTGCAGTTATTAGTCTGGAGACAAAAGATTAAATTAGCTGAACCATGGCTTCCAGATGTAAATCCTACTAAACCCTTTGGTAAACCTTTAGAATGTTTACTATTGTTCTTACATCACTGTATGCTGGGATAACTAGATGGGAAATTTTCCTCATATCCCCTCCTCCCATTTCTGCCTCTCTCCCTCCCCCTTCTTTCCCCTTCCAATTTATATTTCATCCACCCCTTCTTGAATGGATCACACACTTTGAGGGCTTTAGTGATGCTAGAGTCAAAATATACGGTTGGCTAAATTCATGCCATCCCTGCCTATATCTTTCTTTTTAAAAAATCAAATTAGAAATCTCATTTCTGAGATTAACAAAACATTTATTCTACCACTGATCTTTTCAGATCACACTTATCTTTCTTGATAAGGAATAGAAAGGTAAAGAGTATACAGTGATTTAGTGCAGAAAAAAAATCTGCATATGCTCAGGGTCACTGAAAACATTTCTGATTAAGAATTCCCCTCTCTTGGTCACTGCGACTGATCTTTAGTTGTTGTTGTTGTTGTTGTTGTTGTGTGCTTTCAAGTCATTTCTGACTTATAGTGACCCTAAGGCAAACCTATCATGGGGTTTTGTGGCAGGAATTGTTCAGGGAGGGTTGCCTCTGCTCTCCTACCAAGGTTATCCAGTGGATTTCCATGGCTGAGTGGGAATTCAAACCCTGGTCTTCAGAGGCCTACTACAATGCTCAAACCAATTAACCACACTAACCACTTATTGCTGTACTTGCAGTTGATCAATGTCTTCTAGCTGAAATTAACTCATCTTTCCTTACTAACTTTTAACCTTTGAGGCACAAGTAAACAAAGATGGGGAGGAGTAGAAAAAAAGATGACAAGTACAGATGGATGACAAAATTTATTGGACAAACTGTAAGATGAGATCCCATACTTGATGACAGCCTCCAACCAAACAGTTCCCAATGTGTTGGACTCCTATGTAATAAGAACTTGACCTTGGGGAATTTATAATTAGCTCAAAAATAATAAATATGATCTATGTTAGGATATAGATGGGTTATACAGTCAAAGGTGAAATGTAGAGATGTGTGTGTCTGTAATTTTCCACTTGAGAACAGCTTCTAGGCAAAGCACAAACAACATCTAGAGAAACAAAGTGAATCTAACACCAGATGGTTACTCAGACGTAAACATGGATACAACTCATGGACACAGACTTTGTTATGGGTAGCAATAGATATCCAAAAAGGTAAATAATCGTTAGCTTGGGAAAATAGTCACGTGGTGGATGATGGACAACAAGAGGTTGGGTTAATATACATCATACAGGCATTATCCAATTATCATAAGGTTAACACCTAGAAGGTGGAGTATGGGAAGGGCCTAGAGAAGTCTTTGTCTAGAATGTTATTGTTCAAGATGTGAGTGAGTGCCTGGCTGGTAGCAGTAGTTTTAACTGCAACCAGTGGAGATCCTAATGTTTTGGGATTGTTAAAGATGTAATCTTTCATGGCTGAAATGGACAAGTTCATCACAATGGATTTTACTTAGTTATCTTATTTTACTTTTATATGCATTAATAAAACTATGCTTTTGGACTTTACAATGTGTCTTCTTGACTGAGGAAGACAGGATTCTGAGGAAGGGAAGCTGAGCCAGTTGATGGTAAGAGATACAAAGTGGCTGTGGATCACAGCAGCTAGCTTGTCCTGCAGATTCTGCTGGGTGCCAAAGAACATCACTACAACACTCATCATCCACACACTGACAATCTAAACCCATTGTAAGCAGGGGGCTAGAGGGAACAGTTCATGCAAAGACAGCATTTGTCCAAAAGAATGGCATTTTTATTAAGAGAGAAAAATAAATCAATAAGCAAGCACACACATATACAGAGGATCAAACATACAAAAACACCCTAACATACATGCACACACACAAAAACTCAGGAGTAAAGTAGTTAGCTTGGATAGGAAACACAAGGCTTTCTAATGGTGAGAATTACCTGAAAGGAGGCTACTCCAACGATGAATGAAGAGGTAGACTCAACCATTATAACAGGGAAAGAACACAGAATAGAGCTGGAGACTCTAGTTCAGGGGTAGGCAACCTTTTTGAGTCGGGGGCCGGGTTGCTGTCCCTCAGACAATTGGGGGGCCGAAGCACCAAAAATTAATTAATTAATTAATTAATTAAAATTAAGATTAAAAATTAAAAAAAAATTAAAAAATTAAAAAATATGCATGCATACTCTCTCAGCCCCAGAAAAGCCATGGCAAAACCCCTGTGGAGATTTTGCCAAGAAAACCTCAAGAACAAGCAATAACAACAATAATCAATATCATCATGGCGGGCAGCGGCGGCAGGACCGGTCTGGGGCCGGTGCAAAGGCCTCGGGGGGCCGCATCCGGCCCCCGGGCCTTAGGTTGCCTACCCCTGCTCTAGTTAGAGATCACAATGGCACAGGCACCATGAGATCTATCCAGACCTCCTGTGCCTGAGATTTTTGGGAGCATTTATACCCTTAATTCTGAGCTGAGGCGAAAGTTGCTATTGTATCTCAAAGGATTCCTCTTGCTATGTTTTGAAGTAGGCAATTTCCAAAAGAGGGGGGATTGGATGCTGATTTTATCTCACCTTCAGCCAGACACATCCTGACTGGCCCTCATAAATCTTCTAGGTGTGAATGTCCTGTTTTTGCAACTCCTAAGCCTGGCCTTTTCGACCTGCAAATGGTTGTAAATGCAGATTTAACTCTGTTTGGAGTGCCTACGTGAGGTTCACGCCTTGAGCTCATGGCAATGAAGGCTCTTTTCAGCATAGGGCTATGACAAGGACCCAAAAGGAGTCTTGATATCAAAACCAATCTGAACCAATCATTGTAACACCTATCACATCTAGGTACATTTGTATTATAAATTATATTGTTAGTTAAATTATATTGCTAACCTTTATATAATGTGGTTGTTGCTGATTTTTAGCTGTATCTGTTTTAACCTTTGTAAGCCACCCTGGCTCCTTAAATCGGAAAAAGAAATAATAATAATAATAATAATAATATGGACTTTGTAGTCCATCGGGGGGGTGTCCAAATTTGGAGAAGGTAACTTTAAAATAAGGAAAAAGCACTTTTGAAGGTTTAAATAACAAGTTAATTAACATGTGTCTAAACCAGTGGTTCCCAAACTTTGGTCCTCTGGTTGTTTTGGACTTCAGCTCCCAGAATTCCTGATTGTTGGCCAAGCTGGCTCGGGCTTCTGGAAGCTGAAGTCCAAAATACCTGGGGAATCAAAGTTTGGGAATCACTGATCTAAACATTTTCAGTTATTAGTAGTGGTGCTAATAAATTAATTTCCCAACTTCTAATGTTAACATTATTGAATTAATTTATTAATTATTTTTATTTAACAATTAATTAATTGAGCCCTCCGTCCAGTCCATCTGATACCATCCGGCCTCAGAGTGAGCAAGACAAGCCAGCTCCATCAGGCCTAGCCCAGAATAAGAAGGGTAGCCCTCCCTCCAGTCTATTTGCCTGGTCCAGGCCCCAGAGGGAGAGAAGAACCACTGGACTTATTCCCCTTCCCCACTGCCATTCCCTTCTCCTTTTGTGTCATGTCTCTTTAGATTGTAAGCCTGAGGGCATGGAATTATCTAATTAACTAATTAATCTCTCTAAAGTGCCATGCAAATTTTTGGATGACAAAATTTATTGGACAAACTGTAAGATGAGATCCCATACTTGATATACCAGATAGGGTATTGGTTTTAATTAGAGGGATTATGAGGTTTTATTGTGGGGGGGGGGGGGAGATTGTTGTTGGGTTTTTATATATATATATGTTTTGTATTTTTATATTACCTGTTATCCTGCTTCGATCCGCAGGGAGAGGTGGGAAATACAAATAAAAATTATTATTATTATTATTATTATTATTATTATTATTATTATTATTATTATATAAACAACAACAACAATGTGGGAAAGATTTCAAAGTAAAATCACTGTTACATTAAAGTTCTGGTCAAATATTTTATGCGCCCTGACTTATGAACAGATCACTAGTGCACATGTCAACTGCAACACTCCTAAGAATGAAATTGTCCTAACTTTTTAATAAATGTTTGTGTAAATGATTTGAACCTTTATCTGAACTTGACAGAAGGCATGCTCTAGAGCAGGGGTAGGCAACCTTTTTGAGTCGGGGGCCGGGTTGCTGTCCCTCAGACAACTGGGGGGCCGAAGCACAATAAAATAAAATAAAATAAAATTTAAAAAATAAAATTTAAAAAATATGCATGCATACTCTCTCAGCCCCAGAAAAGCCATGGCAAAACCCCTGTGGAGATTTTGCCAAGAAACCCCCAAGAACAAGCAATAACAACAATAATCAATATCATCATGGCGGGTGGCGGCAGAGGGTGGCAGCGGTGGTAGGACTGGCATGGGGCCAGTCCAAAGGCCTTGGTGGGCCGCATCCGGCCCCCGGGCCTTAGGTTGCCTACCCCTGCTCTAGAGTCTAGATGACTCAGTTTTAACAGTAGTCTGCTGTATGTATTTCAATCTCTAAGATCGTATTAGTTAGCTTCCTCAAAGGAAGCAATTAAATATGGAACTTCATGTGAAACAATGATCAGATTCAAGCCTGCCAACAGCTCATTCAGATACCAATATAATGATCTCTCTCCCCCTCTCTCTTTGATCAACAAGGACATTCAAAGAACAGAAGCCAGCTGCCTAAGGAAGCACAGTTCATCTTAATGGAAAACTGTCAAGCCTGCAGTCCATGAAGCAGGCACTGCAGTCCATGAAGCACTCAGTATTTTGCACTCCTTCCAGTGCAAAGGACAGGATAGCCAGGTGTCTATTAGGCCACAGCATGTGCCTTGGAAACCCAGGGCTGCAACTCTGACAGGAATGCCTTAAAACATGTAATTGTGAAGGTTTACAAGCCCTTAGCATGCCATGTAAAGACTGTGGACCCCAACTTGTCTATAGCCTGTACTCCTTGCCCAATGAATATAGAATCATCAAGCTATTACCTGGTCCTATTCTTTAAATTGCTAGCAAACCTTACATAATTCGTTTTTTTAGAAACACTTGCTAAATACCACCGACCAAAAGTTGGGATACATAGCCTGTAATATTTCTATTTAGCAAGTGTTTATAAAAAACCGAATTATGTATGGTTAACGATGTAAGGTTAACAGAGATGAATAGACAGAAAGTTAATATACAAAAAGCAAAATCACACTTTGAAAATATATTTAGCAGCTTTGAAATATAAGTTATTGAAGATTATACATAAGGAATAAGAAGGAACATGAAGAAATGCGATAGGATGGAATTCTGTTTGTATACGTTTTAGGTCGCAGGTCTGTATGAATATACTTGTATATCTGTTTGTTAGCTTACTTATATGTATTTTTTAATATACTAAGAAACTTAATAAAAATTATACATGAAAAAAAAATTGCTAGCAAACATAGTTTAGGCAAGAGACACAGCATAAATGGAAACAGAATTTGTATGGCTAACATTTTAGTTTGCTGAAAAAGATTTATATACATCAAACTATTCTTTAAAGTAGAGTAGTGATTAGGCTCTTTTATTCATGTTGAAGTATGGCCAAAGTAATATCCATCAATAAACAGTAAATGTAAGTCCTACAAGTCATAAACTATTTTCCCTTTAATCCCCCAGTTCTCTCCCTAGCACATTCTCAAATCTTCTAAGTCCAACTATGGGATAACAATGATTTGATATAGTATACAGTACTACGTCTCACGGAACTGACCAGGGTGGCAGTAAGGAGTGGAGTATTTCTATTCAGCCTCTCCAACAAATTGTTGATGGATAATTACATTTAAAAACAACATAACACATAATGAAAATCAGGATAATGAGAGGTTCAACCAGCAGCTATAATGGGATCTGCAATAAAACTGGTTTCTGTTAAATTCTAGCAAGGATAAAAAGGTTGTTGACTGTTGCCTAAAAACACTGAGGGGGGTCGCCTATTGAAATGAAATAGCAATCAGTTCAAGAACCTGAGGTACACTGAATTTCATGAGCAAAGAAAAGTGGGACATATATATGTCATCAAAAAATAAAATAAAATCAGTGTAGGAGGGAGGAAGACTGACACAAACGTATTTGGTGTCCCAAGCACTACAAGAAGAACTGAGGGACAGGAAGAATCAAGTTTATTCTTAGGGACATTTAATCCAAAATAACTTTTGATTTCAGCAAAATTTACTTTTGAATGAGACTATGGGCCTTTGCAGACTGCTAGAAATAGTGCAAATTGAGTCCACTTTAAGGGTTAGGGAATCATGGGAACTGTATTTTATTGTGGCACCAGAGCTCTATGACAGAGAAGGCTCAATGTCTCAGAAAAAAAAAAACAATTCCCATGATTCCCTAGAACTAACCCTAACCCTAAAAGTGGACTCAATTTGCACTATTTCTGGCAGTCTGCAAAGGCCTTATATTTCTTTACATTTTAGGACTCATACCAAATCTTGCTCTGGTTAGCAAAAATATCTGTGTAATCCTATATTGGGGGAAATCATCAGAGGAAAGGAATGGAGAAGGGAAAAAGTCAACTAAGCAGATAATCTGTTTCATAGAACTGAAAGAAGAAGAGTGTAATAGAAGATGACAGCATTCTTCCAGCAAATGCTTGCCAAATGCATGGAAACATTCTCATTAAAAAGATGCACAGGCTTTGTGTTTAAACTACCCTTTCTTCAGCAGTATCGAAGTAGAATAAAAGATACTGCACGGATACTATTTTAGTCATGCCAGTGGAGGGGTAGGAGGAAAGAAGAAAAAGAAGAGATGAGAAATGCTGGGTGTTGAATGGGGAGAAGTGCAGTGGGAAATGGAATGGCAATGACAAGTCAGTTTATGCAGGTGGCAAATGTGATCACAGGCCTCCCTACCCAGGTGCAACATGGGACAACTAAAAAGGGTTGCAGGACTAGGGCACATACTGGAAGTGATCAGGGATGACTGAAAGCTTCCCCAGGGCAAAAGAGGGTATATATTAAGATAGAGAGTCACTTGAGTTCTTACAACATAGTCCCTGAGGTTTGGCCAGTTGTTGTCACCTCTGTATACACTCATCTCATTTTTTGGGGATCCATTTGTAGAAATTTCTTGGTGCTCCCAAAGGTGCTTAAAAACTGGTGTGGGGTTTGATGACATGTTCCTATGGTCTGAAGGGAAATTTTCTCCTCTCTGGTTTTGTTTTACGTTTTTCTCAGAGTTACAGTGCTGTATTACAAAAGTAGCATTATCTCCTGACATTCATAAAAGAGTCAGCGTGGGGCAATGGTTTGAGCATTGGACTATGACTCTGGAGACCTGCGTTCAAATCCTCACTCAGCCATGGAAACCGATTAGGTGACCTTGGGCAAGTCACAGCTTCAGAGGAAGGCAGAGGAGGAACTCACTCAGCTTCAGAGGAAGTCAAAGGCAACCCCCTCTGAACAAATCTTGCTAAGAAAACCTTGCGATAAGTTCATTTTAAGATTGCCATAGGTCAGAAACAACTTGAAGGCACAAAACAACAACCATTTCATCTGTGGTTGAGAAGGAAGTTCCTGAACACAAGATGTTAATACTGCTGATTTTAAAAAGTGCCAAAAGGGAGTGCTGAGGACTTATTCAACAATATTTCGTGGAACCTGGGGGATACTCACTCTTAATGAGAAGGGAGAATTCAGCAAAGACCAAACAGGTCTGTTTTCATCACTTGAAGCAGCCTCAGTATAATATCTGAGAAAATACACAATGTTTCCCCTTCCAACATGGAGCTATCTCTAGCTCCCACCCCAAATGAGACAAAGGTTTCCAGGTTCTGTGGCATCTTTTATCAAGCAGCCTGGAAATTCCCAACAATTCTCCTTTTCATCATGAAATATTATGAAATAGCTATACCTGAAGCCCAGTATTTGTGCAGTAGTGGCAAACAACTGTATGGAATATAAGGAAACAAATCCTCAGTTGCCAAGGCTGTTGATAAAGAAAATGAGACTGAATATGCAATGGTAGCTGAAGGATCAAGAGAGAGATGGGGAGGGGAGGGAGCATAGGTACCTATGGTCACAGGGTAGCTCATGCAGAGAGAATAACGGAACGGCATTCATTTATAGCCACATAAAGCAGTAGGTGCCAATGAGAAAAGAACTAATGGATTCCCAGCAGGAGTAGATTTTGGAAGGACAGAAGAAAAACAGGAGTACAGAAATTCTATTTCGCTGTATTTTGGAGGCAGTGGGGAAGAGAGTTATAATTTAAAAACATATGAAAGTGAGTGAAACAACATGCTGGCCAGAACATACACAATAGAATATAACATACAGTATGCTATTTATGGCCTGTACAGAAACATATTAGTATCTCCTTTCCTATAAGGTTTGGAATAATTTATCCTGATGTTTCTAAAGTGATTTGTTGCTATTGTATGCCTTCAACTTATGGTGACACTAAGGTGTTAAGGGGTTTTTGTGGGTTTTTCAGGCTATGTAGCCATGTTGTGGAAGAATGTATTCCTGATGTTTCGCCTGCATCTGTGGCTGGCATCTTCAGAGAAATTAAGGGTTTTCTTGGAAGAATTTGTTTAGAAGGAATTTGCTCTTGCCTTCCTCTGAGGCTGAGAGGGTGAGACTTGCCCAAGGTCACCTACTACTTTTCCATGGCCAAACCTGGTCTCCCAGTGTCTTAGTCCAACACTCAAACCATAACACCACACTAGCTCGCCTGAAGCAGTGTAATCAGGTATTATTCTGATCTATTTAATGTAACACTGTATTTTAGTTTGTGGCTATTTTATAATTCTTACATAAAACCCAAATGCAACACCAGACTGTCCAACGTGAACAGGCAGAATGCTACTGCAGCTTTTTCAAGATTTCTGTCCCTTCAGTGAAAGGCTCTGCCCACTGATTACTTCCTGCCAAGCACAGCTGCAAGTTTGCTGATGACTGGCCTGTTAAGTGCTACAAATTGTCACCTTCTGTTCCCATAGATGGGGGGGGGGGAGGCAACCTTTCCCCTTTAAGGGCCAAGGGACTTCAGCTCCCAGAAGCCTCAGCCATGTTGGCCAATAGTCCCATGTTGGCCAATAGCTCCTGGGATTCTGGGAGCTGAAGTCCCTCGGCCCTTAAAGGGGAAAGGTTGCCTACCCCTGCCATAGATCAAGGGTCCTTTAATTACTAATTTAGTCTTATAATTCTCTTTGTATTTTTTACATTAAAAGTATCTATAGAGAGTTATATATTAAGAAATTAAAGCCACATCCACACAGAAAACTCATAAAACAGAGCAATAAAGCATCATCAACACTAACGTAACACACAGCAAAAGTCAAAAAGGGGGCAGAGGCTGTAAGCAGGAAGTTTTTAATTAATACCGAGAGGAGGGTTGCCTGGTAAAATACAGAACAGGGCCCCTGTCCCTTTAATAGTTATGCAGAAGAGGGAATTTCAGCAAATACTGCTTGTCAAATAGTTCTGTCCTATATTTACCTGACAAGCCTAACTGATATGGACCTTTGCTTGTGAAGATAATAGAAGCATCTTGATAATGGAGAAAGACACTAGATGGAAACACAGCACTACAGTAAGTGCTGCATAGAACCTGTATTTAATTCTGCTTCCAGCCAAATGCAGAAAAACAATGCTTTCCAAAAATAATCTTAGTATCAGTCAGAAAGCTACTTTCCCCCCACAATTGCTATTACTACCAACAGGATAAGTTTGGATCACCACAAAGTATCAAATGGGGCACATTTCACTGGAGAATTGTCCTTATGCAATTCCTCTTCCTTCCCATGAAGTTTTTACATAAGCACCAGATAAATGAAGTTTTCACAACGGTCAAATACCCCAAAGGGACCAAGCCCCATCTGATCTTGGAAGCTAAGTAGGATCAGCCCTAGGTAGTACTTGCACGGAAAACCACCAATGAATAGGCGAGGTGCTGTAAAGCCTTATTTCAGAGGAAGGAAATTGTAAAAAACATTTCTGATTATTGCTTGCCTAAGAAAACCCGGTGAAATTCATGGGGTTGCCATAAGTCAACAGACAAGTTGGAGTCAACAGTATTAAGTATATGATGTCCAGTGTCTTTCTAGGCAGAAGAAGCCCTTTTCAGTCAGAGCTGAACTGGAGTCAGACTCAACCCCAGAATTTGCAGTGTAACATCAGGGCTAAGACATGCAGTCTGTAAAGTTTGGAACAGCTCTGAGTCCTGGCACAGTGGCTTCTTTCCTTCACCAGCTACGAGCCATTGCCACAAGTCTAAGTTACCACATTCAAGGAGCAGGGCATGCGTCAAATAATAATAAGAAATTGGGTGGCATAATAAGAGACCAGATGGGAGTCAATAAACATGATTTGCTCCACTCCCAGAGTATAAACAAACCATTCTGCTATATAAACACATTGGTTGAACTTAGTTTTAAGCATATGCGTACTGAAGGAAAGAAAAGATCCCAAGATTCTGATTTATTGTTTGGAAGTTTTGTATTGTACGCCGCCCCGATTGCTTAGCAGAGGGACGGGATATAAATAAAAATTATTATTATTATTATTATTAATTATTAAGATTCATTAGCACAGAATGGGGTGATGGTGAGAAATAAGTTATTCCACATTAGTTGAGGCATCATGTAACAGTACCATCTTGTCTATGAAGAGAACTGCAGCAGGTCTCTCTTTTAATTTTAATTATTTTTAATTAATCTCTTAATTTCAAAGCCCTAATCTGGAACCCCCAAACAATCTAAAAGATACTCAGGGGCATTGCTCTTGCATGACATCTTCCGGGACTGAGTGCTAGTATGAAGACTCTCTGAATGGTTGTCCCAGCTGAGATGAATTTCACAGTAAAATCACTTTAAAATCATCCAAATAAACCGAGATATATTTTATGAATTTAACATGTGGCTTTTTATACACTGTTGTTGTGTGCCTTCAAGTTGCTTCTGAATTATGATGACCCTAAGGCAACCCTTATCGAGAGGTTTTCTTGGCAAGATCTGTCCAGAGGAAGTTTGTCACAGTCTTCCCCAGAGGCTGAGAGTGTGTGACTTGCCCAAGGTCACCCAGTGGGTTTCATGGCCAAGCTGGGAATCGAATCCTGGTCTCCAGAGCCATAGTCCAGCACTCAAACCTCTACACCAGTTCCCGGCTCAGCCATGGAAACCCACTAGGTGACCTTAACCAAGTCACAATGTCTTGGCCTCAGAGGCAGATGAAAAGACCATGGCAAACCCCCTCTGAAGAAACTTGCCAAGAGAACCTCATGATAGGTTTGCCTTAGGGTTCAGAAAGCTAAGGATGGGGAGAGCAGCTATGAAAAAACTAGAGAGGTCCTAAAGAGCAAAGATTTACAACTAAGCATGGAAGTTAGAGTACTGCAAGCAACTGCATTCCCCATCAACCTGTAAGGATGTGAGAACTGGACAGCGAAGAAAGTGAATAAAAAGAAAATCAATTCATCTGGGATGTGGTAAGTGCTGAGGATACCATGGATGGCCAAGAAGACAAACAAATGGGTCTTGGAACAGATCAAGCTTGAACTTTCCTTGGAAGCCAAGATAACTAAGCTGAGGCTGTCATACTTTGGACCAGGGGTAGGCAACCTTTCCCCTTTAAGGGCCGAGGGACTTCAGCTCCCAGAAGCCTCAGCCATGTTGGCCAATAGTCCCATGTTGGCCAATAGCTCTTGGGATTCTGGGAGCTGAAGTCCCTCGGCCCTTAAAGGGGAAAGGTTGCCTACCCCTGCTTTGGACACATCATGAGAAGGCATGACTCACTAGAAAAGACAATAATGTTAGGAAAGGTGGAGGGATGCAGAAAGAGAGGAAGACCACAAACCAGATGGATGGATTCCATTAAGGAAGTCAGCGGGTATGAATTTAGAGGACTTACGCAGAGCAGTGGAAAATAAGGGATCTTGGACATGTCTCATCCACAGGGTTGCTGTGACTAGAGGGTAGCTAACAAAGGTTCACCCTGAGTCAGAAAGGACTTGAATATTATTATTATTATACTATGAATTTTAAACACTGAATTTTAGATGTGGATTGTTTTAATATGTGTACATTTTATTTGTCCTTTTTAATTGATGTGTGTTTTAACTGATGTTGTTTCTTAATTGCTGTTGTCCCCCGACTAAATCCATGGAGCAAGGCAGGTAAGAAATTATTATTATCATTATCATTATTATTATTTGATCTATGGAGAGAAGCGGGTAAGAAACAACAACAACAACAATTTGATCTATGGAGAGAGGCAGTAATATTATTTATTACTATAACTATGGAGAGAAGCAGGAATATTATTTATTACTATTTGATTATTATTATTTGATCTATGGAGAGACGCAGATAAGAAATAATAATAATAATAATAAGTATTATTTGATCTATGGGGAGAAGCAGGTAAAAAAGTAGAAGTAGAAGTAGTAGTAGTAGCATTTGATCTATGAGGAGAGGCAATTATTTATTATTATTATTATTATTATTATTATTTCTTACCCGCCTCTCCCCATAGATCAAGGCGGAGGATAACAACCATTAAGAAATAACATCAGTTAAAACACTTGTTAAGACACACCTCAATTTAAAAGGAAAAATAAAAACGTACACGTATTTTAAAAACCATCCACAGATAAAATTCACCATTTAAAAAGCACCAGGCACACAACAACAAAAGCAGCAGCAGCAGCAGCTACCTTCCTTCTCCTATTAATAATTATATTAATTATCCGAAGGCATGCCTCTGCAGAGCGGGGTGGAGACGAAAGAGCCGCGCTCTGCCCATGCTCAGGGGCGCCCTCGTTCGCCTCAAGGGGAAGGGGGAGCTAAAGGTGGCCAGGGCTCCCTCACCCAGAGCCGAGGCGTCGGTACTCGCACCTGTATTTCCTGAAGAGCTGGTCGGACTCTCGGAAGCCGTTGTTGAGGAGCATGTTGATGCCGGCCAGGGCCAGCTCGGAGTCCTCGGGGGGCTGCAGACCCTCGCCGGTCCCGCTCCCGTCCACCTCCGACCCGGCCATGGCAGGCGGACACGAAGCGCTCCTTTCAGGCGGCGGCGTTTCCCCTCAAAGTCCCTCAGACGCCGCCTCGGCTGCTTCCGCGCCTCAACCGTCGTCCTTCTGCCTCCCCTCAGCCGGTGAGCGCGAGACTCCGCAAGGGCTGGGTGCCAGCGCGCCTGCGCCAAACCGCCCGCGCCTGCGCACTCCCGAGGCCGACGTTGTTGCCCTGACTCTTAGTTGGCATCTTTTGCCAGTGATTCCCAAACTGTACCCTTTAAGGGATTTTGGACTTCAGCTCCCAGAATCCCAGACTATTGGCCAACATGGCTGAGGCTCCTGGGAGCTGAAGTCCAAAATCCTTTAAAGGACACAGTTTGGGGAACACTGCAAGAGTAATGGTTGCCTAGTTCTGAGAAACCTTGAGTGGGACCCTGATAATGATGATGATGATGATGATGATGATGATGATGATGATGATGATGATGATGATGATGATTCCATAAATTTGCATGGCACTTTACAAAATTCATCAAAAAATAATATAACCTGTCATACATGGCAAGGAAGAGGCACGAGGGACCACACTGCAAATATACAATGGCTAATGAAGCACACTAGGGAATGCTTATCACTTTTGTCTTAAGAGTAGAATTTCCTGTTTTTACCTAACCAAGAAGAAATGGGCCCCAACTGAAAGTCCCATCATTCATTTTCTTATGAGGAAATGCAATTTCTACTTTTAGCTGAACGGGAAACATATGGTGACCAGGCATCATCAACTGTTTTAAAGATGGTTAGGTTAGGATTTCTATAACAGGGACCATTGTGTTGCCATGATTAATTGTGTAACGTATCCTGTTTTTTATAGATTCCTTTGTGACGGAAAAGCAGACACTGGTCCAAAACACACTGCAGAAATAATCCAGTTTGAGACCGCTTTAACTGCCCCGGGTCAATGCTAGGGAATTCTGGGATCAAGTTTTATGAGGCATTTAGCCTTCTCTGTCAGAGAGCTCTGGTGCCACAATAAACTACAGTTCCCAGAAGTCCCTAGCATTGAGCCGGGGCAGTCAAAGCAGTCTCAAACTGGATTATTTCTGCAGTGCGTTTTGGACCATTGCCTTGTTAGATTTCAATGTGGTAGCTAGCATTATAGCTTTGCTATGGGTGTAAAACGATCAAGGAGCCTGTCATTTCTTTGCTAAAAGATTTGAGTTCAAGACTCCAGTTAATAGACATGTTATGGTCTGCCGACCAATAATAAACCTGTTCCTGTTTTTAATTCTCTGACTCTTGACTCTGACAATGGATCATTTCACTGGACAAGGGGCAATTACGGCCTTTTTCCAGGCTGTAACCAAGGCGCACAACAGCAACCTGTTTCTTTTTTTTAATTTATTTATCTTCCCTGGGACACTCAAAGGGGTGCTTTGCCTCTCAGTAAATGGCCATAAAATATATTCCAACCTAATGGTTTTAAACCAAATATATGATTCTACAGAATCAAGTGGGTGACTGGATCAATGTGTGGACTACACAACTTTCAGAAACAATACAAAAGGAGAAACTGGAAATACAATTTAGATATGTATATGTTGCTTAAAACACATAAGCCTTATCTACCAAGGTTCAAATACATTTCAAAGTGCAAAGTGTGGTTATTATTTTTTCCTTGTTAAAAAACAATTCTTTAGCATATATTAGATGTTTATTGAAATCAGTAACATGAAAACCATACAATTTTTTTTATCATTCTAAAGACATTATTGTTGTTGCTAGGTATGTTTAAATCATTTCTGGCTTATGGTGACCCTAAGTCAAACCTATCATGGGGTTTTCTTGGAAGACTTGTTCAGAGGAAGTTTGCCTTTGCCTTCCCCTGAGGCTGAGAGCATGTGACTTTGCTTGCATGTAAATCCCATAAATACTCCTGTATGTGATCTTATGTATGTTTATTCAAAGGTCAGTAAGTTTTATGCCTTGATTCCACCATCATTGTGCTTCAGATCAGTGCATTTCAAGCTATTTGATATGGAGGACTGGCATATTCTCCCCAAGGTGCCATAGACTGGTAGCATATCTTTGTCCATTGGCTACAACTCTTTCTTTCTTTCTTTCCCAGAAATCTGTCAGGGACCAGTAGCCAACATCTCAATGATTTGGCTACTCAAACCAGTAGCCAACAGCTCAAATGTCTCAATGTTCGCTCACTGGTAATTCATTGACAAATTTGAGTAGCTTTGTTTTAAATCACATAATTCTGATAAGACTTTTAAAAATCATATATCTCATGTTTTCCTTGCAGATGGACACATCTACTTGCAAGGGTCTCTGTGATTTTTAAATGCCTTGGAAGGTAAACAAGCACACAATTTAAACATCTTAAACTCCCAGTCTGTAAGATAGACATCTTTATTGATATTACTATACTGACATTTAAGCCATAACCAAAAGAATATTGTTGCAGAAAACAGTGGATCACAGTAATCATGTGGGTCTATTTGTTTTGTATAAAATTAAAACGCTAACTATAAATGTGTAAATGTTAGAAAGCCAGAGTGGAATAGTTAATTTTGGTTTGAGAGTTGGACTACATCCCATAAATACTCCCACTTGGAAGTATGGGAAGCCCACTTGGTGACCTTGGGCAAGTCACACTCTCTCAGCCTGAGAAGAAGGCAAGGCAAATCCCTTCTGAACAAATCTTGCCAAGAAAACCCTGTGATAGGATCACCTTAGGGTCACCATCAGTCGGAAATGACTTGAAGCCACAAAACAAAAAATACATTTTAAATTATGTATTTTAAAAGATTGAAAGCTCAGGATTTTTAATGTTATACTGAGCGTTAAAACTGACTACTAAATATAGGGAACATCTCTTTCACACTGCACTAATATAGCACTTTGATACCACTTTAATTGCCAGGCTGAATCCTTTGGAATCCTAGGATTTGCAGTTTACTGAGGCACTAGAGAGCTCTGGATGATACCATAACTATAAATGCCTCACCAAACTACAAATCCCAGTATTCCACAGGACGGAGCCATAGCAATAGTGTCGTATCAAAGTGCTATAATAGTCCTAACCGTGGGGTCCAACATCCTTGAACACCTCCTGAGACCCACAGCCCTGAAGATGGTCAATCTCTAGTCTCCTGGTCCTGCTTCCCTTCTTCCTTGATGTTTGCCCACGTGCCTTCCTTCAATATGTGTCCCGAGGGAGAAGCACAGATGCATAATTAAATTCCAGACCACATCATTTATCACACATATAATTGAATTTGGAAAGATGTTTCATCTTTCCAAATTCAGAATTATATGTGTGATAAATAATGTGGTTCAGAATTCAATTTTGCATCTGTGCTCCTCCCTCTGGACACATATTGGAGGAGGGCACACAGGCAAACCAGTATTGTATTGTATGATTTGAGCTTTCTCAAGCTTCTGTTTCATGTATGCAATGTAGGTTAACCTTTAGATTAACGTGTATAATGTATACAATGTATGATTAATGTGTGCAGTGTAATATATGCAATGGAAGTTAACCTTGAGATATACTTTTCAAGATGCTGCTGGCAGATTATGTACCATGAACATTTTAAAGTGAAGATCCTAAACCATTTGGTCATTAGGCATTTTATATAGGTTACAACTTTGCAACCAACTGATAAAAGATTTTAGATTTTGCACATTGTCAGTTTAAAACTGAGCTAGAAAAAAATGTGAGGATTTTGTTCAAAGCTAGCTGAATGTTTTATAAACCCCACTTTCTGTTCTGCTACTTAAAATGCTATTTATTTACCTCCCCAAAAATCAATGGTGCTAAAAATATTTCAAATATGCTTGCAATCAATTGCAGGGCATCATTTATTGTTGAACTGTAGAACATCTACACTGGAGAATTTTATTTTCTCATAATGTATAAACATAGCTGTATATTTCTAGCAATCCAGGGTACTGATAAAAATCTGGATAAGAAATCATCATCTTTCTATATATTGTCTGATGCTTAATTCATGAAGTAATCTTGTTATCATTTTAACCCACCATGCAAAATGAGAGGAAGACTCCAAAATCTCCAAAATATACTCCAGAATCTGTACTCCAAAATCTGCTGCTTGAAGCGATCTCCTTCAAACTGCCTAAAGCTAGAGTTCTTTCTGGATATACAATGAAGCCAATTTTTTTTCCTTGAGAGGAAACCTATCCCCCATAAATCTGGGTATAAATTGTATAGATAGAGGCAACTTCTGAGAGCCAGCATGGTGTAGGGGTTTGAGTGTTTGACCCTGGAGACCAAGGTTCGATACCCAGCTTGGCCATGAAACCCACTAGGTGACCTTGGGCAAGTCACATGCTCTCAGCCTCAGAGGAAGGCAATGGCAAATCTCTGAACAACTCTTGCCAAGAAAACCACATGATAGGTTTGCCTTAGGGTCGACATAAGTCAGAAACAATTTGAAAGCACACAACAACAACACAAACCTCTGAGAGCCAGTGTGGTATACTGCTTTGAGTGTTGTATTAGGATTCTGCTATGTACATTTAATTTTGATGAGATCAACTTGAGGACAACGTCTGTAGATTGTCTAGTCTCATTCCTCTCCCCAGTCATCAAGAGAGAGAAGGACTATACCAACAGCCATCTCCCTCCCAGCGTTATCCAAATTGTACACTCTGTCTTCTTCACCTTTGGAGCAAAAGAGCCAGGAAACTGGACTGTATTATTAAGTGCCAGGGACTACCCGTATAATGATGAGATTTAGTCCAAAATTCTGGATGACATCATCAGCATCTCTCAGAAGATCCCCAGTCTGTAAGTGAAACTGAACACAAGCAGAGTTTGCCCAAATGTCAACAAAAATATAATACAATGTCTATTGTATGGAACATTATCAGTACCAAGGACAGAGGACCAGTCCCTATCACCATGTATGCCTACATGCTTATTGGAGTCAGTCATTATACAAGACAGGTCTGTTTGTTTTAAGCACTAACGCCATCGTATTTGCCTTTGTATGCTCCCTCTGCTTTAGTTGAATTGCACTGTGGATTTTAGAAGAAAACCAGGAAATATGAGAGAGCAGGAAAGTTATTTTTGAAATGTATGAATGATAGATTTTCTTGTGCAATTTTCTGTCCCTGTGTTCTGTTCATAAATCAAGGGGTCAGCACATAATGATGTTTTCTTTCATTGCAGTAATTGCTTATAAACAGTACTATTTCTGAACAGAATTATTTCTGAATCATTACAGTCATGCAAACAGGAGGTTGAAAGCCATGGTAATGACATAATGAAATAATGAAATCAAGAGATACTAGAGTCTTTCAGTCTCTAACGAATTCACTGAAACCATTGAAGTATAACCCAAGCTGGTCATGCCTTGCAAATGATAACCACATGAGGTACCCCAGATAAAAATGATCTTGTGTTCTTTTTAGGCTAGTAGCCAGTGGACATATATTCTTTAAAAAGAAGTTGTTTTACTGATAAAATTCATAAAAAGTGCGGCAAGAGGCAAAATGCAAAATTCAATAACAAGACTATTGGGGAGAAGTAAAATGAGAATAAAATGAAATATCATTATTATTCTGGACACATATTCTGAATATAAAGTTCCTCTGGCTAAATAACTGAATATTCTTAAAACATCAAATCTCCATGTACCTGAATTGCCTTGTGAAGTACAACATAAAGAAACCTGAAAACAGTATTTGTTTTACTTTTTATGCATAAATACATCCCAAGTATGTACCCTCAAGGGCTATCCACTTAATGGAAATCCAAGCAAAAGTTCTAGTTTTTAATTAACTAGTTCCTGTCATACTGACCTTTCCAGAGTACCTTATTCCTTAAATGAATTAGAATAATATCAGACATGTAACACCCTTTCAGATTCTGAATTTTATTGGGTTCCCCTACAACTGTAATGTGAGAAAAGCTAGTTGAATTTGGTGGGGTTTATTTCTCTGTAGACATGTACAGAAGTGTGCAGCCAAGAATTATTTTTTAATTCAGTAAATGGCTTAACCGGCCAGTTCCACATGCCAATCTGCCACCCTCATATTATCACTTGTGTAGATACTTGAGCTTTCAGATTACCTGTGCTTTAGTGTCAGCAACTAGACTATGATTTTCACATGGACTTGGGTATGTGGTCATATCGATGCAATACCATATGGGCATATCTGAGTATGACCTATGGCAAGGGGACATCATAGCAAAGAGTTAGCCTGTGGGATGGGGATGATGGCATATGTTCTGTCAATGCTGGTTTGGGGAGCTGCAGACTTCCAGATGTTGTTGGACTGGAATTGCCATCAACCCCAGCCATCATAGCAAATGTAAGGCATTTTAGGAGATGCAATCCAGCAATTTCTGAAGGGCCACAACATCACATCCTTGAGTTAAAGTATGTCAGGAGGCCTAGTGTAATTGAGGGTTGAGTGATTAGTAATGTTGGATTAGGAGTGAGGCAATCTGAGGATTCAAACCCTCATTTAGCAGTGCCAACCTAGGACACCTTGCTTCCTGAAAATATCCCCTCCCACTAAGGCAAAGCACATAGCGTTTTGTCATGTGAGGCAGAAAAATCCCACAAGTACCTCTCTCTGTGATAACAGAAATACAATGATAAATAAATAAGTCAGTGATGGAAAATTGCTGGTCCTCCAGATGTTTTAAACTACAATTCTCAAAATCTCTAAACAATTGGTTTATGCTCCATTCATTTTGGGAATTGAAGTCTAAAACTGCTGAAAGGCCAATGTTTCCTCATTCTTGAACTAACTTTTTAATTACTTTTAATTACACTGCAAATCTGGTGCTTGAGGTGACTGCCTCATTCAACCTAATGATAGAGCTGGTCCTGCCACTAACTCATTAAGCTCACTAGTTGACTTGTGTACATACAGCTATACTATAATTTAAAGTATTTGGCTCTCAGTCATTCCATGCAAAGCCACATGATCACACAGTCAACAAACTTGGTGTGTTATCTAATGGACAAAAACAAATATGGAGTGAGGTTCTGGACCTAATCTTCAGGTACCTCTCAAACAAATACTTTTGTATTTTTGCCCATTTATGAACACTTTTTGACCAAACATGATACTAATAGATTGACATCCCAAATATTTTCATGCAAAATCAGGACTAATCTGACTGGAACTCATTGTCTGGGCTCTTGTTCATCAGAGGTGGCCTCCTACAGGTAAGACATGAAAAGGCTCTTGTTCACTTGGACCACCTGATCCTTCAGTCCCCCATATATGGTCTCTCTCTCTCACTCATATATATATATATATATATATACACACACACACACACACACACACACACACACACACACACATATATAAAATATTCAGTGTCATCCAACAAATTATTCCAAAAATCATGATTTAGCATTTTAGTACTGCTTCATGGGTCTCAACTATGAAACAGTAGAAGATCACTCACCAAACCACCCAGAAGTGACTTCTACTTCCCTAAGTAATTTCTGGTCCCCAAAAATGGCAGCACTGCCAATCACCAATGCGGAGAAGCCAAGTATGACTCTCTGAACCTTGGGGTGTGCCTACTCTGATCAATATCAACATGAGCAACAGTGGGCAAATTGCTTTGGATATAACCACACTGCAGAATTAAAGTAGCTTGACACCACTTTAACTGTCATGGCTCTATTCTGGGAGTCTCTGACAGACTAGGCTGAATACCACACCAAACTACAAATACCAGGGTTCTGTAGGACAGAGTCAAGGCAGTTAAAGTTGTGTCAAACTGGCGTCAAACTGAATTCATTTTGCAGTGTGGCTACACTCTTCAACAGACATAACACGCAAACCTAGTGTCTCTGCATCTAGTTAAGTAGTGCCTATTTCTAGACTACAGTACTGCGTTTCAGGATCAGCCCTGAAGGTTTACATATCCTTTGGAAGTATGAGTATGGAAGATTGACAATGACTTAATAAATCTACATAATTTATTTATGGAGATAGGTACGCATAATATATTGGGAAGCAGGCAAAACAGGCAACCCAACCATTATTTCCACCTCAGAACCCTATGAACAGCTGCACCCCATGGATCCCTCATCTTCAGCCAACTCAAGCCAAACTAGATGGGGAAGGAAATTGTGTGTCGTTGTTATTTTAATTAAAAGCAGCCTTAAAAAATTGCAGTGGTGAATGGAAAAGCTGTGTGGGGAGAAAAGGAGTTGGGTGTGGGTTTTGTTTTGTTTTAATCCTTTCTCTCTTGCCATTTGTCAGCTAAAAATCCCCTTACTAACATTTTTCCCAGAAAAAGGAAAATGTTCTCTTGATGTACTCTTCTCAAAAGATAAGATAGCAAGAGCAAATTATTACAGAAATATATTAAAAAATTGGGAAATGGTCCCTTGCATGCATCACTGCTTCTATAGGCAGTAGGAGATCATCCTCCTGTCTAGCTTAAGTGAGTCTGTGTTATTCATTCCCTATATCCTGGCTACAGACTTATATCAGCACAGAGCTGGTGTCCAGCATCCCCATTACCCTGGCAGACACCAAAACTTAAAAATAAAGACCTACACTTTCACTGTAAGCATGTATTGAACTGTACCTAAATCTACAGTTTCAGTTATAACATTGTTGTTTTGTTCTAATACTTTCCTACTATGTGGTAAAGCAATATCACCTATTTTTGTATGTGTCCTCTGTACTAATAAAATGAAAACATTTTTAAAAAGTTACTGAACTGTACCTGAATTAATCCAAATGTTTCAGATATTTCCTTGGCCAAGAACAAGTTCACACTGGACACCATCAATTTTAACCCTGAGCTATGGCAAGTCTTTGAAACTCCTTTAACAGGTGATCACCCTCGGACATTCAGGCAGGACAGGATGTCTTATAGATCAAGGTGGGTCAAATGCATCCCTCCAGATATTGTTGGACTGCAAATCTCATCAGCCCTAGCCAGCATAGCCAATGCTGAGAAAGTATGGCAGTTGCAGTCTAACAATCTCAGGGGCCACACTTCACACATCCTGATATATAGTATGCAAACAAATGCACAATTTTTTAAAATGATAGGGACCCATCTAAGAGTCTGACAGGATTGTCATACATCTTCCTCCCTTTTTCATGATCAAGGAATTTGGGCGGGTGGGAAGGGTGCCTCTGAATTGATGGCCTGCCTCTTCTTGACATTTCTTGTAAATTGTGCTTTGCTAAAATGGCAGTTCTCGTTTTAAGCAAAGCATATTGTCGAGGACTATGCCTTGGACAACACTCTTGTTACCCTTCATTTAAGTCTACTTTTTAGACCCTCACTGACCTCAATGACTGTTGGAGTTACTGTATTCAGTGGCTTTGGGCTTTACATGCAGAACAACTAAAAATAAACTATTTTGGGTTTCTTTCAGAAGGAGCAGGTGCCTGTCCATTCATGAGAGCTAGAGAATATCCCTAAAATTTATTAGAACAAATTGCATATGGCACTGGATTTCTATAATTAGAATGTACATTATGTATTTATTTCAGCTTCAGTTTTAATCAGGCAAATAGCAGTGGGAGGTGGTATGTGTGGTTAACCTTCTCCCAGTCTGCTTTCCTTGATCTCCCTCTCACATACATACTCTCTCTCATACATAACTACTGTTTGCTCCACAATGGATGGAGTATTAATTGATGGAGTGGGGTATAGATAAATGCAGGGTGACAAGATGTCACAACTGCAAAGGAGGGCAAGGCACTGTAGAATGTAGGGTGTTCAAGAAAAATGTAGGACATTACCACCACCACCGCCACCCCAAAAAAAACTAAAAACACTCATAAAAATAAATTAATGCTTCTTAGTCATGCTTAAGATGGAGGGCATTTTGGAATTCCTCCTGGACAGGACATGCCTGGGGAAAGGAGGACATCTGGTTGCCCTAAGATAAATGTGACTTAATAAAGCTTCCAAGGTAGGGAGAATTTCATTTGAGAAAACAGCATGGGAAAACAGGGAATTCTCTCTTTCTCTCTCTCTCTCACACACACACACCCCCAGTTCCTTGACGAAGCAGTTCTGAACTAACTAAATAAAACCATTACAAATACTGCTCCTGGACTTCCTGGATCAGCATGACTAGTTTGGCCCTAACATATTATACTCACAAGGTTTAGACTGTAGAAAGAGATATCGCCCATACTGGTGAGAATGTTTTTTAATATTTCTCTTACAGATAACCTCTGGGAAATAGCATTTTTGAGTGTGAACGGTTTTCTTGCATATGTCGGGAAAAATAACATAACATGGTGTATAATATAGGGGAGGGATTGGTACAAGCCTGCATTGCCCTTTGTAAAGCCCAAAATGTGAAAGATTCTTCCTCAGTTAAATGTATGAAGTGTGTGCATTCAAGCATAATAATTTTCATGAACATTCAAGTGCAAACATTATCCACAGGCAACAGCTGTGTTGCGATGGTTAAAATCTTAGAAAAGCTTTAGTCAAAGACCTTCTTCATGCTCAGACACTAGCTAGGGTCTAATCTGCACTGCAGAATTGATGCAGTTTGACACTGCTATAACTGCCATGGCTCAATGCTATGGAATCCCGGGATTTGTAGTTTGTTGTGGCACCAGATTTCTCTGACAGAGAAGGTCAAATATCTCACAAAACTATAAATCTCATAATTCCATAGAATTTCTGCAGTGCAGATTAGACCTGGGTTTCATGTCACCAAAGTCTTTTGATATTCAGGTGTTTTTCCCCCAAGGGAAGATTGGTGTGGGAGATCAACAGTGCGAATGAACATGGAAAAGGATGATTTAGGCCTGTCCTGGGTATCTGTCTGCTGAAGATCTTCCAACTGCTTTCTTACTAATAAAGGAAAGGATACACAAACACTAATTTTTTCTTCTCAAGAGAAAAGTGTCCTGATGTAGGGTGGGGTGGGTTTGAAAAAATAAACTGCTGAAAGGAAAGGGCTTAAAAGCCTCTTTTCAGTGGTCCCAGAAACTCCATCCAGATGGCCTTAGAAATCAGAGCAGCCCCTATTAAAGGTTAGAGTGATACCTCCTAGGTCCCCCGAGAACCTTTGGTTGAACATCAAAGCTATGTATGCAGCCCTTCCTGAACTACACAAACCTTCAGTCTTCAGGTACAATGGAGAATTCTGTTGCAACAGCAGCCTTGTAGTAAAATTCAGCTACCAATTGAGCTCATTTTGGTACATGAACTGGGGAGTGTATCATCATCTTGTCCTCTGCCCTAGGTAACAGAACACTGTTGTCCTGTTTCAGTGACTCAGGAAAGCAAAAAGGAAACTAAGCCATACCAGGGTCAAATGGAGGGGCTCCATAACCATAGTCGCATGGCCAATGCAGTCCAGGATCTGAGTGCAAAAAATAGTCCAAAAAGGGCCCAAAGCGAAGCAGAGAATCACTGAAGGGAAGAGACTAAGGAATAACTCAAAACTCAGAAAACAAAAGTGTCTATGTTTGCGGATCCACTCCATTTCACCCTCGTATGGCTACACCACTGTAGGTCCTGCTTTTTTGTTGCCACCATTTTAATCTCTGACATTCATATGGGTTCAGTATCTCTGCCTCCTCTTCAGGATTCATATAGGATAATGGTCCAAGTTCCACCTCCAAGGAAGGGCTACTGGGAACCTCTGGCTCTGACTGGGGCTTGCCACCTGGGCTCTCCTTTCCTCCTTTCTCATCAAAGAAGGCATCTTCCAGTTAGCCCTGCCCTGGCATAACCTGATTGAAATGTTTACCAATGGATGCTGTAATTAAACAGAGAGCTTAATATTCAAACAATTTAATATTGTGTCCACAAGGAAAACATTCAGCGAGAAAACACTGAAGAAGAAACACCTGCCACCCACCTCTGCTTTTGTATCTGTACTGAGGCCAGATAGCCTTAGCCTTCCCCTTCCCCTGCCACAGGAGAGGCAGGCAATAAAATGCATGCTATAGTACAGGAGACATCATTCAGACTATCCAAAGCAAAGCTACATGTTAAAGTGGGAGAGGTAGCTGGAAGCCTCATGATCTTTGATTACCTGGTGAGTGACTATAAATTACTTTGGGGCTCCTGGCAGCAGGCAGCAGTCTGTGAGGTGATGGAACCAAGTGGAATTAGGAGGCAGCATGATAATTTTCTGTGATGATAATAAAATGGTACTAAACTTGATAGTTCAATGAACTGGATGTATGCACAAGTTTCTAAAAGAAACAAGTTCCATTGCCTCTGTCTGAAGTCCAGCCATGTCACTTCCAGTGCTTGATTTCTTTCTGTCATGGCAGTTGCTATGTACTCAATATGTAGAAGTGAAGTGCAATAGCAGCACTTGTCAGTTTGTGGATTGTATTGATACCTCTGCATATCCCACCAATGTCATCACATGTGACAACCCCTTTCTTGCCTCTTCTAAGTTGCTGTAACCTTCTGTGGACACCTAGACTGAATAGCTGCCCTTATCTCTTTTAACTATGACCGTTCTGACTCTTTTTGTGTGGATCCCTTTCCAACTCCCACTTTAGTTACCAAAGATAGCAATCACAGTTGTACATCTGCTGCCAGTGTCTAACATGCTGCAACAGGTTTCTTATCTCAGGTGGCTTCTTATCTCACCAGCACAGACACCATTGTGCCTAACTTTATCAATAACCCAGTCTCAGCATAACGATCCCAAAAGGTGTGTATGTATAAATGAATTTATTGAATAGAAGAAAATGAAACTATTCACAAGTGTGTTATTCAAATAAATGTGACTACAATACAGTGCTTTAATCTCAGTTGTTATCATTTCTTACTGTATATACTCATATATACGTCTATAAATCTTAAGTCAAAGAATTGACCCCAAAAAACTGAGTCAACTTATCTATCGGTCAATGTAAATTCTGTACTTTAACCCTTATCGATAGAAAGGAGCCATCTCCTTTCTCTGAGTAGACTGGCAAAAAGCAAGTGCTTAGTCCATCCTGGGAGTACGGTACTTAAAAGAAGCACCAACCCGTATACTATCACCCTTCTAATATTTAATGTGAGCGCAAATAGTTATGCCAGCTGGAATTTTCTTTCTTTGGCATCGTTTTCCTTTGCTTCACCTTTTCAGTGATTTCCAAACTCTAGTCCTCCAGGTGTTTTGAACTTCAGCACCCAGCATGCAGCCGCACCACCACTGGGGACAATGGGACTGAAGTCCTCCATCCCTCTCTCTCTCCCCCTCCCTCCCTCCCCCTCTCAGGCTTCTTCCCTGGGCTTGGCTTCAGGTGTGGTTCAGAGGCGGAGGCTGAAGCCCCAATGGCCAGAAGGAGACGGAGCTGGCACCAGTGCCAGGTCGGGGCTTGGAGCTCCCCCTTTCAGGCCCAACACCCAGGACGATAACTCCAGGCTCCAAGACCCAAGATCCAGCCCTCACCCTGGCTCTGGCTTCCTCTGGCTGACAGGACTCCAGCCTCTGACTCCGAACTATTTCCAAAGCCAAGCCCAGGGAAGACATCTTGGAGGGGGAGGGAGGGGAGAGAGAGGACGGGAGGGAGGGAAGGAAGGAAGGAAGGAAGGAAGGAAGGAAGGAAGGAAGTCTTCAGTCCCTTTGTCCGCAACTATGGCGCACCACCATTGGAATCAATAGGACTTGAGCATTCACGGATTTTGGTACCCATGGTGGTGGTGGTCCAAAATAGATCCCCTGCAGATACCAAGGGCCTACTGTATTTTATTTTCAAACTGAACCTGCAGTAGTAGAGCTCAAAAACTGTGTGGAAAAAATAAAAATAAAATAACCGAAAGACATGCTGGGTAGGGCATACAGTAGGGAGGCCAAGGGGTAAGGGAGAGTCAGGGTGACCAGATGTCCTAACCTCAAAGGAGGACAAGGCACCCCAAAATGTAGGACATTCAAGAAAAATGTAGAACATGACCAAGCAAAAGCTTAAAACACTAATAAATTCATCCTTTTTAGTCATGCTCCAAATGGATGTCATTTTGAAATTCCTCCTGGACAGAAGGTTGAAATGGAGGATACATCCTGGGAAAGAGAGGACACCTAGTCACCCTGAGAAGAGTGTGTGATGGGAGCAGTAGCCCCAGTTGCATGACTGGCAAGAATCTTGTGTGAGTTGTGTGCCTTCATGTTATTTCCAATTTATGGCGACCCTAAAGTGACCCTATAATGGGGATTTCTTGGCAAGATTTGTTCAGAGGTTTGCCATTGCCTTCCCCTGAGGCTGCAAGCATGTGACTTGCCCAAGGCCATCCAGTGGTTTTCATGGTGGAGATGGAAATTGAACCCTGGTCTTCAGATTCCTAGTCCAGTGCTCAAACCGCTACACCATACTGGCTCTTTTACATGACTTTATAAGTGAGAGCACAAGCCCCAGCTCAGCTTCAATGGTAACCTCCTTCCCTGCCCCCTGGTTCACATGACCTGTCAAGGCCATTTCAGTGCCCTACCTTTCACCAAAAGGGTGCCAACAGTTTACCCTGAAGTATTAAATCTCCACCACCACCATCTGCCAAATGGTAGCCTATTTAAAGATACCACCTCAAGCCAATCATCAAAATCCCTCAGATACAGTATGGGGCAGGCAAAAAAACCCAGTTAAAGGGCCCCAAAGCAACCAGTGAACTCACACTGCACTGAGGGTAGGAGGGTAGGCCACTCTGCAATGATCCAAAAAGGCATATGAGAGGGTAGCCAGGACTTAGCCTAACACACTGCTTCCATCATGTGCCATGTTCAGGCACCCCATGCCCCACGCTCAGCCTCCTGGTCTCTGACCATGGAGGCTACCAATAAAGTACCCTCCCCTGCATGGTCTGTCACTGCGCTGGTCCAGGTATTTATTCTAATAGGAAGAGCCAAACAGAACTGTGTTAAATAATCTGGAAGACAATACCATCAAGCTGTTGAAACAGAGATGTACATTAACTTTGTCAAATGCTTGTGAGTCTGCATTGTTCTTTTCACCTCTGTCAGGCCTTTCATTGGAGTTTATCACACGGGGGAAATTAGGAGTTTAAACAATGATTAACCCGTGAAAATCATGCAATTGACATTAAAACATGTTTAAAACAACACTAATGCAAGTGCCATTATCTCATGAAGAACCAGGGAATAACCAGGCAAGAAACAGCAAAAAGTCACTCACGGGAAAATTCTGTGAATGAGTTACTGTTGTTTCTTGCCTGGTTTTTCACAGGACAATGGCACTTTAATCACGTTTTGTCTCAATGTCGAGTGAAAACCATTTGCGCAACTGTGTGCAAGTGCAGGTTAATCATGGATTCTGCATGGGATAACAGCACTTTGGGAGCTGATGTCGTGTGAAAACCATTTGTGCAATTGCAGGTTAATCACCGTTTATACGTCCAATTTTCTCCCGTGTGACAAACTCCATTGTCATGTTGATGAGTTACTGGATCAATGCAATTACTGCAAGAGGCAGGTTGTCAACATACTAGATTTGGGCAAATAATATATATATATTCAGAGAAAGATGAATGGGAGGATGTGGCACTCGGGAATGGAAATAAGATATTTAATATGGTTGACTAACCATAAAGCTTAAAGAATATGCAGACACTATTAACTAGATTCCTCGCCAGTGCCACTGAACTCTCATGCAAAGCTGTCTTTACCAGATTAGTGCAGCAGCTCTCATGATGATGATGCTATCAAAACAGGTATATTAGCAGCATGTCATCCCATATAAGTACTTGTTTAGATTCATAGGTTGCTTTATGCCAGAGGCTCAGGGAGGATTATAATACAGTAATATGGCATCCATCACTGAGTCACATAGCTTGCCTTAAAGAGCCAGAAGCTCATCAAGTCAACACTTGGCAGCATTGTCCAGCAGGTGTAGATCCCCTGTGCCAAAATCTCAATCCAAATTAAACAAAGATCTCTTATGGGGTGAGGAACCTTTTGTCTTCCAGATCTCTGGGATTACAATTCTCATAATTGCTTATTGGTGGACATGCTGCATGGGACTTTGTGGTGCTGAAGCCTAAGTCAGCTGGAATGCCAAAATGCCTTCACTTCAGTCCTGCAGCTATTGATACTTTGTGTCCTTGTTATCTTCCCTTATGAGGCAGCTGTATGTGATGCAGCTGTGCCACCAGGATATCCCACTATGGCAAAACCCTGTATGATTTTCTAATTTTTCTAGTTTTAATAAGTAAATACACTGCAGCAATTTAGAGTGAAAATAGGGCAGTTTCTCCCTCTCCTCACTTCATTTTTTTTTAAAAAAAAAGTCTAACACAATGGCTTGAATCCTACTGTTTGTCCCAATAAAAGAAGATCCATTGAATCAGAAGGATTTATCTGTGTGTCATTGGGTTAACATTAGTTGGAACTAACCAATAGAATTAAAGTTTATCTCATCATGTAGCTTTGTTTCCATTTGAACCATTGTTAATGATGAACACCACACTGCTGCTGCAGCTTTATCACTGTTGAAGTGACAGTCAAGTTTTTCTTTTTCCTTTCCATAGCAGTTAAAAGAAGTCTATTATCACTCTGCGACTCTTTACAACTTATGGAAACCCCTAACAATTAAAAAAAATATTCTCATCTCCAAAGAATATAAAATTCTTGTGGAGGGCTGTTTCTGCTGCTTATTCCAAATCATTGGTAATTTGTGACTGGAGCAAAGGAGAACACTGTCTGAATTTGGGAGATGAGCTCTTCCCTGTTCAGTCCTCAAGTGTTCCTGCTTGAAACACTGCCCCAAACTAGTATAGCAACGCTACACTGGTAGCTCATTAGTACATTCATAAAGAGCATACCTTCTGATTTAAGAACAGTCCCAATTAATCCTCTGTTGTCCCAGTTTTTCAGCTGATTTTGAAAAATCCCAGCTTCTCTGCACTCCTCTCACTTTCCTTCTTTTATCCCAGCTTTCTTCCATTGAGGCAAATTAAGTTAAGAGTGAAAAAGTAGTTTGCACTCAATTAATTTGAGGTAGGGAGAGGACACAAGAGGGTAGAACTTTGCCTTTCCCAGCAGGCTTCAGCCTCTCCTAGCTTGCTTGTTCTTCCTCATTAATAACTTTTGACCACACTCTGATGTTCCTTAGCCACACACATCTCTATTTTCATCTATGAATTGCTGGAGAAAAGACCTTTACAATAAGCATCCTTATTGTAGCATAATATCAAGACAGCTTCTGTTTAAATGAGGGGGGGGGGAGAAAAAATAAGTTTAGAAAAGCATTAAATAAGCAAAGGCAAGCTAAGACAATACTAATCTGAAAAAGAGTCATTCAGACACGTTTTGAGGTAGAAACTAACTTCAAAATCAGATATTAAATCAAGAAACTAACTTTAAAATCAGTTATTAAATCAAGATTTTCAGGGCTAGCCACTATGACATACAGTCTTGTACTCAAGCCTTAATAGTGTGTGTTATTGATTATTGCTTAAAATATTAGATGTTAAACTGCATGATTTAATTGTAATTTTAAGGGGGGGTTATATGATTGTTATAAATTGTGGGAGTGTATTTTTAATGTAAGCTGCCTGGATAGCTTCGGCTAAAGGTGGGGTATAAATAAAATTTTATTATTATTATTATTATATGAGTCGAGATGCAGGACCTCTTGGGATGATTAAAGGTTTAAGGTTCAGAAAATCAGGAGTGTATTTCAACAGGCATAAAACCAATTTGTAATCCCAAGTAGAGTAGATCACACTGAATAAATGGGGTTTACACAAATGTTAACTCAGTAACTGATTTAATAAGTCTACTTTAGTGGGGGGGACTAACAATTGGATTTGGACCTCAGTTTACAAAATGGGAATAAGCAACATTTACAACACAGAAGTAAATGGGATATGAACATAACTAAGACTATAATTCACTTGCTACCAGAAAGCATAGTCTTGAACTGGCCTTTGGCATGCACCAATTTTAATTATAGCTGCTTGTCTCTAAATAACATTAATATGACCAATGATTACTAACAATGGCATTAAATCCTGTGCAGGAAAAAAAGCATTTATGACCACTTCTCATTTAACAAAGCAAAGGTTAGCACTTATCTTATAGCAGCATTTACTTGATCAATGATTTGTTGAAGTATGCTATCCAAATAGTTTATCAACTACAACCTTTTCTATACATAGTAAAGCTCTGGCTTCTTGTAGACTGTGGAGAAGACTTGTGCTTCATCTGGTTTTCCAAACAGAAGTAGCAAAATGCATAAGAGGAGAATTTTTTAAAAAAATACTAGGATAGATAATTACTAGTTGCAGCTGCAATTAAGCACTACTTTAATGGTGCATTAGCAGGGGCTGGAGGCTTTGATGGCAGTGGGGGCTATGTACCTTGTCTGGATTTTAGTCCAGCTGTAAAAGGGCTATCCAAGGTGCTCCACCTACTTGGGATAATAAAATTCAGAATACTGGATAACACACTTCCACTTGATGTGCATAGATGTGGTTGTCCCTTTTTTAGGAAGCAGATGCTTCTTTGTGTATTATGGAAATCAAGAACAGGGAGAGGTTAGAAAGCAAAGAAAAAAGGTAGGTTATCATTGTGTCACTATTGGTCCGTTTCCTATCCCCTATCTCCCCATTTTGTGCATTTGCATTATGAAAATATGCTGTCTCCTGCCATGATCAGAAGAACATGGGAAGTAATTGTGACAGAGGGCCAGACTGCTCCTAGGCTCCGGAGGTTCCTGTCAAGTGAGGCCAGGCATAGTCCATCTTCTGCTGACAGGCAAAGATGTTTTTATTCAACAGGTCTGGGATCTTCAATTCCTTTTTTACTTATGTGCATTTTAATTAATTTATCAATTAATTAATTTTTAAATTTTTAATTCCTATTTTTTCACTTACATTATATCTTACTTTATACATTAGTTTAATCAGCTGCATTGACTGCTATTTCTAGAGGAAAACTGATATATTAATTTAATAAACAAATGTCAGCACTCTGGAAAGTTCTGGGAGAATAAAGAAATGATGCGTGAACAGTAAACTCTGTAATCCAAACTACAGGATAAAATATAGCTATTTTCTATCTACAAACTTGAAAGTATATGATTTCCAACATAAACAAGACTATACTCAAAGTAATATATATCCTGGTTGATGTGTTATTGGTGAACAGCTTCTTTAATTATGCCAATAATGAGAAAATAATAAATAGAATAAATACAGCCATCGGAAGAACTGCTGCATTTTTCATATGGCCATTATTGTCAGATTTTGAATTGAGACCTAGTTCAGGAGTGGGCAACTTTGGGGAGCCCAAGGGCCTCCATAGTTGGCTGCACATCTCCATGAAAATAAATGGGAACCAGGTGTTATTCTCTTTTTGCTTTCAGCTGATTTTGCAGTGTTTCCCCCCTTGTTTTTCTCCCCTGAGGGTAGGTTTCCCCCTATCCACCATATCTGATTCTGAGCTATTTCCAACCCCCAGTTTTTTGAGGAGGAGATACAGGAGGTTCATGAGGGTCTGGCAAGGCTCTGACTGGCCACAGAAAAGACCCTGGGGGCCTGCATACAGCCTGTGGGGTTTGTAAAAAATACACATATATGCATTTAGAGTGAAAGCCTAAAGCAGAGGAAATCTTGTCCCTCCATATTTTGTGATCTTGAGAGGTAACTTTCAAATTTCTATGGAAGTAAACTAAAATCATAACTAATTAGGAATATTTCCTGCACAATGTATCCTCCACAAGAAACATGAGAGAACAGCCTTGCTATTAGAAAGGCATTCCTGAATCCTAACCTTACTTTTAACCATATAAGCTTATTTTTATGATTTTCAGCCTGGGTCAAGAATCTTCTTATGCTAACATTAATCTTTCTAGTAACTGTATTATAGGACTCACCTACAAACATTCAACAGACTCCTGAATGTCATGCTTCCAAACACAGATGCAAAGACACACAAGTAGTAAATGTTGTCACGGACTCAGAGGGATAATAGTGGCATGGCTTATGTCTTCTTGTGTTTGTATTGCTGTCTTCCTTCTTTTGGGAGTGTGCCAGTGTTCAGCAATGCTTCAATGACACCACATTAGTATAATATGGCTGACCACAGGGTTACTGAGCCGGTTTCTTGAATGTCATAATAAGCAGTTAAAAAAAAGCAGAACTGGGTGCATTGTAATTGCTTGCTTCTGTGATGTTTCTGAATTGGTGTTTCTAAAGTGAGTTTTTTCAGTGTATGTCCAAAAACAACAAAAACAGAAAACAAAACAAAACAAACAAAAAACCACCTGGAAGGGAACTCTGAAAGAATTACAGTGTAAAATGTTAAATAAATCTTTAATCAGACCTATCGTACGTGGGTTGTTTTTGTTTTTTTATGTTCTGATTGCAGGTCTTGCAATCAGGTCGAGACAGTAAAGAATCAAAACAAGTAATGTACCATTTCTTTTTCTGTTATGATTCAGAGACAACTAATGCATCTTACATCTTCTGAGCAGAGATACAGTGGATCTAAACTCATTTTCCTTATCCAGTCAAGCTTTTCGATTAAAGCTGATGAAAATCTTGCTGTGTGTGGGTCCAATAAGTGTATAGAACTTTTAAAAAGCAAGTTGCATTTATTTGGTTTTAGAAATCTTAGAACTGTGACTCCCCGATTTTCAATCTTTTTAAAGTGCTTCACACTCATTTTATGTTATTTCTGTCAGTTATGTAACACACATGTCAGTATAAAAGAACTGGTTCATACCGCAACATCATTTTCTATTTTCATAACATTCTGTCTACAAGGTCAAATTCTGTTTGAAATTCAAGCATTTTTATAGTTCCAATTTGGGTATTCTTGGCATGTCAAGAGCCTCAAGGCTTGGCTCTTATGTCAATGCAATTGCTCTAGTTGTACATCACTGTAACTGAGAACAGAATTTCACCAGATAATATTATATACAAGGCCTTTCTGTATTTCACGTGGCTCTGTTGAACCAAATGAGTGGTACACAAAAAAGTGAAAATTATTTCATAAAGCATCTAACAATGGCAACAAAGTCCATATTTCTGAAAAAAAAATATACATCTTTAAACTGTGTTTACACAAATGGCAAGAATTGCAAAGAGATGAGAAGAAATTAAACCAATATTGTGGCCTTTCATACAGTACATTAGGAGATTTTACCCTGAGAAGATACATGTGAAATGGTTAATTAACAGGGCACCCTTGCAAGCTGACAACACCATGAATGTCTGAAATTTTGCTTATTAAGACAGATTTGTCATTGATTTTAACATCCTTCAGACAGCCAAGAAACATGTCCTGAACAGGAAGCCATGGTGTTTCCAGGTAAACTGTAAAGAGAAAGAATAAAGATAGGCTAAATGCATGTGAGAAGCTTGATATAGAAAGCCAAATACTTCACTATTTCCTTGTCAAGGGAAAGTTGCCTAAAATATATAAGAAATTTCAGAACTTTTCTATTCAGCTACTAAAATTGTTTTGAATATATCCATGATTTGTAAGCAACATTAACATTTTAAACAGGCTTTCTCTGCTCCTACTGTATATGGGAGCCTCTTTCTTGACACACACATCCTCCCCTCTCATATGCACAATAAATGAACCCTACCTTTTTTCCATGAGTAGAACAGAATAATAGATAATATTAGCTATGCCTTCTGACATCCAGAGGAAATGTAACCATGTATTCAATATATTCAATATTAGCTCTGTTCAGGTGTTTGGTACCGACATGTGGATTGAATATCTCTAGAATATACAATTAGCCTCATGTCCCAAACGCATTGGTCAGCCATATATGTAAGGCATGCCTGTGAGATGGAACCTAGATTTCCATTTTCCACCTAAATGTTGCAAAGATGCACCCTCACCCATTATTGGTAACTGGCTGACTAACGGCTAATCTGTGTGCATCCTCAAATCTTGAAATGCATAATATCTGTTTCTCCTATTTGTGGTGGGGGAAAAAGGAAATTTAAAGCACAAGAATTCTGGCTGTCAGAATTTCATCCAGAATGTTCCACAATCTGGGATATTATTGAATGGCCTGGACAGTAAAGCGTTAGTGAATGAGGGCCAAACTAGATGTGATCCTAATTGTGTGAATGTATTTCATATTCATGTTTTACAAAATGTAAACAAGGAGCAATAGATCCACAGAGAATAGAGAGGGAGAGATCACCCCTTCTTCTACCTCACAGTGGTTGTAGAAAACATTGTCCTCCTCCAGCTGTTGCATGCTTCTATTTGTGCTAATGGAGGTTTTCCTCCTGATGCAAATAACAGCTGTGATGGAAGAGGGTTATATTATGACTCCGCACAATCATCCTGTTGCTTCCCTCCATCTTCATCTCTAATTAAAAACGTACTCTTTTACTGCATTCATCAAATGAACACCACATCTAATTTGGCCCATAGTGGAAAGTCTAGATTTCTACATAAAAATTGAGTTGACAATTCAGCTTTCTTTTGACTCAGTGCAGTTTTTTCAAAAGGTTGTCACACTCATCAGAAACTTGCCCGAAACAAAATAAAATACTAATGCTCCTACCTCACAGATTAACAAATAACAAGCCCGCCTACCTGGAACTTTCCCAAAGTAAAGTGGTTGAGCATGGCTGGTGGAAAGTACAGTAGATGGTCCAGTAGTGTAATTACTCATTGTATCCACATCAAGCTGCAGAATGTTCTTTTTCTGAGTTACTATAAACAATCAGATGAATCAGTCAGTTCTACCTCCTATCCTGTAAACTGCCTGATTTCAGTTACATAAAGGATTTTCACTCTCCTCCTTTGTCCTTGGCAATGTATCTGAAAACTTTTTATCCATTGATTCTAAAGCTGCATCTGTACTGCAGAATTAATCCAGTCTGACACCATTTTAACTGCCATGGCTCAATGCTATGGAATTCTGGGATTGTAGTTTTATGAGACATTTAGCCCTCTCTGTCAGACAGCTCTGGTGCCACAACAAACTACAAATCCCAGGATTCCATAGCATTGAGCCATGGCAGTTAAAGTGGTGGATTATTTCTGCGGTGCAGATGCAGCCTAAGTCAGAAATGGGAGTTGTTTTGCCCAACAGATATTGTTGAACTGCAGTGCTCAGCATTCCTCTCCATTGTCTATGCTACCTAGGGCTGATGAAGTCGCAGTCTCATTGCAGCAAACACAACTCCACACAAGTCAAAAATTACTTTTCTGGGGAAATGCAGTATTTAATACCCTTGGAGGTAATAAGCCATCGCACTGGCTATGTATGATATTAGCCAGGTGCTTACACTTTCCCTTGCTAGCTCTTTTATTCTAGTATCGAACCTTCTGATGGTAAGGGCTGTTTGATAGTAGAATATGCTGCCTCAGAGTGTGGTGGGATCTCCTTCTTTGGAGGCTTTTAAACAGGGGAATGCTTAGATTGTGTATTCTTGCATGGAAGGGTGTTGGACTGGATATGATTCTATGAATCCTCCTCCTCCTCCATTTAGCTCCCATTGTCTTATGGACCTATTTATCTTTCATTTTGTTCATGAAAAAATGGCTGGGGTGAGTGAGGACAGACTATGAAGGGCCAAGCACTCCTTGCCTTATTTCTCCAGTGAAAAATACCTTCTTCTAAAATCAGTTTTCAGCAGCAAAGGTGCTGCTAGGCCAGTATTACACAGCTGCAGAGTGACATGTAGTTTGATGTGATAAAGGTAGGGACTTTTCTACTTATATTTTCCTGCAGGAATTTACTCTTCAGTTCTAATTTATTTCACTGTTACTCCAGTAACAAAAACACAAAGGACAATTGTTGAGGTTACAGTATGAGACAAAAGAGAACTAAAATGACTTTATCAGTCCACAATCTAAAATGAATTTATTAGATGTAGGCAATAAACCACTTTTCAGAACAAAAACTTGCTGAAATCTATGGGATTTCTTTGAGCTTATTCCAAACTGATTTACAGAATGTCATTATAATATATTTATATAAGAAGAACCTAATGTGCATACATGCCACAGACAGACAAAAATTGTGATGTGGTTTTAGGAACATACGAGAAAATACATCAGGACATTATCATACCATCCGCCTGTCTTGCTGCAATCGCATTATTAAGGAAACGGAAACACAGCACAAAGGTGCTGTTTTTCTGACTGAAAGTCTTGCACACTTTCTTTTCTGACTGAAAGTCTTGCACACTTTCTTCCACATGTTTTCTTTAACCCTGCCATCCTACCCTATGCCCTACCCAGCATGCCCTACAGGGTTTTTTATTTTTATTTTTAATGAAATTGCAGAGTTATGATAACGTGATTTGATTAAAAAAGAATTCGGAAAAAAGAGGAATTGGGATTAGCAAATGGGTGGGGGAGAATCATGCCCACTGACATCACATGACTGAACCAATATCAGAACTGCAGTGGAAGGGATATAAAACACATGAGGACTAATGGGGAAGGAGCGATGTTGTGACCCTATTGACAGGTTTTCCCATCAATGAAAAAGGGATGTTCTACCAAAACTTTAAAAGCAAAGCAGCAATGAGGGAGACACAACATTGTGTGATAGGTATGGCAAAAATGCTATTTTCCAGCTCTAATTTCAGTTTAAAAGCCTCATTTGATAATGTCCTTAGAAACAGTTTTTTTTCAAAGGATAAGGCACACTTTTGGGGAGCTCTGTGATGTTTGACACTTTATTCTGTCTTTAAAAGAGAATGCACAGGACCTGATGAGTGAAATTGCACAGTACCTGCTATGGAGTGCCATTTCCCATCACACAGAGATTGCTGAAGTGTGAGTGATGTCAAAAACTCTCCAGCACCATTATTTCCAGAGGCAGTGAGCTGTGAAAAACAAGACATTTATTTTTTAAAAAAATACCAATAATGAAAAGAATAAAAATAAAAACATAGACACAAAAATAAGTGACCATGAAAGATTTGCGGAGTTTGGTTTTTTCCAGTGTATTTAGGCACAGCTACCTTGTATGTAAAACCTAGATTGTTACATTTTGAAAATCAGGTACATCACCTCCTAGGAAAAGGTATTTTTTAAATTGTGTGTATTTCTACTCTTGAAGAAAGGATATATCCACCATAAAGGTTTACTAGCTGTTTGCTGCCCAGCTGAAGGTAATTTTTGCTACTTGCTGTTAATAGCATAGTATTTACACTTAAAGCACTTGGAGAACATGGAAGGACACCATTCAGATGAAGATTAAATCATTCCAGATGCCATGAGAGTCAGGGACAGATTTCAATGGCATCTCATACTGCAGAATTCAAAAGAAGCAATAGCATAACAAGCCTTTCACTATTTGCATTGCATTGAAAAGTTATTTTTTTGGTTGCAACATTTGGCTGGGGGATTCTGGGTGCTATAGTTTAAAAAAGGGAATTTTCTGGAGCTCTGTACAACCAAACACTGTTTGGCTTTGTGATACCAGATGACCTTCAACAACCTGATGCTCTCCCGACATATTTGACTGTGTGTGTGTGTGTGTGTGCACGCCTTCAAGCTGCCTGTTGTCTTATGGTAACCCCATGAATTTCACAGGATTTTCTTAGGCAAAGAATAAACAGAGTTGGTTTTGTCAGTTCCTTCCTCTTATCTGCTATCATACTCAGTAGCAATTGGTACTACTCCTTAATAATTCAAAGCTAGAATCTCTGTTCTTTCCTTCCCAGCAAGTGCTGGCATATTGAAAAAAAAGAGAAGATAAATCATACTTACCACACCTTCCTTCATGTACACAGTTAAATAGTTCTCTTGTTTGCTGCCAGTATGGATTAAAATGCTAGTTGAGCTTCTTGGACGAATGCTAAATGCAATCCTATAGTCCAAGTTCTTCAAGAAGTTTTTTTCTGAAATCCAGAAAAAGAATTGGAAACGGTGTTTTTTTTAAATGACCAGATTATGAGCTTAAGTCCATGTACTGCTTATTTGCTGCAGGGACCCTATGAGAACATGTTCAAGAAAAGAGGGAGCTCTGCAACTTGAATGGGAATTTGGGCATCCTGCCAGCAGCCCCTCAACCCCCTGTGCTGTCCTCAGATCCAGGCCCAGACCTACTATAAGAACCACAGTGCTGAAAAAATAGGCCCTCAAAATGGACTTCTGAGAAGCTCTCAGGGGCACAAATTCCATTTGAAGGCTGATTCCCCCTATCTTTTTTCAGAACTGGAAGTAATCATCCAGTCTTCAGATCTGAAAAAAATGGGTGAGAGTAGCTTTCAGGGGTTGGGGAGGGACAGTTGCAAATGGGGAAGGTGTAGCCCCCGGACCATCTATGCTGCACGTCCTCTGCTCAACGGCTTCTTTCCACCACAGACAGGGGGCCATTTCACTAATTAAAAAAAATACTGACAGTGCAATCCTTACTCAAAAGATGTACCAGCTATAGGGGATCAGAAATAGGCAGAGGCTTCTTGTGCTCCCTGAAGGGGCTACAGGATCTAAAGGTACAACTGGAATCAGGAAAAATAAAGGGAAAAAAAAGAAGAAGAGGAGGAGGAGGAAGAGGAGATGCAGAGAGAGCTATGTTATGCTTGTTCCAAACCATCCCCAGCCCAAGGATACCACTACTATGCTGGTATAAAGTTAGGCCAGGGCCAAGATAGTCCAAAATTCCTAGCCTGGATGAAATTTGGATTGAACACAGCTTCAGGTGGCCTAGTGTTAACTCAGCTGCCCCACATCCTTAATGAGTTAAGGATGTGCTCTTGATAAGCCTGGACACAGTGGAAGCTCTATTTGCTCAACTGAGGACTTTATCACACCAGCCTACTTGTCCTGCCACAATCACACTAGTTTAAGAATGGAAGCATAACATATTGGCATAATTTCTTATCACACTTTCCTCCTCGATAGCACTTTCGCAATCCACGGTCACACGATCTGTTTTCTGCACTGCCAAACACCACTTTCTGGAAGAAAGGGTGGGAATGAGCAATTGTGGCTCCCAAAACCTCTTGAAGCTGGCTGCTGTGTCAATATGCACACAGTATTAGGCTTCAGAAGGCCACCATAGTCACTGCTCCTCCCCACTCCCAAAGTGCAGGACTGCTGTGTGCACATTCACACAACAACCCCATGCTTCAAGAATGGGGAGGAGAAGCAATCATGGCTGCCAACAGCTTCTAGAAGTCTGCTGCTGTGGGAATGTGGGAAGGTGTTAGTTGCTGCAATCACTGTGAGAGGGAGAGGAGCAGAATCACACCTACTCACACCATGTGACTGCCTGAAAAGCAAAACTGCAGTGGAAGGGACCTATTGCATATGGCAGTAATGGAATAGCTGTGAGATTAAGAGCCTATTGATGGGTTTTGTCTGTCAGTGAAAAGGTCCACTACAGTAATGAATAGAATGCAAGGCAGCAGCAGGATGGACACAACATCGTGTGATAAGTACAGACCAATGATACTTTTATCCTGTTAAAATTCCACTTTTTAGCCTTGTGTGATAAAATCCTTAGTGAATGCCAAGATTTTGATAATCAGAACCAGTAACTCCTGCTGCAGTACTCACCAATGACAACATGCCCGCCTTCACCGAAGAAGGATATCCCATTCTCCAAAGTGTTATCCAAGCAAGGCAAGACACCACTGTTCTGATGGTAAGCATGAACAGGCTTTCCTCCCACATTAAAATTTCTCAAGCAACCTACAAAGCTCTTTTTTGGTATATTCTGAAAATACAAATACGAAATAGAAATACAAAAACACAAAAACACAGATTGCATTAAATTCAATCATATGTATTTGAGCAGCACAGTACTCTGTGCAGCCAAATCTATAACAGATTCATAAATGTTTCCTTGACATTTAGGCAGCGCCCTCTCTTCTAGAGGTAGGACTGTTCAGACATAATAATTTTAAGTTTGCAAAGGAATAGAGAAGGGACTAAAGGGTAATAAATTAGATCAGTTTACTCAGCCTGCTGCCTTAAGATGTTTTAGACTTCAATTCTATGAGTACCAGATACCATGGCTAATGGTCAAGAATTCTGAAAGCTATATTCCAAAATATTTGGAGGGTAACAGATTAGGGAAACAGTATAAGCAGAGAGAGAGAGAGAGAGCCGCACTGATGAAACACAGGATAACACAAACCTACAGAAAAAGGAGAAGCATGATCCAACTGATTTGTTAGCCAAAGATGGACCCATCTTTAATAATTTAATGGTAAATGTAAAATATGCCTGGCATATTCCATCATCAAATGAATACATAATACATAAATTTAACAAGAAAAGGCTAATGTTGGCTCTGTGAATGGTTACAAAAGCCAATCAGGAATAATCTGTCCCAAAATGTTACTTGTGGAAGTGGTGTTCCCCTCCCAAAGAGCCCTGTTCTGTGGACAGTGCCAGTGAAACTATTGTGCATCTGTGTAAATGCCAGAAAAGAATGAATCAAAATCTGGGTTTGCATCTACATTTCCTAGTGAAAGTCAAGCTGGAAGGTGACATACTGATCATATTGTGACTCCCACTTTTTTACATGAAGTTGAAAAGAAGAGGAAACATTGGCTTCCTTGAAGCTTGTGGATAAACAGGGATAAAAGTACAAATACATTAAACCCCATGTCTCCATCCTACAGAATCCTGGGATGTGCAGCACGGTGCGGCATAGAGCTCTCTGGTAAAGAATTCCAAGGAACTTCATGTAACTACAAATGCCAGGATTCCACTGGACAGAACAATGGAAATTAAAGTAGAATCAACATGTAGTTTGAAAATAGTCTTGAATAAAGACTAAATAAACTTGTAGCCTATGAGCCTGTTGGAGGGACTCCATCCAGCTTGTGATTGCCTTCTTTTCCTTTTTTCTCCAACAAGAGAAACCTCACTGTTATTTTTTATCAGTGATTGACAATAAGAGCAGCATATAAACTTAATACCATGCTATTTAAATATTAAAGACATTAAAAGAGCAGTGCATTAAAACTTTAGAAAGCCACTGTGATGTAGTGGTTTAAGTGTTGGACTACAACTACTCTGGAGACCAGGGTTTGAAACCCTGTTCACTGAGTGATGTTGGGCAAGTCACACTTTCTCAGCCTCAGAGGAAAGCAAAGGCAAACCCCCTCTGAATAAATCTTGCCACGGAAATGCAGTAAGAGGCTTGCCACAGGGTTGCAATAAGGAACAACCTGAAGGCATACAACAACAACTGAAGCACCTTGCTGCTGAAAAAACTTTATATACACAGACCCGAGGTCTGCCTTGCTGCCCAGGAAGCTGGTACATTGGTTCTTGCTTAAAGTACACTGCAAAGAACTGAAATGGGCTTTATATACTTGATGCTGAATATGTGCAAATTAATAAGAATTACATTTGACACCACCCACTTTGCTAAACTACCACCTGCCCTTTTCCTGTATTCCTCCCTCTATGCCCTTAGCCCAACTCACTTCTGGAATGCAGCCCCAAGCCACTTTCCAGATTGGAATTCAGCCACTGGACTGAAAGTGTTACCCAACCGTGATCTAATTCCGCATCAACTAACACCTCAGTTTTTTACCTGAACTTTCAACGAAGGGACTCCTCCCAGGTAAATCGGTGACTCAGTCTTAATAGAAAATGTAGGTGGTATGTTCCCTTCTCGAGCCTTCAAACCGTCAACTACAAGACGCATTTTTTGTCCAGCTTGGCTGAATGTCACCTTTTCAGGAGAGAAACACAAGTATTTAGCCAACATGTTATAGAAAGTTTAAGCAGTACAAACTATGGGCTTGGTCTAGCGTACACTTTTTTTCTCTTCATTCTAAGCAATAAACATATTCTGCTTTTTCAAGTATTTTATCATTCTGTATTTTTGATAATGCAGTGATCACTGTCCCTTAAGAGTTTAGAAGATGTCACCCACAAGCTTGAATAATTATGAGGACTCCATAATTATAAGAGCTAGAAGCTTGCTTAGCATTCTTTTCTTAGAAAAGAAGAAAAGAAAAGAAAGCTAAGTTCTTCACACATCATTGGCCATTACCTTATTTTGCTGTTTTGCATACTTGTTGAAGGAGGGAATATTTACTTATATAAATGTAACTTCATGCTTACACAATGACTATGGATGAATGGCTGCAATTTCCAGTCTCTCAGTTAATCTGTTATATACTTCTCTAGTAGTTCCTCCATGTAGACCAGCAGTGGTAAAGTGCAGTCCATGGGCCACATGCAGTCCCCAGGGTTGTTTTTGTCACCCCTAGGGGTACTTTAAAAAAACTTTGCTCCAAAATGCCCTCTAAGGGGTATGGAGCACATTTCCACCATGTTAGCAGCCCCCCAATATGTCCTGGGGTAAAAAAATACAAACTTTTTTGAAAAAAATGTTTTTGTTCCCATATGCCCTCTAGGAGGTTAGAGGGCATTCACACCATGTTTGGGGGACCCACTGGACCAATTTAGGCTCAAGAGAGGCCTTCTTTGAAATAGAAAATGAACACTCCCTGTTATTAAAAAAGGCCACCCTGAGCCTAAAATAGCCCAGGAAGGCCTGAAAATAGGTAGAAAAGCTATCCATGTCCTATAGTGGCATTTGGGGCAAAAAACAGACAGTGGTGTTTTGTTTGTTTGTTGTAGAGACAGGTGCAGTACAGCCTTCCAAGGTCTTTGGGAGGAGGGGAACTAATGAGCCTTGCTAGGTTCCCACAACTGCCCACCCCAACCTTTAAAGTTTCCTATATAATTTGTAGGAATGTGGTGGCTTTGTGGTTTAAGATGCCAATTCTGATGATCGGAAGATCAGAAGGTTGGCAGTTTGAGGCCTGAGTGCTGCATGATGAGCTCCTATCACAAGTCCTGGCTTCTGCCAACCTAGCAGTTCGAAAGCATGCAAATGCAAGTAGATAGATAGGTACCACTTCTCAGTGGGAAGATAACAGCATTCGGTGCAGTCATGCTGGCCACATGACCACCAGAGCAATCCTTGGACAACGCTGGCTCTTCAGCTTAGAAATGAAGATAAGCACCACCCCCTACAGTCAGTTACGACTAGACATTCATGTTAAGGTTTACCTTTATATAATTTGTACTCTTCTTTTAAAACACGTCCATGGAATATATGGAATATATATAGAATATATAATTATAAGAAGAGCCCTGTTGGATCGAGGCTGAAAACACTCCTTCCTAATCCTCACAGTGGCCAACCAAATGCTCCTAGGAAACCCATAAGCAGGGCCCAAAGTCAAGAGCCAACATTCCAGTTGTACAGAAATTTTAAGATGCTGGCAGTCCATCCAGTGTGAAGAGCAAAAGTGGGTTTCTAGGAGGAGGCAGGTCAGGTGAATGCATCTATTTCCCTCTAAATGTTTACATGCCTAAATGGCTTAATCTGCATATATTGGAATCTTCTCTAAGAGCTGACACAGATATGATATTTCTCTGTTTCTTAACCATACTTAAGGGCAGGGGAAAATGGTGCAGTGTGGAATGACACCCATGTTGTTTTCCAATATACTCTGCCACGGCCTCTTTTAGTCACTATTCTGTAGCCATCAACTATGCTCAGTTATAATTTGGGGAGAGGGTTGTTTCCCCATCCTCTTAACTTTTGTTCTTCTTCTCCATACTTTGGGTTTCTCTGAAGCCTCTTGATCCCTTTCTGTTGTGGATGCCATTTTGTTTACAGAAGTATTAGCACACAAAAAATGGTGCCACTGTTAGTTGATATAATTTCTGACTTATGGCAACCCTAAGACGAACCTATCACAGTTTTTTCTTGCCAAGTTTGTTCAGAGGGGGTTTGCCATTGCTTTCCTCTGAAGCCAAGAGAGTGTGATTTGCCCAAAGCCACTCAATGGGTTTCCATGGCTGAGCAAGGATTTGAACCCTGGTCTGTAGAGCCATAGTCCAGCACTGAAACCTCTACACCATGCTGACTCTATTAGTGCCAGGGTTCAAATCCTAGTTTAAATTTGAAGGGAATCCTAAGTGCATTTAACTACTGTTGCCAGTATAACAGCTGTAGTACAGAGGTGGGGGATATTTGCATTTAAGAGGGGAAGTAAGGGGAAGAAACATAATCCCACTTCCTGTTTTTTGGGGGAGGGGAGCAGATTATCTTGGAAAATGATTGTTGTAGGCTCCACAGATTAATGTTATAAAGCACCAAGAGAGTTTTTGACACCAGTAATGAAGTCTCAGTGTAGATTGGCTGAGCTGCTAGGGCAGGGGTAGGCAACCTTTCCCCTTTAAGGGCCGAGGGACTTCAGCTCCCAGAAGCCTCAGCCATGTTGGCCAATAGTCCCATGTTGGCCAATAGCTCCTGGGATTCTGGGAGCTGAAGTCCCTTGGCCCTTAAAGGGGAAAGGTTGCCTACCCCTGTGCTAGGATCTCACAGAATATTCAGAAATAATCTATAAGGTAAGGAATGTTATCAGTCTGGGAGTGTCTCTAACATAAGGTAACTGAAGTAGAAAGTTGCCCTGTGTACTTTAATAGGTAATGGAAAGCTGAGCAGCTTTAACTTGAGCAGCCCTCACACTCACTGTATGCCACTGTCCATCACTGTATTTGGCTTTGCTCTTGATCTTGATCTTTCTTCCATCGGCAGCAAGTAGAAAGACATAACGTCCCTTTGAAAGGTAAAGAGACGTGTATCTGTCCCCCAGTTTCTCTCCCATGAAGAAGATCAGTCCTCTAGATGATGCTGTACGAACATCGACTGCAAAATGAGATCTTGAATGTAAAAATAAAATAAAATAAATATGCATAGAAGACAAAGCCATAAAAATTAGGAAGCAGAAACAGAAGGGTATATCATTATTATTTTTCATTATACTAATGTTCCAGGTACACAGTGCTTTGCAGCTCTTGTCTTTTAAGCATCCTCAGTAACCTTCTGATCAAGGGACAAACTTGTCCAAAGATATGCAACATCCTTTAAGGCTAGGCAGAGATACAAAACTGGGCTACCGTATCAGAGGCTGGTTATCGCATGAACAGTCAAACCTACATCTTTTGTTCTCTTTTTCAAACTGGACATACAAGTTGATCTTAACAAGCTGATTTGAAAATATCTGTAAGGTGCCAGGGAACTTAAATCAGGGACTTGGGACCCATTTACTTTAGGTAAATACACGGCTATATCCCACTTCACCTGCCATAGAATCCTGGAGTTTGCAGTTTGGACAGAGGCACCAGAGCTCTTTGGCTGAGAACTCTAAATACCCCTCCCTAAACTACAGATCTCAGCATTCCATAGGCTGGAACAATGGCAGTTGAAGTGGAATATAGTGCTGACAGCAGAACTCAGGCATCTTACTCCTTGCACCACTTGGACAGCTCTCAGATTAGCCCAAGCAGTGATAAAACTGTGACATAATGGCCTTTCTACAATGCAAGTCTTAAGACCAGCCAGGACCATGTGAGCTGAGAGACCAACGGGGCAGTGGCTGGCTATATATAAATCCTTCTCCAAGCTCAGTCTGAGCAATTCATCTGCCTTTGCATCTTTGGTCCCCATCTGCTTAAACTGATACTTGCCTACCAAGCTTGTCTTTTGATTATGTCTTTGCTTCTAGACCTTGCTTACTTGACTTATTGCTTATTGCCTCTGGCCCATTTGATCCTCACATACCTTCCTCAGCCCTTAGCCAAGCTAGGTTAAACCTAGGAATTTAGGCTTACAATACCCGATATGGAGAGGCGGACACAGGGGGATCATTTTGGATTACAATTCCCAGAATCCCGCAAGCATCATGATATACCAAATTTAGTATATGAGAGTTGTTGTTTTAAAAAAGTAACCTTTTCAGGCTCTGCTCATAAAGTTCTACATTCTGAAAAAGAAAAATGCTTAAAACAAAAATTCATCTCATTACCGGTCTCTTGATGATGTTTGGGAAGTTGTATACAGCAAATGGGTGTCAGGAGTATTGCCAAAGTGATAAGCTCCGGAGACAAAACTTAATGGCGTGTGGAAAGGACAACTTTTGTTGCTTTGCTGTATACTTCCATCTGTCAGATAGGCAATTATTTTTTTCCTCTAGAAGTAAAAAGAAAAAATATTTTTTAGCGCTGGCTAAAAACCTCTAACAGTGTAATATAAAATAGAGCATCATTATTTTGGGAAGTGGGAGAGAAAGAATCAAGGATTATGGGTTTCCTTGAGATCACACTGTATTTACTCTTCTCTTTTACCCTGTCTCATTTTGTTCAGCTATTTGCTAGTTTCTGTCATAGATCTGAAGCACTCTTTTAAACCTAAGCTTCAAAAGTCATTTCATCAAAACCTGAAGCTTTCAAATGTAGATGTAATTCTCTTCTCAGTTTTCGATATGGCATTTCTGATTAAACTACTCAGCCTCTCTCCACTATACTTTAAAGTAAATTTAACAACAGTCAATGGAGACAGTTACTGCTACACAACAGAGGTGTTGTGAAGTTTAACTGATTAAGGCTACAGTCTTGTACACACTCATTGGGAGTAAGTATTAACGAATGTAGTGGGATTTACTTTGGAATAGACATGTATTCCCTATTACTGTGGTGGCAAATCTATGGAACACATGTCAGAGATGGCACACGAAGTCATTTTCCCTGGCACACAGAGGGCGGGGAAAAGGAGGAACAGGCGTGCACCTGTTCTTCCTCTTCCCAGCCGTCCTGGCCCTTCAGCTGCCTCCAGAGAGACATCAGCTATAATGGTAATAGTTGTGGCATAAACAACTAGCAAAATTAAAATTATACCTTTAAATTACAATATCATACACACAGCCTAAATGTATTTATATGTACATAGTTTTATGTGGTTAAACTGAAAATTTGATAAGATGTGATGTTTTTAAGGAATATTTTAAAATATTTTTTTAAAAAAATAAGATTTTAAAATTTTAATTTTTTAAAAAACCTGGGGCCTCTACTTTCTCCTCCCAGTGACCTTCACCCCACTCACATCATCTCTTCAGCGTTTTAAGGGAATGCAGGAAAACACCACAGCCCATTTGTGTCAAAAGGCAAATGTTTGGGGAACAGTGGTGTCACCTTCCCTTAGGGTGTCACCTGGTGTAGCCCCCCCACCCTCTGTGATGCCCCTGACTGGTGGTGATGTGAGAGAGGGCCTTCTCAGTAGCTGCCCCTAGACTCCCAGGGAGGCCAGAACGACCGGCAGGCTAAAACCTTTTTAGTCAGACAGGCTTTTAATACAGAAAATTGGTTAAGAACAGGCTTGGGGATGGTGTATTGTTTTAAACTATACTATTTTAATAGTTTTTAATTTTTTTAATTATTCTTTTATCTAGAGATTTGAAGTGTTCTAATCTTGTAACCAGCTTAATTCTATTTTAATATTCACTTTCTGTATGTTTTAACTATATTACTTTTTAAAACTGTAAGCCACCTCAAGACCCAATTATGGGAGGAAGCAGGATACAAAATGTTATCGTTGTTGTTGTCATCATCATCATCAAGACTGTAATGACGGCAACAATTTTACATGTTGCAATTAGTGGGACTTCCATCATACATTTGCAAATTATATGTACAATTGGACCACAAGACTCTCCAAGCATGTAAATCTCATGAACATGTTGGGAACAAATTTCAGTTAATGTTTAATATCTGTAACTAAGCCTGAAATAACAAATCTACTGCCAGGAATCAGAATCATAGGTTGTGATCAGGCTGCTAATTTTTATTAATAAATCCCAGTTTTCATCCTTAAAAAGATAACATTTCTTAGCAGAACATAATTTGAACAAGGGAGCAATTCTTCAATACTCAGCTTCTGAAAGCAAAGAAAAAAGCATTAATTGTTACCAGTGAGCCTCTCTATACCTCTCTCTGGATCTTTGTTTTACATGGCCCTAAAATCATCCCACTTCTTTTCTCTGCATGTTGATTTCCCCCCAGATTCTACACAAAGCAGGATGCACCAGCACTGTAAACATATACTTGATTCAGGCCAGGACTGTTATGTGGAGCTGAAAAAAGAAGAGAGGCAGAGAGGCAGTACAAAAGCAGGCAGTAAATTGGATGGACAGCTTGTTTTTCCTCCAGGGTCTAAGCTCATCAGAAGTTCTGCTTGGCTTGAGGCTTTAGGAAGAGAGAGCTGTCTTGACAAGTGCCTGCCTCTCCCTATTTCCAGTGCAACTGAACAGAGCTTTGGCTTCCCAAATCGCCCAGCATGGCCACTGAATGATTCTGGGATTGGAAGTCTTTAAAAGGAACTTTTGAAAGCTTGGCAACTGAACCTATATTTTATAGATGCATAGATTTTGGATTATTGAGTCCCCTCTCCACATTTTTTTAAAACTTCAAATATCCAACCTTCAAAGCCATTTGAGGATACGGATCTGTTAATTCTCGCAGTAGCAATGGCTGTGGTTGTTTCTTTATTATACAGAATCCTAAAGACACATCAGTCTTCTCCTCATAATTGGTTAGATCTTGTACACGAGGAAATCGTCCAGTTCTGAAACAGAGATAAGAAACAGTAAAGTAATTTTACATTGCCTCTTAAGATTCAGAGTTGCTAAGGAAGAGAAAAACCTAAAGTGATGGATTCCTTGGACATGGCAAAGCATCTCTGTAATGACCTAATCAACTGACATGTGGAAATTTACAGTTTCAAAAATGTTGTTGTCTATATTGTCGATACTTATTTTGGTTACAACTGCCCTCAGTAGCTATTTCCTGAGGTTGAATTTATTTTGCACTGGCATGTATTGTCAATAAAAATGGCACATACAAATTTTCCATCTGCTAAATGGAAGACAGCACAGTAACAGAGGCAAAGTTTCTAGGACAGTGATGGTGAACCTTTTACGGGCCGAATGCCCAAACTAAAAGGCCTTCCAGCACTGGGTGTTACCTGGTGCTGGGGGCAGGACTTCTGCCCCTGAGGGCGGGACTTCCAGGGCAGGACTTCTTCCCCTCCATGCTCCCAGGCCTTCAGCTGCCTCTCCGGAGACAGCTGAAGGCCTGGGAGGGCAGGGGGAAGAGGAGGAACAGGCGTGTGCCTCTTTCCCCTGCCTTCTCAGGCCTTTAACTGTCTCAGGAAGGGAAGGGGAAGAAGAGGAGCAGGCATATATGCTCTCCAAAATGGCTTCCTATGCCAGAGATGTCACGCATGCCGTATGTTCACTAACATGGTTCTAGAATAAAAGGCAGCTAGATCAGAGAGTGCTGGTGCCACAATAAACTACAATTCCTAGGGTTCCCTAGCACTGAGCCAGGGCAGTTAAAATAGTCCCAAACTAGATTATTTCTGGACCTTGGAGAAATGAACAACATTCATTCAGCACAACCACATCAGTGTGGTTATGTGGATGTGGAAGTATCATAATAATACATCTACACATTTTGGATAAGAAAATACAGTGCAGGAAGCACTGTGCCTGTGTTCAAAGTGAACCTGTGCCTGAATAGCCCATATGGCAGACTAGGAAAAATGAGAGGTAAATGCAGGCAACAGGCAACACAGGGGAAGGATGGTTTGAATCTTGAGCAAGAGAGCATTATCTTTTTCATATATTGCATGCAGGCATTTTACTTCCACTTTCAATAATGCAGATATTCTATTTCAGCCATGTCCTCAAGTGTATCATCCATGCTAATAATTCTATTTTGTTCATTATCAGTGTGGGTTTTCTGAGAAACAAAATTATTTCTATCAATGTTTAGAACATTCCATGGCCAGCTCTAATAAGCACATTACTATACATAAATCAAAATTTATTAATATATGTTTACCTTTGTATAAAGACATTGGAAATACAACCTTCAAAGTTATTACCACCAAGCTCTATTGGCCGACTGAGTGTTTTCCTTCCCACTATGGGAAACATTTCAACTATTGTTGACTCAGGGACATCATCAATCAACATTTGAAGCCTGGAACAAGAAAAATACAAACCAGAGGGATTTTTTTTTCTGAGCAGAACTATTAAACATTTCATTACTGTATATAATGTGTTTACCACTTTTTAACTATTGTTCCAAAATCAATTTACAGCATAAAGCACAACTAACAGGGCCTCTGAGATAAATTCTGCAAGATGGAACAAGAGTGTGTTCAAGCTCCAGAAATTAAGTCTTTTCAGTAAAGATAATGATATAACATGAAATAGGTGATTTTAAAAAAAAGAACGTGTCAAATTTGGACTTGAAAGACATAGTAAATATGTTATATAATGAAATTGTGGCCTTCCTGTTTACAGTGTCAATGTGAGCTATGATCAACAACCAGAATTCAGAAGTCTAAGGAGAATATCACACCAACCTCTTTCTTGCTGCAGTCATGGAAGTAAAATAAAATGCAAACATACATCTTGTAGAGCAGCCATCTCTACACCTCTTTCATTCTTTCCTGAGGCTGCTGCCCCCATTGTGCTCTCTTCTGCCTTCTCCTTAAACCCACCTCCGTCTTTTATGCCCTAGCCACCATGCCTTTAGGGTTTTTTTGTCCCCCCCCCCCAACTTTTTCACATAATTCCACAGCTCTGCAGACATGACTTAAGCTTTTAAATTGCGGCTACAGAGCTGCAGAGCATTGGAATTGCACAAAAACAAGGGGGGGGGGGGAGAGAATAGCAAGAGGGAAGGGGGAGGAGGGGGACACTGATATCACGTGACTGGCAATCACGCAAATGCCCCAGGAATGATTTTTTTGCACCTGGGGCACTGCAGGATTGTCAGTTCATTCACGGGTTTTCCCCATGAATGAAAAGGGACGTTTCAGGGACAGTGTAACTACGAGTGAGAGGCGTCATCATGAGATCAGCATCACCAAAACTGCTTCCCTTCCAGTGAAATTGCAGTTTAAAGGCCATGTGTGGTAATCTCCTAAGTGAATACACCCCATTTCATCCATTAATTTCATAGGAAAAATTAGATAGGTTTAGGTAAAAAGCCAAGAAAATGCCTGAAGAACTACATGTCTGCTAAACTTTGTAAAATAATGCAATGGAAGGGGACTGTGAGGTGTTTTTTGTTTCGTTTTAGAGGGAGAGGGCAGTCAGAAATTCATAAGCCCTTCCTTGGTTCTCCAGGCCCTGGTCCGATGTACTGGCTAACATATACACACACCCTTATAGGCCCTGATAACTAATACCAACCAAAATATAAAAAACAATCACTCAAGCAATTAACCCAGTAAAATAGATCACACAGAGTAGCAGACAAATCATGTAATCAGTCTCTCTTAACAAAAGCTTTGCTCTCAAAGGCCTGATAGAACAAAAATGTTTTTGTCTGTCTCCAAGAAGAGGCAAGTTAAGAAGTCAAAGTAGCCTCCAGAAAGAGGTCATTCTGTAGTACTGAAACAGCTACTGAAATGCCCTGCATCTAATGGATGCTAACCTCACATTTACAAAAGATTCATTTTGAGCATTTAATACTATTTCAAGCATAGCCTTTTCCTTCCAAAGCATAACAGGAATAAAGAGTTTGGCCAATTTAATCACCAGTGTAGACAAACTGACTTTTGTTCTTTCTTTTTTCTTTTATAATGGACTGTGATTAATCAGAATCAGATTCTGCACTATTTACGAAAAGGTATATGGCCACATGAGGTATCCTATCTATTAGGTTTTTGCATTCTGGCACAAAGCTAAATCCTATTGGTGATTTCTAAACAGAGTAGACCTAATGAATCAATTACCGTACTGAATGGTAAAACAACACTTATGTAAATATCATTGATCCAAGGGGTCTACTACATTTTGGACTAGCAGTAGAATTCAAGCCATGAGAAGCAGGGCTCAGGAAAACACCATATCAACACAGCCCCTTTTGTCTTGTGAATTTGCACCAATTACAAATCAACAAACCATGTTTTTCTATGAACAGCCAAAGAATCTATACAAGTTGTATGCTCTTTGCTCTGTGATTGCACAAACGCCCCCAACTGATCTAAAAAATGCACGTAGGGCCTTTGCAGACTGCCAGAAATAGTGCAAATTGAGTCCACTTTAACTGTCCTGACTCAGTGCTAGGGAATCATGGGAACTGTAGTTTATTGTGGCACCAGAGCTCTCTGACAGAGAATGCTCAATGTCTCAGAAAAAAATACAGTTCCCATGATTCCCTAGCACTGAGCCAGGGCAGTTAAAGTGGACTCAATTTGCACTACTTCTGGCAGTCTGCAAAGGCCCATAGACATTAGCTTAAATATGAGCAATCATATGTAACAATTACAGTTCAAGCACAAAAATGGTGAATGCGACTGTTATCTCAGTTTCTTCTAAGCTGAGAATTGTAGTGGCTACAATTGTCATGGGATAAAGTTGTCCCATGCCAGGTTGCTTCCCAGCAGCTGGTATTCATGGGCTGAAAAGAACCTAGCTATGACAGCAAATTGAAATTCCAACCAACTGGTTTATCATATGATTGTGATGACTTTCACATGAGATTCATGTCACCAGAATCAAATCACTGAAGCTCCCCACCCACCAAGCTAATACAAATCAACAGCAGGCACAATTTTCAAAACAATGGTATCATTTCACTATTCATCTTATTTTTCCTTTAGCTGGATTTATGTCAACAAATTATCACAATTTCTAGCTTCCTATCAAACATCAAAAGAGATTTGAAAAGAATATTTTAGAGCAAGTACACTCAAAGAAAATACGAAGGAGGAAGGAAATAACATCTATTATTTGGTATGCATAGAGAAAGCCAAGATGTCATTCTGCACATGCTGGTCGTGTTTTAGCCATTTCAGTAGGTTTGGAAAGTTTCCAGTCTGCAGAGCCCACTATTCTGAAAGGGAAGCACTCAGTACATGTACAATGGGAAATCAAATGGAAGTTTTACCAAGGAGTGTCAGAGGAGCAATCCACTTGGATATTCCTACCATGTGAGCTAGTGTGTGGAGTCTAGCCCAACTGTGAAGTGGATTGCTCCTCTGTGCCATCCAGAGAATGCCTCTGCACTCTTAAATACGGTGTTCCCAGTCATGGTTTATGTAAGGAAGCTGTTTGTAGAAATGGTACACCGAACAAGAAAAAAAACCACACACGCTGAGCTTGCTCACGTGTAATATTAAGCTATAGTTTAGTGCTATTACATAAGCTAAAACAAGCCTGAGCAAAGACGTCCCACATATCTTTTTTTTCCAGAACGATGACTTTGGAAGTGTTTAGTTGCAATTTGTAGAATCTCAACTTAGCATTATATATGAATCAGAGATGATAGTCCAAAACACACTGCAGAAATAATCCAGTTTGAGACCGCTTTAACTACCCTGGCTCAGTGCTAGAGAATCCTGGGAATTGTAGTTTATTGTGGCACCAGAGCTTTGACAGAGAAGGCTAAATGTCTCACAAAACTACAGTTCCCAGAATTCCATAGCATTCAGGGCAGCTAAAGCGGTCTCAAACTGGATTATTTCTGCAGTGTGTTTTGGGCCATCAGTTTATAACTAGCTAAATAATCTCTAGTTTGAATTTTTCTTATTTGGGCTAGTGTTTCTTTTTAAACCATTATATTTGGAGTTTGTTTTAAAACATGATCTCTGATGTCTAGGTAAGGCTAAATTGGGATTCTGTAAAAACAAAACCAAATGTGACCCACGAAGTCATACTCCCAGCTGCATGGCACTGTGGGATGAGGGAAGGAGATGAGGAAAACATCAGCACAAAGCTCTAAGTCAGGCTTATGTTGGCTTGTGTACCTAGAACTAAAACGTAATTGAGTGTGAGCTTACACACTCAAGACCAACCTGTATTAATTTAACTGTGTGGTATCCATCCACAATGGGAATTTTAAAAAATGCTAGAGTACTTAGCTGATTTTCATTAGGATCATGACATGAGATGAAGGTTTAACTCTTGCCATCTCAATTGTAATTCCACTGAACACTGCAGAAATTGACATTACAGGAAGGAATAACTCCTACTGTTTACCATATAAATACATTAATGTCTAATTTGACTCTTAATACTAGAAATACAGTCACCCCTCGGTTCTTGCAGACTTGAGGTCCGTGGTTTTGAATATTCACGGAGGGGCAACCTCTGTTAAAATCAAGCCTATAGGGCTTGAATATTGGCAAGTCTCCATTTTCATGGGGGGGGGGGAATTTGGAACAGACCCCCGTGAAAACGAAGGGCCGACTGTACTTTGGTTCTGTATTTTGTCACTGTCATGAAGCACATCCTACAGAGTTACAAGATCTTCTGTTGTGTCTAAGAATTAACATCCATCCCTGTCCCCAGTCATAGTGTAGTTTCAACTATCTAGATCTTTACAGCCAAACATAAAATTCTGTCCCATAATCAAAATACTGGACTTACGTGTCACCTTCTTTCATGACTGTTACATAGTGCATTAAACCATCTCCATATCTCTTGCTAGACTGGCTTTCTTCATCAGCTAACTGTACAATTACAGAACCATTTCTTAGGAGTATAGTAAGTATATCAGGCTAGAAAACAAAAACAAGTTATCCACAAATGAAAATTTTCTGTTGGAAATTACAAACATTTAAAATTTTTCAGACTTTTTTTTTATATTGAAATAAATAAATAAAATATTTCATACCCGTAAATTGTAATTTAACAAGGTTCCATCAAGCGCTAAAGTGTGAAAACCAAAACCAACTTGGAAATCATTGGGAAATGGGAAACCTTCATCACTCAGTCCAAGTACTCCATTCTTGGAAAAAGTTGCAGCTCTCACAAGCTAAAAATAGAACAAGTAATAATGAGTATGTTTTTCTTTTAATGATCCTATTTTCCTTGTTTCTGTTAGTAATAGCTGAAGGTATGATTAGTACTCTTACATGAGTTTTGGGATTACCTGGGGTTCAAAAAAATCTCACTGCAGTGAAGATTTTTTTAAAGGTTTTAAAGTTTTGTTTTGTTTTTTAAAGTCTTTTATGAGTGAAAGACAATTGTAATTATATTATCTTGCATACTCCAGATACAATATCAAAAGAAAACATAACTTACCTTCCAATCATCAGGGCATTTTGTACTGACGCCAAGAGTCTCAGAGAAGGTAGGAGTAGACTCAAATGAAGTTCTCACATTCATCATGCACCCACGAAATGAAGGTGTGGATATATTAAAGCTGCTTCCGGAAATAAAGTGACAACAACAACACCAATAAAAAGCTTTTGAAGTTGCTTTACTGTTCCTACCAACTTCCTTTTTCTGTTGTACAGAACTGCTTACCACTATCTATCTGCTTTATCTTCACACAGCAATTCAATAACTGATGCTAAGAGACTGTGACTTGTCTTAGGTCACTTCATGACTGAGAAGGGATTGCAGCCTTAGGCTCTTGGAACTCAAATCTGGCACTCAGTACACTGGCCCTCCTTCTGTATATTGCTTCAGTACAAAGAGAGCAACAACTAGGAAATGCAGGCATTAGAATGATACATGATGGACATTCAGGCCTATATTCTAAGTGCCTGTGTTGTGAATTGGAAGTCCAAAGTAAGAGCTGCTTCACTTATTCAGGATTAAGAGTATGCATCTGTACTGAATGTACTTTCAGAGTGCCATCTTGTTTCCTCAGGCAGTGATGCTAGGATATGTGTATACCCAAAGGAAATATAAGCAAGTGGAATTAGACAAGAGAATGGTTTAGACAGGTCCAACTACTGCTCTCTTCTCTTGCTTTTCTGACCACTGAAGTGGCAAATAAATAAGTAAAATTAAGCATGATGAAAGGAGTGTACATAATAAGGTGCAGTTGTACTGAAGTGTCATTTAATTACCATGCTGTATTTATTTCTGAAACAATACAAGAAAGAATAAAGAGGCATCCAATTTTCATTGGTGCTCCTTTTAAAATAACAAGCTTATTGCACCACACTCTTAAAACGGGTCTAGGTTGCTTTAACAGCTCTGACTGCCTCTTGTTGCATGTTGGGGTTTGTAATTCAGTGAGGCTTAAAGGCTCTCTGGCTGAATATTCTAAATGCCCCTTCCTAAACTAGAAGTTCCAGAATACAACAGGAGGCGGCCAGAGCAATTAAAACGACCTAGCCCCATTTTAAGAGTGTAGAGTGATAGTCTCCTTAGAAAGATGCCATCTGAGGAATATATTTATTTCCTAACAATATCTATGAGCTTTCATGAGATAGCTTACAAAGAAATTTTAAAATATTTCATTAAAAAAAATTAAATTTGTAACTAAATCTATTACTGGGAAGCAGTAAAGTTACCTACTAAAAAGCCCCAAACAAACAGAACAAAAAGCAGCAGATTTTCCTCTCATGCCAAAGTTCTTGCCAATTAAGGGAGTTAGATCATGCAGTCCCTGTTACTATAAAGGAGACTGCTAGAAATAGTGCAAATTGAGTCCACTTTAACTGCCCTGGCTCAGTGCTGGGGAATCACGAGAATTGTATTTTTTTCTGAGACATTGAGCCTTCTCTATCAGAGAGCTCCGGTGCCACAATAAACTACAGTTCCCATGATTCCCTAGCACTGAGTCAGGGCAGTTAAAGTGGACTCAATTTGCACTTTTTCTGGCATTCTGCAAAGGCCCAAACTTGTCTTTCCCTGAAATTCTTACCTGAATGGGAAGATAGGGATGGGGGACTAGCAAGAGATGTAGCTTCTATTGATCATAGATCAATAGAAGAACACCTATTTTTCATTGTTCAGTTCCTGGATTATCCAGGAAGGACTAGGAAAAAAACTCTGCCTGGTTTCTGAAGAGCTACTGACAGGCAGACCATGAGTGAGGAAAGTATGGCCAACTCTCTCATCATTTTGGGGCCACCAAGTCCCCCACAGATCTTTTAATCTCGTAAACATTTTTCTTTACTCAAAAGGCTCCCTTCAAGAGCAATTTCACTATCCCATTTTGTCACCCACCGGCTGTTTTAAGCTGTGGAGGCCTTTTCCTTTTCAAAACTGGAAATGATTAAAATGAGGCAGGGGACAAAACATGAAGATCCCAAATGCCCTACAGAGGATCCATTTGTAATGGTCTTTTTAAAAAATGTGGAATACAGGCCTCCAAGGTCCTGCGAAAGACATGTAAAGCACCCAGACCTCAGCCAGTCATCCACTCCTGTTGGAGACAATGCTGAACTAAGCGGACAAATGATCTAGCTTAATATATGGGTGATTTGTTTCTTTCTTATCAGTTGAAGCCCTCCATTTCAGCTCAGACCTTGGAAAGACAATATTGTCATCCATTTTTTCCTTTTGCTCTTTAGGTTAATGTATGTTAAGCTTGAACAACTTATGATCTACTAAACTGCATGTAGCCCAGGCAGCTTATACTAGGCATTAAATGTAAGCAGAGGCTGCAAGTCCATTCAGCATGATAGGCCACAATGTGCCTCCTCTACATCCACAAAATTCTATGCTAGAAATTAGTCCTTATCCTCAAGATTGTTGCAACTCACCGTTCTCTTATGAAGGCTGGAACGCCACCCAAGTAATATGAATCAAACCGAAACGTATTTGCCTTTACTTGCATTCTAGATTTATCCATCACAGTGAACTGCTGAGGAGCAATATGTAAAACAACCTGAAATGGGGGAAGGGGGGGAGATTTAAAACCAGTGTAAGAGAAGCCTAAAGGAATTTAGCTTTGGGGCCACATGTTGTTCTTTTGGGTTTTTTTTTAAAAAACAAACAAACGAATTCAGCTGGGTAAAGATAAAAATAATTACTTCTCTGAGTTAGCAAATATAAAAGATCTACAAGATGATAGCCAGGGATTTTTAATTTTGTAAAAGGTATAAATGTTGTCTGTTTAAAATATTTAATTATCAAGATTGATCAATTTATAAATATTACATTATCAAGATTTCTTTTTGGGGTATGGGAGACACTTACCAGTTGATCCATTCCTATGGCCCTTTTGCTTTCTATCTCTTCTGGGGGCTGTGAATCTATTTTGTATCTAAATACTAGATGACCTTTTTCAATCCTCAAACTGATAAACTTGTCCTGTAATTTAGAATGAATAATACAAACTATTAGAGGCAGTCACTATAACTGAGCATATTTATTCAGTGCTAGCATGGCATAGAAGAGTTACACTAGGATTCTGGGAAACCAAGATTCAAATCCCTGCTCATTAATGGAAACCCACTGGGTTACACTGGACAAGTAATACCCTCTCAGTTTCAGAGAAGGCAATGGCAAACCCCCTCTGATAAATCTTGCCAAGAAAACCCCATGATAAATTTGCCCTAAGATCGCCATGAGCTAAAAATGACCTGAAGGCACACAATGTCAAGAAATAATTTTTTCATACTGTACTAATAATTATGTTCTGATTGCAGTTTAATAGCCATAAATGTCTGAAGTTCATACTGTTTATTGGACAGAATTTGTATAATTTACATTTGTATAATTTACACTAATTATTTTCATAGTGCTCACTTAAGGGGGAGGATACACATGGGACAAAAGGGGCAGCTTAGAGCCACCCCTTTTAGGCTGGATTGGGGCTGGGGCAAACAGATGCCTGGCTCCAATCCAGCCAGATTCTGCCCCAAAAAGGAGCGGATAAAATCAGTTCCTTTTTGGGGCAGAAAGAAGCCATCCCTTTCTCCTGAAGAGATGGCTTTCCCCTTGGAAAACCATCTCTGCCATGCCCCCAAGCAGGAGAGAAGCCAGCCAGTGTGTAATCACTACTCTGGCTTCTCTCCTGCTTGGAGGCATGGCACATCTAAATGCCACACCCCCAAGCTAGCCCCAGTTGAGACTAAATGGGCTGTCTGTTTTGGCCCTTAGTTTCATCCTTTCACCTCTAGGTTGTCTACATGAATAGAAGTATTTAAATTACCTGATTTTCTGCAAAAAATACCAGTCCTTCATCTGCAGTGGTCTGAATAGTTTGTTCATACCGTATATGAATGGTACTTGGTGGAGCAGCATTAACACGTGCATAACCTGTGCCTTCAAAATAGATTTTGGCAGACTGTTCTTTATATCTGTAATAAGGGAATATACAAATAAAAACTGCTGCCATCCTATGGGAGTGTTCTCTTTATAAAGAAATGTTATACAAACCAAACATTCATGATGAAAAAAATTTTCCCCCCAATATGAAGTCTTAAAGGGGGAATTTAAAAATATGTAATAATCCTAATAAATAATAATAATAATAATAATAATAATAAAGTAATAACTCTAGTGCTAATCAACATATGTCAACAGATATAGAAAACAAAATGATGGCCAACAAATTGGAAGTGATCAATATACATCCCTAGCCACAAAAAGGGAGACACAAGGGACTGCAGCATCTATAGAACCATAGCACTAATCTCCCATGCAAGCAAAATCAGGCTCAAAATTCTGCAACATGGACTCCAATCATCAATGGAAAGAAAGATCCCAGAGGTCCAGGAAAGGAAGAGGCATGAGGGACCACATTGCAAACATATGATGGCTAATGGAGCACACCAGGGAATTCCAAAAGAAAATCAGCATGTGCTTTATAGACTACAGCAGAGCCTTTGACTGCATAGACCATGAAAGGCTATGGAATGCCCTTAAAGACATGGCAATGCCAGCACATCTGATAGTCCTGATGAAGAAGTACTCAGGACAAAAGGCTACTGTCAGAACAGAACACAGAGAAACAGAATGGTTCTCAATTGGCAAAGAGGTCAGACAAGGCTGCATCCTTTCACCCTATCTGTTCAACTTATATGCAGAATATATTATAAGAAATGCAGGCTTGGACACAGAAGAAGGAGGAGTGAAAACAGAAGGAAGGAATATCAACAATCCAAGATATGCAGATGACACCATAATACTAGCAGAAAACCTCACAGACCTGGAACACCTACTAAGGAAGATCAAAGAAGAAAGTGCAAAGGCAGGCTTAATGTTGAACATAAAGAAAACAAAAATAATGACCACCAAGGACCTTCATAGGTTCAACCTAGACAATGAAGAAATAGAAATAGTAAAAGAATTCCCATACCTAGGATCAAACATTGATAGAAATGGGGACTGCAGTCAGGAAATCAGAAGAAGATTAAGAATGGGGAGGGTGGCTATGAAAGAAGATTCTAAAATGCAAAGATATACAACTCAGTACAAAAGTTAGACTAATATAAGCCACTGTATTCCCTATTACCATGTATGGATGTGCAGAACATATTATAAGATATGAGAGCTAGACAGTTAAGAAAGATGATAGGAAGAAAATCAATTCTTTTGAGATGTGGTGCTGGAGAAGAGTGCCGAGGATCCCATGGACAGCCAAAAAGACAAACAAGTGGGTCTCAGAGAAGATCAAGCCGGAAACCTCCCTGGAAGCCAAGATGACCAAACTGAGGCTGTTGTACTTTGGACACATCATGAGAAGGGAGGACTCATTGGAAAAAACAATAATGCTGGGGAAGGTGGAGGGAGGGAGGAAGAGAGGAAGGCCACATGCCAGATGGATGGACTCTATTAAGGAGGTCACGGGTATTAAGGGGTTGGAAGAATGAAGCAGAGCAGTGGAGGACAGAGGGTCTTGGAGATGTCTCATCCATAGGGTCGTCATGGGTTGAGATTGACTGAAGGGCTGTTAACAACAAAATAATTCAATGGGACATGGTGGCTCAGTGGTTAAGATGCTGACTCTGATGATGGGAAGTTCGGTAGTTCAAGGCCCAGGTGCTGTGGGATAGAGTGAGCTCCCGTCACAAGTCCCAGCTTCCAACAACCTAGAAGTTTGAAAGCATGTAAAAGTGCAAGTAGATAAATAGGTACCACTTCAGTGGGAAGATAGCAGCGTTCTGTGCAGTCATGTTGGCCACATGATCACAGAGTTTGTCTTTGACAATGCTGGCTCTTCAGCTTAGTAATGGAGATGAACACCGCCCCGTACAGTCGGACACAACTTAACAACTTTGTCAAAGGAGAAACCTTTACCTTTAATAATTCTTACACACAATGCTTATTTTGTTTTATCTTTGTTTTAAAAAAATAGTTACATGGATATGAATGTTATTGACACTTAATTCCACAGGCTAATGGGGTTGCTGTATGTAGCACTAAGCTTTTTGTTTTGGTTTTTTAATCCAAAGGCCTCTGAATTGTATTTGGGCAGAAGTGTGAGTGAAGTGAGGCTGCTTAATCTTTTTTTAATCCCTGTTCAAATTCACTGTCTTCCCCAACTGTTTTTCAGCCACTTCAAACTAATGTCACTTTGCATGTAGCATGAAGTGGAGGTTTCCCAGAATCCCCTAGCTAATGTGGTTAGTGCTGACATAGAATTCTGGGAGATGTACCATATATTCTCGACTATAAGTCAACCTCGTGTATAAGGAGGGCAGGTTTTGGGGCCAAAATTATGGATTTTGATATGATCCTTGAATAAGTCAGGGGTAAACTTAGGGGCATGTAATGAAGGATGTAAAAGACAAAGTAAAGGTCAGTGTTTCCAGGGCAGATTAAACTCTTGCCTTTCACCATAGGATGCATTTGTTTGTGTGTGTGTGAGAGAGAGAGAGATTTAAAGTACAGGACTTACACTGATCCATGGACAAGTTGACTCAGGTTTTTTGGGTCAATTTTTTTAACCTAAATTTCTAGACTTATATATAAGTATATACAGTAGTTCAAAAATGTAACATTTCGAACCTCTGATTTCAGTGTAAACTGAAAATGTAGAATATTTGAATATGGACATTCACTTTTGCATCCAGTATTGTGTACTTGCCTAGCTGCATATGCCCAATTCCTAATTCATTCAGCTGATATTGATTCCAGTCATAATAAATTGCCAAGCCATATTACAAAATGGTGGACCCCCCTGCCTATGTCTTGTAGATGTCATTGCAAAATAATCGAAAATTACACTGAAAGGCTTTTAAAAGCTGGATATGTCTACTCATCCTTAACTGAGATGAAGACAATATGAGAGATTATACGTTATAAAATTCAAAATGTGTATTCATTTACAGCACTTGTCATTTTGTAAGATTTGTTTTACCTTCTACATGGTTGCACTAAAGTAGTGTTGAGATTAAATGTCTTCTTGAAATTGTACAGGCTTATAACTCTTTCATTTAAGCTGTCTAATTCAATGCAGCCTTCATAACGTGGGTGATTTAGTGTATCAGGAGGCTGGTAAATTAAAAACAATATTCAGAGACAATATCATCATTTGAACAATGCTCATTTAAAAAAATGTAAAATTGTGACTGCTATGAGACCCTGCAATGAGGAGTGACAGAATACTGTTTTTTTTCCCATTTACTTGTATTTACTTGCTGTATGTATGGAGTAAAGCAGCGGTTCCCAAACATAGGTCCTCATATGTTATTGGACTACAGCCTCTAAAATTCTTGATCATGCTGGCTAGCGATTTTGGAAGTTGATATCAAAATCTAGGAACTTGAATTTGGAAAGTACTGGTGTGTAATGGTTAGTACTGTTAGACTAAGGGTTTATTCACACTGCAGAGTTAAAGAAATTTGACACCACTTTAATTGTCATGAATCTATTCTATGGAATCCTGGGATTTGTAATGTGTTGAGGCACCAGAGTGTTCTGCCAGACCTGGCTGAATATCTCATCAAACTACAAATCCCAGGATTCTGCAGAATAGAGTCGTGGCAGTTAAAGTGGTATCAAATTGCTTTAATTCTGCAGTGTGGATACACCCTAATTGCCTAAGACTAACAAAACCCAGTTCAAATCCGCATTAAGATCATGCAGGGGTGAAACAGATGGACAGGAAGGAGCAGTCAGAAACCACTCCTGGCCCGATCGCCCCGGGACTGCAGCGACCACATGTTGTGGTCCCGAGGGTGCCTCCTGCCATGGTCCCAAATGGACCGCAGAAAAGAGCAGAAAATATCTGCCCTTTTTGAGCTGGTTTTGGCCGCCTTAGGCAGCCCTAGAGCAACCCCAGGGAGGCTTCTGGGAGCTCCAGGGGCATGCTTCATCTAAACACCACACCTCTAGAGTGGCTGGGAGCTGCCCCCATCTGCCTGTCTGTTTCAGTCTGAAATCTGCTGGGTGGTCTTGGATTAATTAGTATCTCTCAGTCTAATCTACCTCACAAGATTGTTGCAGGGGAAAAATGAGAAAAGAGAAATCATATTTTTAGTCCTGAGTATTAATGAAGACATGCTGAGGTATAAATTGAAATAAAAAACAAATAATATAATCACAGAAATTCTTGACCAGCCTTTACTTAGGTTTGCTCTGCAAATGTCTCTGCATACAAGAGAAGCAGAACAAATAATAAAAAACAAATTAGTTTTGCTTCTGATGCAAAATCAGGATAATTCTTCACACAGAATTTGATTTTTCTTTTAAAGCGAAGATGTAGTTACCTACAAGATATTATTGTCAAGTTACTTTATGTAGTGCAACTATATCATGATAATTTACATGGAGAAAAGCTCCTTCTCACTGTATTATTTCCATCAGTTAGAAAAACATTACTGTAAAATCTGGCGGGTATCCTCCAACATAGAAGACCAAATTGTCAGGATTTAAGTTGAGGAGAGTGTAGCTATTCCCACTGCTGTCCTCAAAGGGTCCTAGACTTGATGGTGAAGAGGAGGTTGCACCTTTAATGTAATTTAGCTTTGCATATTGGTAAATTCTAAAAGGAAAAGGAAAAGGAAAACAAGGGTCAGATAATTAAAAGGCCTTGAATATAAGTCCATAAAAGATGGGGAAGGCTTTATTATAGTGTCCTGTACCTCTCAAATCTCACAAGATCCAGAGTTGCTTCCTTGGTGTCACTTTCATAAACTTGCTCAGGAACTTCTATTTCAGCTTCATTGCCTCCTAGGCTGTAGGCACAAATAAGACGGCCATCCCGAACAGCCATGCCTATGTAATCTTTGGAACTCTAAATATGGAAATTTAAGTTAGGAGTATAGAGAGTTTCCCCATTTTTCATGTCTCTATTTTTAAATTAGTTGTTTAAACTGGTTTTAGTCCAATCTAAATGGTACAAGTCCTCCAAGGAAATAAGAAGTTATAATTTTTCAGCCTTTTGATAAATTCTCTGTTAGAAATTTCTTACTCTCCTGCCCCAATATATAACTGGATTTCAAGATTCCCTAGCCAGCAATCATGATAAGAACATCATTTGATATCTATAATGTAGCCATTATGGACTTCACAATCCCCAGATCCAATATGGCCACTGACTTGCCCTCAGAATGCCCAGTTTCAGGGCCTACTGCTGATAGGAACATTGCTAGAAATATTTTTATGACCACAGAGCTTTCCTCACACATACCAGGGGCTTCTGCAGCAGGCATGCCACCCCATCAGTGCAGCTCCTCTCTGTTAATAAATTATCCTAACTCCTTCATACTAGCCAACTAGATTGCTATGGAACAGGGTTAGTACATATGAGGCTATTTATAATCATGCTTTTAGTAGCAGGCATTGTTATTAATCTATTGTTGTTGTTCTTTTTACTGCTACGGAAGCACAGAGGTACATGTGACATTTTAGGACAGAATGTGTTTGTGTGCTACCATTTGCTGCTTTACTTTAAGCAGCAAAATGTCTTGGACTGCCTTTACTTTGGTAGTCAGGAAATGGAAGACATTTACTGTCTGTGTTTACATATCATGCTAAACCATGGTAAGGAGTATCAAACAATTTCAAATAACCAAAAGTGTTTCCAGCTTATCTGGAGCGGCATTTGCAGCTCATAGCATCAGACATGTCTTAGTGGTTCTCATTTTCTTTGGCTGATTTGCCTTTCCTAGAAGCCTTCACAGTCTTTGTGGGCTCTGGGAAGAGTGGGGAAGCCAGCCAATCTTGTGCAGATAGGTTAGCCAGTGGACAGGACTGGAGGAAGTCAAGAAAATGTCTTACTCCAGTCATCTCACTGGCTATTTAAGTCAAGTACTGGTAGCAGCGCTCCCCGGCTCATTTTGTTTAAGAACTTCATACTCCCACCCACCCTTCTTTTCCTTTTACCATTTACAAGGGTTGTTGCTGCTGTTGTTTTGCACGTGTCATATAAATCTTAATCGTTGTCACATGTTTTGGCAGTTTTATCATGGGAAACAGATTCAGTTGGGGGAGATGGGCCCAGTGAACCCATCAGATCCAATTAGTGGGTCCCTTTACTTTGTGGACAAGGATAAATGGGGCCATGACAAGTCTGGGGACAAGTGGCCCTGCTCCAATTCAAGTGTTCTTTGTTTAGATATGTGCATTATCAAGGTAATTTAATTATTTAGACAATTAGGATCAAAGATGGGGAAAGATGAAGAAAGAGAAATGTATCTGAAAAGATAAGAATAGTTATTGCAGGAAGCCAGAGAGTTCTGCTAGATCCTGTTAATTAACCAGTTATCCTGCCCTATACTCCTCAGCCTCTGTACTCTTTCTAAGCAATCACTACATATAACTCAAATATTTACTGCTTCTCTTATACAATGATGAATAGATTACAAAAGAAATACCTACATCTTTGTCACCTAGGTACATGACAAACATGTCCGAAGTTTGCTGTGGGCTGTCCAATCGTGAGAGAGGTCTTTGAAGAAATAAGGAGAGGGAAGTATAGCCCTTCAGATCTTCAAGAATATCTGGAGGCCGAACCTCTACCCCAGAATTGCCATCAAACCTCATGGGAATAGCAACCTATTAAGAATAAAAATTAATATAATCAGTCACAAATTCACATAAGTCAGGAGACTATCTCTACTAGATCCCATTGTTTTTACCAGAACTGGTGATTACCCTCCTTCCTGCAGAGCTTTTGAACCTAAAAGCCTGCTCCAGAGGGTTGGGAACGAGACAGTCTAAAGCACCTGAGTAATGGATACAGTGAGCAACATTAGAATGTAAGACTAATGCCTGCCTCTGTAGTCATTTTCCATTTTGAAAAATCCCGCCTGCTCTCTAAGAGTTCTTCCAGAGTGATCTAAGCAAGCGTGAGTTCTCACAATACAGCTCCCAGGTTTGGCTGGTTGTAACAGACTCTATGTCCACTCATTCCATTCTTTTAAGGGGCTTTTTGTGGCTTTTTTTTTTATCTGCACTAGAGCTCTTCCAAAGTTTTTCTAAAACCAAGTCATGGTTTACTGAGGTGCTCCTATGGTTTGAAGAGCAAGTTTTCTCCTCTCTTCTCTTTTTTCAAAAGAGTGATTAGATTAGAATGCAAAAATGCAGTTTCACTAATGCACTGTAAGGAGTGCTCCACAGGCTACCTGATGTGGAGGACCAGTAATTATTTTTTCCCAATGTGCTAGCAACTGGCACCATAATTGTACACATAGACAATTGCTGCCAGGAACCAACCACCAATGGCTTGGGAACCAGTATAGGTCTAAGGACCACCACTTTGAGTAGTACTGCAGTTTATCACTGTAACTCTAATAAAATAAAATAAAATAAAATAAAAGGAGGAGAAGAGAAGCAAGGGAAACCTATAGTCTGATATGTCTCAGAATTAAAAAGAAACCCACTTGAGGTAGGAATAAAATGTTGCAGCTGGTGCAGGAATTGCCAGAAAACAGCAGTTCTGGATATTTTTCTTAAAAATACTGATTTATTTTTTTTAAAAAAAGGAAAACTACTGCAACTAATACTGCTATGTCCCAACACTTCCATCCTGTCTGGAGGAGCCTTAAGTATGGATTCACATGAAAGCATCTGTAGCAACTGAGGCAATGCCATTAAAGTCAAGCTTCTGGGCATAGCCTTTGCAGATAATAAAGGAAGTTTCATTGTGATAGCTGGTACATCTGGTCTGTTCAAAAGCGACTTCTCCCTAAGATCACCTGAACTGATCCCAAATAGCAGGCTGCAGGTGAGCAAGATCTACACAGATAATAAAGAGAAAAACCGATACCTTCATTGTTAGCCAGTTTAGTTTTAAAGCATTAAAGGAAAAAGACTGCTAGCTCAATAGAGCCTACACACGTATCCTTTATTTACAGAGGATCTAAAGACACCTGAGTATCACTAATGAAAGGTGTTTGTGATAGACAAAGCAAGAAACGTGAGCGAACATGTGATGACAAATTAGAATAAAGGAAAGAAGCAGCAATAGAAATTTCCACCACACACCTTGTTTGCAGCATCTCTCGCTTGCTGGATGAGCTCTCTGATGCGATTTATATTCTCAGTTATGTTGCCTATTGGCATAAGTTGTTGGTTGATGCTTGTAATCTTGTTAAATAGATCCGGGAGGATATTTGTTAAGTTCTTTACTGTTGGCAACATTTTTGAAAGAGGGGGAGAGGTGGGAACATTATATAACAAAATGTCAAATGTAAGTGACTTAATTTATGCATATAATTGCTGGAATTCACTGGTGCAGGCTGACTAAACCAATTTTTGGTTTAGGACTAAAACCTAATTTTGGGACTAAAACCAAAAATTTCTCCCTCAAATGAACAGATTTTTTGCCATATGATAATAACACTGTTCCATGCCTTCAAGTTGACTCTGACATATGATGATTCCATCATACAGTTTTCTTGGCAAAAAAGAAGAAGAGTTGTCACTGTCTTCCTCTGAGGCTGACAATGTGATTTCCCCAAAGTTGCCAAGTAGGTTTCTATGGCTGCATGAAGATTAGAACCTGGGTCTCCCAGAGTCCAGCTCTCAAACTTCTATACCACACTGGCTCTCTAAGAATCAGCATTGCGTAGTGGTTTGGGTGTTAGACTAGGATTCTGGGAGATCAGGGTTCTAATCTTGGCTCACCCATGGAAACACACTGGATATCTAGAGCAGATCACACTTTCAGTCTTACAGAGAGGCAATGAGAAGCCTCCTCTGAACACATCTTACCAAGACTCTATGACAATATTGCTATAAGTTGACTTTAATGTGCATAACACCACATGAAAATAAAGAAAATCAAGTTCCTCCTTATTCAATGTCAGGCAATTTTATAGAGTATAATTATCCAGATTCCTTATTGCCTTTGCCGTTAAAATTATTATGAAAGTAATGCAATTCTTAATTTAAATCATTAAGAACTTGCTAAATGTCACCCTACTGTTTTCTACTTAAGAGCAAGAAAGTAAGGACCAGAGAAAAATTAATCACTGAGCACATAATCAAAGATTTCCTTTTTCTTTATTTGCTGAGATCAAGCTTGGCAAGATATAGCTAAGGCTGTACACTGGGGTGAGGACAGAGCAGCCCACGGGATACATGCCACTAATGAATCCCTTTTGTTGTTCCTTAAGCCCCAGCATCTCCCAAATCCCCCAGCATCTCTTCCCTATCAAAATCCTGGGCCAATTTTTGGATGATTTTTTTAAAATCTGAAAACGACCTCAAATGCAAGAAAATCTTGTGCATATGTAGCGGTTTTGCTTTCTTGGTACAGGTGTTACAGAGCAGAAATGGAACGGAGAGTAGAATTGCATGTTATAAAGAATGTGGGGCTGATTCAGGATGTGACAACTCTGTCTCATATTCTAGCTCCAAAATGTCAAATTCAGCTTGTAAATTTCCCTTTTTCTTCACTCACTGACTACTGCTAGTGGGGCAGGGAATGCAGATGATACCAGTCCTGACATCAGGGTGAACAATTCAGTATCTGGCATCTTCAGAAATATTTTTTGTAACTTCTCTGAATTCCAGTACCATTTCTGATTGGTAGTCTTCAGTCAAATATTCTAGATTAGTGATGGAGAACAGATTTACAGTGTCAAATTGGATCCCCACCCCTACAACCCCAGGTAGGACAGAAAGTGTCAATATTTTGTCCATGCTCCTGATATCATGGGCATGAACACTCCTCCTGATGCCACAGACTATCTGGGTACAATCTCAGCTAGAGTTTCTAGCCAGTGCTAGAATTTCTAGAAAGAGCCAATTCTATACTTATATGCTTGCCAAGGAGTGAATCTCCCATCTCAAAGGGCTGGAAGAGGTTAATGAAGCAAAGGAATCACCTACCTGTATTGTTTGCATCTTTAAGAGCATTGTTAAAATCAGCACTCTGCGTGGTTCCATAGGAATCTTTTATATTTTCAACCTCTATTTTAATTGGGTCCAGTTCATCAAGTACATTAGTAGTAATATCATTGGCATTTTTGACCATGTTCTTTGCATTCATGATCATACTGTTTATGTCATCTAGCAGAAAGACAGAGATGCACAAAGATTCATGACAGCATTTATCTATCTTTTCTTTTTCATTGGTAACCTGTTTTTTGTACTGTATCACTTAAGTTCTACAATATTCAAATTAATAAATATTTTTGTCCCTTATTTTATTTCCCATTCTCCTCCCCAACTAATACAACTATTATGTAACAAATAAATAAAAATAATAAATGCTTACATTTACATACAGTAGTAAAAATCTGCATCAAATTGCTTACCTCTCTTTATTCCTTGGAGTTCATTTTGGAACACTGTGAGATCTCCTTGAATCTTATTCTTCCTACGCTCAGCATCTTGAAGTTGGTTCTTTATATCATCAAAAGTTGGGCTGATTTCTGTAAGGTAATTTGGTGTGAATCAGGTTTATAATTATTAATGTACTCCCTGCTGAAGGTTCTTTGCTTTAGTCTCTAAACATACTTTTGCCAGGAAGAAGAATGGTGGCTGCAAAGCATCATAGCTAAATTCAATTCTAAATGTGGCTGCAATTACACTTGATTTTTTATTTGTATGAGCACTGAATATACACGGGAAACACTGAATTCTCATTAAAAATCCAGTATCCTGCAACCTAGAGAGTAGTTTTCCACAGAATAAGGGTTTAGGGAGTAGAAAATTGAGACAAATAAATGTTCAGAACTTGTTTCCAATTTCTAGTCCCAACTACACTAGATCCTTAAAAATCAATGGAGTTTACTAAGTATTGATTTGTTATTCAGTAATTGATTCAATACTTAGGACTGACAATTGGATTCAGGCCTAAGATATCTGAGAACTATTTTTAGTAGTAGGTTAAAAACAGTCAGCTGCAGACTACACAGGACACGGGTATTTCAAATTGTGACACATATTGTCCCTACACAGTCAGTATCCGTGATAAGGATGTTATATATCCTATGTGTAGGCTTTTCTTCATGATTTTAAAGCAGGAGTGGGAAATCTGCAACCATTACCTTAACTGCATGTAAGGTGGAAAAAATAGAGGAAAGTGGGTGGTAGAGGTAGGTAGGTATGGAACTTTATCAAGACTTGACCCTGCTTCTTTATTTGATATAATTTTGTTACATGTGAAGACATCAAATTTCAGTTTCCCAGCAAGAAATCAGAGTAGTAAAGACTGTGAATCAGCTCTTAACAAGGCAAAGTCTGCAACAGCAGTTATTAAAACCTTGCAAAGCTTTGGTCAAAACCCCCCCCCCCCCCATTTGCCTTCAAGTTACCCTGCAATGTCTTTTGTGCTGCCTGTGCTTGATTTAGCAGATTGCCACTGTTGGTCTTCAATCTGTTGGCCCTTCCAGTTAGATCTTTTTTCTCCATAATCTGAAAATGAAGCATTGCCATGTAAGGTATTACACAGGTAGAAAAGAGTTTTAAAATTCATAATCCTAGCCATGTTTAGGGATATTTCAGCCTTGCAGAATCTATTTTAGTTTTTGCTGAGAGTTTTGTGGTCTACCATGTGGAATGGCTCATGGAGGGGAGGAAAGAGGAGGCAATCAGTTCAGGACAACGGGTTCCTGTCAGCACATACTCAGCCCATGAATTTGTTTCCATACCACACCTGAACTTCCACTCTTCCTCACTCAAAAATACACTCTTCATTTTCTCTAAAACTTTTTCTTCATCAGCAGTCAAATTTAGAAGGGAGGGAGGAGAATGCTTTTGTTATTGTTCACTGGTACTGTTGAAAATCCTTCTTTCGAGTTCAATTCCCAGAATCCTTCTTTGGAGTATGATTTCCAAAATCCCTCAGGCCAGAACCACAGCCCAAAAAGGTAATGTTTCCAAGGTCTGGGATGTCTTGTAAATCACCCAGTGATGTACCAACAAATTCACACCTTCTTTCTGTTCACCTCAGTTCAAGCTATTAGAATGACCTCTCCACTCTCCTGGGTAGACGGGGCTTTGCTGGGTATCAGCCTGAAGGCAGGCTAACAAATGAGTAGGAGCCATGACCTATGAAGCACCATAGTTGTGTCCAATTAAGATGTAACCATTTAAACTTAGCTCATGTTGTGTCTGTGTATTTGTTCAACTTTGCTTTTACCTCTTAGTACCCATGAGCACTAAAAATGCAGTAGGTGAAACTTCTTATTGTTGTTTGGTGGCATGTCATATCTCCCTTGCTTTTTCTCATACAACTTCAGGTTGCTTTCTATTCATAGTCAACATTGTAACCACTACACTGCCTTTCGTCAGCTCATCATTTGATGATTGCCATCTGATCCTAATAAATTGGCAAGGGTTAGGCCATAGCCCAAATGAGGAAAGTGCCACACTACCATGCAGACTATGAGGCACCAGTCTTTCTCTCACCACATACAATGAATAGTGTGGCCTGAATCTGTGGAGGTGTTGCTAAGGGAGCTGCCATGAGGTATGAGTGCATTTAAACATTCATCAGCACACCACTGCCCCTGGTTGCTAGGCAGGCAGAAGAGAGTGATGGCTGCTAGAAGAGCGAAATGAGATATTTCCTGACATCTTCACGACACCCTTACTCTAACAGGCAATCTCTCTGAGGCCAGACTTTAGAACCTTCTCCCTGAGGGATCACCATGCCCCAGCTCAACTTCAACACCAAAAAAATCTAATAGCTAAGAAACAATGTGACTCTTATGATTTGACTTTGGAATGTTCTTACTGATACAGCTGAATCAGCAGCATTGGCTGCTCTATTGGCTGCTGCCTCTGCTGCCTTGATGGCATTAATAATGTTCTCATAAGCAGTTGCAGCTTCCACAGCACAGGTCACCAGCTCATCATTGCTGACGTTTTTTTTAATCCTATGGGGAAAAAGACAGAGCAGAAAATTAAATAATCCACAGAGTGTATGGTAAAAACACTTTTAGCTATGATTTTGACTTCTGGTTATAAATTACCATTAAATCTTATGTAACTAGTGTGGTCCAATGGTGTGGGCACGCTTCTATCATGCTCCCCATATACTAAGAATTCATGTTTGAGGCACTCCTTATGCTGTACTGGATCAAAGTGGCCAATCTCCAACATGAAGAACCACAAGGAGTTATATTCTTAAAACTGAATAATAAAATTGGATCAGACCCATATCCACCCTGGGTTTTATTCAGAATAAGGATGGGCACAGTCCAGTCAAAACCAAACGATCATCAGTTTCATGGATTCCATCTAGACAAAGTAGGGAATCCACAACTGAACATGGAATCAGTGACAAAAGAGATGTAAGGCAGACTGCAGCCCTGAAGAGACATGACAGTAAAAGCAGCTACAGTTGGGACCATATTTTTGACCCCTATTGTAATTTCTGCAGTATACCTTGGGGCAACAAGCGAGGATTCAGAGGAAATGAAGATGACAGTGGCTACATCTGCCACCCTATGCACTTCTCTTCCCCTGAACAATTTTGAGGTGGGTTAGCTGCAGTGTTACTTTTTAAAAGCAATACATAATCTGTTGCCTTTACATGCCACAAAATCGAAAAAGTAATTTATTGTATTAGTTGCCCTGCTTTTCCCTTTTTTATTACTTTAATTACTTCTTTTTAAAAGGAAACACAGTATTGATAAGACAATGGCATAAAACCTGAAAAATATGTGAAAATGCCTTCAAAAATGCACTTTAAAGTATTTTTTGATAGTGATTAGATACCATTTCTCAGCATGCCAGTAGAGTACCATGGCTCTTAACAAATGCAATGTTGCTACTCAATTAATTACAAGTAACTCTGTTACTTATAACTCATTGCTTCTAAACTCTAGCCCTATCATGCCAGAAAACAACAGCAGCCTGCTTGCCTGTCTGCGTGAGCATGTAGAGAGACATTAAGATTGAGAACATGATCCAATTTAGCAATCTTCTTCCAATCTGGTGCTTTTCAAATGTGTTGGAATGCAACTCTCATCATCACCAGCCAACACGGCTGGTGAACCAGCTGGCTGGGGATTATGGGGGTTTGAGTCAACCTCATTTGGAGGGTGATGGGTAAGGGAAGGCTGCAGTATGGAAATCTTATCCACCATCTTACAAAGGATCTCTTACAAGGGATAAGCTGCTTTTGTTTTGCTTTCTCCATTAACATTTAAATCAGGAGACAAAGAATGAAACATGCAATAAAGTATTCTTTAGTTATTCATCTGCAGAAAAAGTAAACATACTCATCCAGTTTTTTTGCTAGGTCTTGTAAAAAGATGGCATGCTCTTCTGCTCTCATTACTAGAGGTTCCTTGCTTGCTGATAAAGATTGGTTCTTCAGTTTTTCACTAAGATCTTTCCTTGCTCCATCCAATTGGGCAGCTAAAGTTTCATATTCCTGGAATTTTAAGAGAAATGCTATTTTGCTTGCTCTGCAACCCAAACATATTTTAAAACAGTGGTAGTAAATAAATAAATAGCATGCTGCCTTTTGTGTGCTTTAGCTTTCCATAAAAATCATGATGTTTGGGTGCTTTTGAGCATAGCACAGAAGTATAGAAGATTAGAGAAGAAAAACATGTTTTTCATTTCACATTTTTTGTGAGCAGCTGTTACTACAAAATCAAGTCATTATTCACAATGAATTTTATTTCCATTATAATGATACAGTTCCTTTCCCCTTTCATAGAATGAAAGCATTACTTCTTCAGTACCTCTTTACTCCTCTGCAGCAATGCAAATGCACTATTTGCTCGAGACAATGAAGCTTCAGCAGAATTTAGAAGATCCAAGATGTCATTTTGTTGTTTAGACATCTCCTCAGTCCGTTTCTGACACAGAAATGAAGGGCTTAGTGATTATACATGAACACATACACACACATTGAGATCACAAAATAGAAATCTCAGGCTGGCAGAGCCATAACTAACATTTATTTACTTCATTTTAATTATCATTTCTATGCTGTCTTTTTCCCAGAGTGGGACCCAAGGTGGTTCCCAAAGAAAATCAATTTAAAAACTGAACAATAAAAACGTAAAAGCAATTAAAATCACCACATCAAACAGCATAAAATCATTTAAAAGACATACAAAAGTTATATATCTAGCTACACAAACACACACACACATCCCAATAAGAAGCCTTCCTGGTTATGCATTGAAAGCATGCTTAAACAAGAACTTCACCTGTCTGGGAAAGGAAAGCAGGGAGACCAGCCTAGCCTTCCCCAGAAAGGAATTCCGGAGAGTGAGAGCAGCCACTGAAAAGTCTCTCTCTCATGTCCGCACCAGCCTGTGATGGTGGCAGGACTGAGAGAAAGCCTTCCTCTGAAGATCTTAGACTTCCTGCAGATTTGTACAGGGAGATAGAGTGTTTCAGTCTGGACCCAAGCCATACAGGGTTTTATAGGTCATAGCAATCGCAATAACAACTACATACTGCTGATCAGTGCACTTAAGCACTCCCTAAGTGGTTTACAATGTGTAAGCTAATTGCCCCAACAAGCTGGGTACTCATTTTAATGACCTATGGAAGGATGCAAGGCTGAGTTGACTCTGGACCCCCCACAACCTTGTAGCTGTGAGAGGATGCAGTGCCACCAGGGCTCCTAACCATGACAGCACTTTGAATTGTGCCCAGAAACGAACTGGTACCCAATGAATTTGTTTTAACAAGAGGGTTCTGGCTGCATCATTATGACCTGCTGAAGTTTCCAAACAGTTTCCAAGGGAGCCCCATGCAGAGTACTTTACAGTACTTCAAATGATATGTAATCAAGGCAAGTGTCACCACAGCCCAATCTGATGTCTCAAGGAACAGACACAGCTGGCACACTAGTTTTAGTTGTGCAAATGCACTCCTGGTCACTCCTGAGACCTGGGCATCCAGCCTCAGAGTTGAGTTCAGGACAATACCCAAGCTGCGAACCTGAAATTTCAGGGGGAGATTAACCCCATTCAGTACAGGCAGAGTCCCTATTCCCTGATCTGTCTTTTGACTGACCAGGAACAGCTCAGTCTTGTCTGGATTAAGTTTCAATTTGTTCATGCTCATCCAGTCCATTACTGACAGCAGACATTGGTTTAGCAGAAGATCAATTTCCTTTGAATCAGATGGAAAGGGAAGACAAAATTGGGTGTCATCAGAATATAGGTGATATCAAACCCCAAAACTGGATGACCTCTCTGAACAGTTCCATGTAGATGTTAGCACAGAGGACAAAACAGAACCCTGATAGATCCAATAGGCCAAGGCTAGGAATCATCCAACACTGCCTTCTGAGTTCACCCCTCTAAGAAGGACTGGAACCACTACCTATCCCCATCCCACAGAGGTATCTGAGAAGGATATCATGCTCAATAGTACTGAATGCTACAGAAATGTCCAGCATAACCAGCAGGGACACACTCCACCTGCCCAATTCCCTGCATAAATCATCCACCAATGGATGGATGACCAATGGTTGCCACCAAAGCAAACAACCTGTCTCTGTCCCATAACCAGCCTGAAGCCAAACTGAAACGGATCTAGATAATCTGTTCCAACCAGAAACTCCTGGATCTGAGAGGCCACCACAGGAATGTTAGAGACTGGCTGATAATTATCCAGAATAGTGGGATCCAGAGAAGGCTTTTTTTTTTAGTACAGCCCCACCACAGCTTCCACAGGGTGTAAATTTCCCTTGCTGCAGTGAGGCATTCACCACTTCTCTTACTCACTCAGTCAGTCCCCCTCTAGCTGCTTTCAGAAGCCAGGAGGGTATAATCTATTAATCTATTAAGTGTAGGGTAGGGTATTTTAAATGCAATATTACCTTAATATCTTCAAAGAGAACTTTATTGTCTACATTTAAACTTTCAGCCAGCTTGGTTTGTTCTTTTGCTTCTCTCAAAGATTCACGAAGGTCATTCAGTTTCAATTCATATTCATTTAATGAATCTCTTATAATTTTAATGAGTCCCTGGTTTTCTGCTTGGTGCTTCTGTACTTCATTCCTTACACGATCTAGCACTATAGAATTATAATGTAGAAAATAAGATAAAAAGAAAACTGACCTTCCTTGGGCATAAGCATCCAAACAGCTGAGGAGAATCACTCAAAGAGGTTAAGCCCCAACTTGACAACAGATAGATTTCTCATCAGTGAACTAATTTAGATTGGATACATTTGTAGCTGAACAAGCATGACATTATATGTTTATTTAATAAATAAATAAATAGACTCTGAATTTTTAGATTACGAAACTTTATATACCAGCTGACAGATTACAAAAAAATATATATATTTGACCTTTATGCTGTTTTTGATTACTGAAACTGTAATTTTTTCAGATTGGTTGAGGTTTAAGGCATAGAACACAAGTGCATGAGAATCTGTAGGTTATTTTTGCTACCAGGACAAGTCTCCTTTGTAAAAAGATTGTTTTAGAATCAAGATGCACATCTAAGATATATAAACAAATAGTTGTTTGTAGGCAACAATATAGTAATTAGTAGTTTTACAGTCTCATCCAAGTCTAGATCAAAGGAAAAGTAGAACTGGTAAACACCAGCCAGCAAACAAATACCCTGACAAATAACCTGTTACACTGTACTATTCATTGTGAAGTCGTAGGCTTTCATGGCCGGCATCCATAATTTTTGTGGGTTTTTCGGGCTGTGTGGCCATGTTCTAGAAGAGTTTCTTTCTGACGTTTCGCCAGCATCTGTGGCTAGCATCTTCAGAGAAAATTTTCTCTGAAGATGCTAGCCAGATGCTGGTGAAATGTCAGAAAGAAACTCTTCTAGAACATGGCCACACAGCCCGAAAAACCCACAAAAACTACGTATTATTCATTATTTGCTATGTGCTTGTGAGTTAACCTGTCAGCAAAGGAGAATTAAAACAGCAGAATTGTCATAAGCAATTTCTATCACATCTATCATATATATCTAGAGGATTTGGTTAGCATCTCTTGACCTCTTGAGTTTCAGATCACATGTCTTGGGTTTTTCCCTATCCTATTACACTCGTCCCTCCACATTTGTGGCTTTGACTTTTGCAGATTTGATTATTCATGTATTTTATTAATATGTTTTCTCTCTCTAGGATTATCTAGGTCCTCCAGCGCAACTCTATGATCAACTTTAACCAAAAGTCGCACTGAAGGGCCAAGAGATTCCTAGAGAGAACATTCCACTCGGCATTTGTAGCTCCTCCAGTGCAATTCTATGGTTAACGTCTGGCAAATGTTGGCCACAGAGTTGCACTGGAGGACCTAGAGATACCGAGAGAGGTGTTCTCGGTAAAAACATAGTGTTTTTGTTATTTGCAGTTTTTCCACATTCACGGGGGTCCTGTGCCCCTAACCCCAGTGAATGTGGAGGGATGAGTGTATGTGTATTTCTGTTCTCCACACCTGTACTTCCCATCCCACTCTTTTCTCGCTCCTGGCCATACTGGTTGGCAATGATGGGATTCATAGGTCAACACATCCAGAGGATGTCAGACTGGTGAAGGCTAAATCCCATCAGGCATGAATACCTGATATGTTATCTGAGTGCACTGCACCCCCTTCTGAACACTATTCCATTGCCAACACTTTCGGCTCCAGTTCTAGATTGTTTACAACCTATTGGAGAATCCAAGGATCCAACAATTCTTCCCCATCCTAGAAAATCTACACAGAGCTATTTCTATCCCAGCATCTCTGCACATTTTTTAGTTCTTACAATTCTGGGCTTTTCCATTCTCTTTTTCAGCATTTCTTAGTTGCTGGTCAAAGTTGCGGGCTCTCATCTCGTTCATCATTTCCTGAGCTTCCGCCAGCTTTTTGGCAACATCTCCTGAAGGCAAAGCTCCATGTCCAGAAGTACCAGATATCTGGTTCAGAAGAACTATGATAGGAAGGGGAAAAACAACCTTCAAAGGAGCAAGGCACTTTTAAAGACATGTTTCAAAGATGTGTGGATCCATTTGCCTTCCAGCATGAATTTAATAATGTACCAATAAGCCAGAAGGAAATCCTGATGGAACTACTTAAATCTTGGCTTTACTTTGCTTGAAATTTTTGAAACTAACATTCAGAATATATCATAGTTATTAAGAACTGATAGTTGGGGTATAGGCTCTGCTGGTCAAGTGACTGCTACTGCCAATACAATATTCCCATGGTGAGTTTTTGACCTGAGCTGTCAAGTTTACAATGCAACTGTATACATGTTATATGTTGCAGTAGTTAGACTGTGATTTGGGAGATCTGCTCCTTTCTGTGCCAATGAATTCACTAGATCACCTTCGGTCAGAAACTTTCTCAGCTTGATCTACTTTACAGGGTGGATGTGAAGATAAGTTGAGCAGGAAGACAGCAATGTAGGCTGCCCTGTGCTTACTGGAAGTAAGATGGTATATAAATGTAACAATAAAAATAAACTTCTATTCAGAACTAAGTTGCATTTTATTCAATGAATCTTACTCCCTGATGAGATTTATATAAGATTGTAGCTTTGAATCTCTTACTGCACAGATCACACTCATAGCCATCTCCATTCCACATCTTTGGCAACTGCTGTGGCCAATCACAGCATTAAGAGGGTACATTATTAACTGATCCAAAACTAGGCAGCTTGTTATGATGAATGTGGACTGGTAGATTAAGATATCATCACAGAAGTATGTTGTCATCCATACTGACTTCCAGTTCCGTGTGTGTGTGTGTGTGTGTGTGTCACAGTTGCAGAATGTCATAGAGTCACAATAGAATAGAATTGGAAAGCACATCATGGGCCACTGAGTCCAATCCCTGCTCAAAGCAGGATCTCCAGCTAAAGCATCCCCAGCAGGTAGTGGTCCAGCCTCTTTTTGATGACATCCAAAGAAGGATACCCCATTACCTTACTAGGCAATTGGTGAATTGTCAAACTGCTCTTACTGTGAAGAAGTTCCTTCTAATGTTCAATCAAACTCTACTCTCCTGTAATTTTCAGAGAGACTTGCCTGGCACCTACAGTGTGTTGCTTGTGGATGTAGACCTATGCCCTGGGCCTTTTGACTTGTATGTTTTTGCAGGTTTCAGATATATGGCAGTAACTGCTTTCCATTTTGCTGGTTTTAACACTGATTTTATGCTGGCTCTGTGTGGATTTTTGATCTTATGTTGTATTATATTTCCATAGTTAATTTAGTACTGAATGAAGTAGAATTGTTTCCACAGAACAGGAGCTGATTGAACAGAATGGTGTACAATCGGATGAACATGATCTGTGGGATGCTGAGCCAATGTGAACTCTGGAAAAGTTTGCATGCTACAGTAGCGCTGCTGGTGGCAACCAGAAGTAATGTTCAAGACAAAGGGAATTCACTTGCGTTCAAACTGTTTTCCCCTTTTTCAGGATAGCAGCCCCATCTCAGCTTTTAAGGCCCAAACTGTGCCTATCAGTTTTTCCAGTCAAATTTTTAATTTAAATGATACGAATAACTGGAGGGTCTGAGATACCTCTGGGCATCAAGGCCCAAACAAGACTGCCTATGAGATCACAGACAACCACAAGCCACACAATTTCTGCCCAGATGTAGAAGAACAGAAGTTATTCTTACCATTAATGTTGATGACAATACTTTGTATCTTTGAAATCAAGTCTTTTCCTCTTTGGTTAGTCTTACTAAAATTATTGAACAGTGTCTCTGCTTTCCTGTAATTATTTTCAGCCTATGAAAAAGAAAGGTTGAAAAAAGAGCCAGAACTAATGAGTATTTGATTTAAATAGTATTTGCTTCTATCAGTCTGTTCTTGATAGCAGATGACCATTTGCTTTTGTGTTATGACAGATCTCAGAAACCTGGTGAATTTGACACTTACTGCTCATTATTAAAATTCTACAAATAAAATATCAGACATGTGTCTCTCATGCAAGTGTTATCAAAAACTGACATCCATGGAATCATAAGAATTATTTCTGACAGACGTTAGGGTGGCATTTGGAAATACACCAAAGGCATTTTTAGTCACCCTTGACATTTGAGATTTTTCCTTGAAATCTCAACAATGACCAGTAAATGTCAGCATTCATTTTAAAAATTCTTACAGGGCATTGGCATAAACAAAATTTAAATAACTCACCTTTTCTTTTAGAGCATTAACATTTTGATTAAGGTCAATGAAGTCTGTCTCCAATTCATCAACTTTTGGGCCTTGAGTTGTAATAACAGAACGATAGCGGTTCAATAAATTCTGAAAATAAGGCCAAACAAAAGAGGCAATATGACTAATTTCAAAACTGGACCCAAATATATTTTGGAGTTGTACAAAAGTATTTCCTATTTAAGATACCAAGGGGAGGGGAGAATCCACTGAAAAATGTATGTGGTAACCTCTTACACACATTTGGAAGTAATTAGACACACTTCTGAATACCAGGGATAGGAGTATCTACTGTTTACACCAGGGGTAGGCAACCTTTCCCCTTTAAGGGCCGAGGGACTTCAGCTCCCAGAATCCCAGGAGCTATTGGCCAACATGGGACTATTGGCCAACATGGCTGAGGCTTCTGGGAGCTGAAGTCCCTCGGCCCTTAAAGGGGAAAGGTTGCCTAACCCTGGTTTACACAGACTGCTGAAAGCTAGAAAGAAGAAAAGCAGTGATCAACTTACTCCAAGTGAGTGCATTTCATGCAGGCCCAGATACAGCCATCGTTGTTGTTTAAAGACTGGCATGTTGCACTCCTTTTTACCAGTCCACAGCAGTAACCTATAAGCTGTATTTTTGAATAACTAAACTTTCCCAGAAGGCTTCAAAAAGATCCTTGAGAATAATGTATTGCAGAACTTCAATGAAAACAAGTCACCAGGATCTTTTCCTTTTTGGGGACTGCACTCCCAGAGCCTGACAAGCAGCATGGTCATTAGACATGTTGGACAGGGGATACTGGGATCTGCAGTGCAAAAAGGGAATTTTTCCAAGCACAGGCCTTTCTCTGTGACTGATATAGGAAAGAACCATGTAGGTTGGCCAATTCACACGACTCTATCATTCAAAGACACACCCAGCCACATGGAATCACATCCTCCCAAATATCTATCACAATATCTTATTTGAAAGAGCAACTTATTCTATGGTTCCTTGGTTTCTTTATGCTCTTCCCTCCCCCTCTAGGAAATGTTCTTTTTTTCCAGTTACCTTCAGCTGCCTGACCCGATCTTCCAGATGCTTCATCTGCCCCAGTGCGTGAGTGCTGGCATTGACATTTTGCATTTGAAACTTAATTACATGGAGTTCATCCTGCATTGTACTCAGATCCTTCAGCAGAGTAATCACACAGCTATCACAAGCTGAAGAGGAAAAGAACATATGACAAACAGAGGAAAGTGTTAGTTTTTAGGATGTGGCTGGAACAGACTTCCTGGGAACAACATATCTGACACCAAAAGAAACTCCTTTCACAAATGGTAATTTACTACTATAATGAACAACAAAGCCAGGAGAGTCATATTTAAGAAGCTTTGTACTCTATTTGTGTGCTTTTTTATGTCCAATCTTTTAAAAAAACCAAACCAGAATACCTCTTCTATTCCCAGGCTTTCATTCAGTTGCTTAGGCATTTAGTTTGCCAACAGGTTCGCTGTAAAAATGACTGCGGATTTATCAGCAAGCAAAGCTCCACTTAAACCATAAAACACACAGGCCACATATGTTGGCATGGAGTGGCCACAACTTTATTGACTACAGGTGTAGAGGCTTAGCCTGAGCATAGGTCCAGACTCATCACTAGTCAATCTATCTGCCAGCTGTTGGAAACCTTAAAGCCCAGCCCAGATTTAAATTTATGTATTTATATATGTATGTGTGCGTGTATATATAGAAACTAGAGTAATGTAGTGGTTTGAACATTGGACTAGGACTTTGGGGACCAGGGTTCAAATCCTGGCTCAACCATGGAAACCCACTGGGTGACCTTGGGCAAGTCATACTCTCTCAGCCTCAAGGGATGGCAATGACAAACACCCTCTGAAGAAGCTTGCCAAGAAAACCTCATGAAAGGCTCACAAAAACAGCAATGTATGTAGTATTCTGCCTTTCTCCTAATATAGGCCCAAGGCAGGAATGACAGCTATGGGAGTCAATATGCGTGGAAACTACTGTATGATTTCCATGGCACCTGGGAGCTAGGGGAGGGGGTTGTGTCACTTGACTCAAGCTGGACATGACCCACCTACCTACTTATTCCTTAAGGGGACCCACCAACCAGGTCTGGCAGGCATGTAGGCCCTGTCTCCACCACACTAGATCAAGACTCCATGCTAAAACCACCCAGAGTTGTGTCATGGCCAACCAGGCTGAGGACTCAGAGGACAAGGAGGCTGAGCCAGGCCCTAGCTTTGCTCTGCCAGCTCCAGCAGAGTCAGATGAGCCAGGCCCTAGCTGTTATGCCAGCCCCAGCAGAGCCTGTGACTCAGCAGCCCAGCCTCCCCTGAGTAGAGATTCCAGGCCTAGGAGACATAGAGGAGCAGGACGTGGAGGTACCTACCTTCAGCCAGAGAAGTAAAGAAAGGGCGTTCCTCCGTCGATCCAGGTGGTTATATGAGAAACGCTCAGCAATCACCAAACAGCGGTGATTAGGAACTGGGCCAATATAAACAACTGTGAGATGCTGAGCTTCTTTGTCAGAGTCTATCTGCATTCCCTGGTGAAAGCATTTTACTGACTCCCTTGTTGCCTGAAACCTTGCCTTCTAGACCTCGGATTGACCTGGAACTCTTGACCCTGGACTGGACTCGCTGATCTGCTATCTGGAACCCTTGACCTTGGACTGAACTTGCTGACCTGCTCTCTGGACCTTGGCTTGCCCTCTGGTTTTGCCCTGTTGGACATCTGACTGGTACTGTGCTCTTAGAATTGCCTTTGTGCTATTGCAAAGTCATGTAATTGTGTGCCTCATTGTTGTCAACAACTTTGTTAGCTGCTTTCCCGGACTGTGACAAAGACTTCAACTTAATGAAAAAGATATTAACTAATTTAATACACCAGGGATAAGAGAATGTAGGTTGGGAATAAACTATCAAGCAAATTGAGGAAGGGAGCAGAAGAGCCTGGCTTAAATACCAAGGAAGTGGACTGGAGAGAAGCCTACATTCAGCCATCTAAACCTGTCCATTAGTTGACCTGGCAGCACATGACTTATCAAGTTTCTCACCCTCCACCAGCACATGACTTATCAAGTTTCTCACCCTCCACACAGGCTTTTGGAAAGGGAAAAGAAACACTGATGTTGGGGAGGGAGGTGCCAACTGTAGGCCTGTACAGACCGGCCACAAGAGGCGGCCTGGGGCTGGAGTTGGGGCGGGGCAACCGCATGCAGGCTGTCCCGACGTTGCACCACGTGCCCCACCACACAGCATGTAGACACACTGTGATAAAGGGGCGCAGAAGAGCCGCTGCAGTGGCAGTAAGGGTGGCTTTTTGCTGCTCCAAAAAGGAGCAGCAAAGAGCCAGATTGGAGCCGCAGTGTGCGGTTGTCGCGGCCCTGATCCAGCTCTCCCGGGGCGGCATGGAGCTGCCCCTTAGGGGCCGTCTGTACGGCCCCTGTGTTCCCACCTACTATCATCAGTCACAAACACTGGTCCACGTAAATCAGGAATGACAGTACTGTTGACTTTTCTAATCTTCCATTAAAAACAAACAAACTAATTAGGCCTACGACTTCACAAACTAATTAGGACTTTTAAATGGAACTCTGAAAGCAATCATTCAGACTGGTCAAGCATTATTACTTACAGTCACAGTCTTCATGAGGATCTACATCTTTTGGTTCTTGATTTATGCAATCTGGAAATCAGAGATGGGGGAAAGAGCCAGATAAGAATTACATGACACAGCACAGATCACAAGATTCTGAAATAGTCACTGGAGAAGTGACTATTTTAATGCAATCAATGTCCTTTGTGCTTACTGAAAACCAAATGTAACTCGACACTTTTCTAGGTATGTTAAAAGATAAGCTGCAGGCTCTCCAAGCACTAATGCTTTGCATTAGAAGCATGTTTACATTATCCGTTGGTTTTCTCAAGGTTATTGCAAACTGTTACTTGTTAGGCAACAAATCCTTCTGACACTAAGAAAAAAACACTGTATTTTGATCACTATCAGAGCCTTCAAACTTAATAATGAATATTTGAATTTTGCAAGCTCTATACACTTATCCCACACCTGCATGAAAAAGCATTGGAATACACAAATGGCTGATAATTGAAATATTAGACCAATAGAATGACCTTCCAACATTATCTCTTGCAGTGTTCAGAACCACTGCAGTATGATTCCTTCCCATGTTCATCAGAAAGCTCACTGGAAGGATTATGGGAAACATTACTGGGAGGAGGAAGAAATGTCTGCCACACTTTCCTTTCATATCAATATAACTTCATAGAAGAGGGATGCTGGTATCTGAGGGGCCCATGCTGTGGCTGAACATGAGTTCACTCCAAGGGACTTGAAGGATGAGAATGGTCCAGTTGATCTCAGACTGCAGTGACTACTTAGCTATTCAAACCAAACACAAAATATGCCTTGGTCTTGTATTTCATGACTTGCTTTATATCCTTGATTGACCAAGTTTATTCTATACTACAACCAAACTAGGGGGCGAGGGGATGCAGATGGTGCAAAGCACCATCTTAGACCCAGAGAAGGGGAGGGGCAGCCAGACACCGGGTGCTCCAACCCCTTCTTGAGGACATCATCTCAGCGCTCTGATGACGAGCGCTCTGATGACGTCCTTCTGGCTCAGTGTCTGGATACGCTGAGCCGGAAGGAGCGCGGAAGAGGCGCCCGGCACCTCTTCCGGCACCCCTTTTGGCTCCTCTGAAAGGAGCACTATTTTAGCTCTCCTTTTCAGAGGCGCCATAAGGGTGGATCGGGGCCAAGGTGTAGGGCAGCCTTGGTCCCAATCCACGGCTTCTCGGGGCAACCCACGGCCGCCTGTCTGTAGAGGCCCTAGGTTAATTATTTTACATGCAATAAACCTAAGTAATGTGGAATTTAGAACTCTTTGTGGAACATCTACAGACTGCTAATTTTAATGTCCTAATGGATCAGTTGTCTATCTGCTGCTGGGGGAAGCAAAAGCAACTGCTCAGGCTAAAAAAAGAGGGGGGGAGAGAAAGGATCTGAAAACCCAAATTGGTGTGTGTGTGTGGGGGGAAAAATTGGCTAAGAATATATGTAATCAGCTATTTTTAACCACTAATCTTTACATGTACAACAACCCCTAGATATGTTTCATGATACATTCAAGAAGACTGCCAATTAAATATGATTTTCATTATAGCCTATAAGATGATGCAGTTAAAGGCTTCAAAAGTGAAAGACCATAGTGACATCATAGTTTGCTAAAGTAACTGCATTGCTAATCATAGCTGATAGGGAGAAACTAATGGCTGGAAACAGCAGTTTACATTTTTAAATTACAGTGAATTCTGAGTCAAGATATAACTTGTTCTGACAAAGTTCAATTTCAGGAAAACAACATTTTATTGATGACTATATTCTAAAGAAAATATTTTAAAATGCTGCTTTCTGACTAAAATTAAAGTTTTCCATTCTAGTAAAGGAGGTGTTGTATAACAGAAATAAAAAAGTATTACTTTTGAGCAAGAAAGCATCACAATGAATCCATATGAAACACATCAAAAGCTGCAAGGCAAAGAAGTTGGAATGTATGCACCTTCCTAGCAATAAAAGTATTCTTGGGTTCTGGACTGGCCCTGTCTATCCTGTCTGTTGTATCCTTCTTGGCAGGAAAGATTTAATGATTGGTTCAAACTTTCCCTGAGCCATACAGTCTTCTTGGTTACGGAGTGTTTTGGCTTAGCCTCATCCCTTAGCTCTGACTCCTTGTGTGAACTCTTGATTAATCTTTGACAGCTTTCTAATGTTCAGTGTGTGGCAGCTGTTTAATTGACAAAGTTGCCAGGTTTCCCTTATTATATGGGATGGAAAGCTTGTCCCTTCATATATCTATGTATGTGCTCAACATATGTCTTCTTTGTAGAGGATAAGCTGCATGCTAAAGAAAAAGGTGGACTGCTGTAATTGACTGTGCATCAAGTAGAGAACTGTCCTGCCCTTAATCAAAAAGGCTTGGGGACACACTACCATGATGTGAATATTCAACATCACAATAAGCTGTGATTTGCAGTAATCGTAAGGCTGCTTACAATTTAAAAAATATCAATACAGCTAAAAACATATATAAAATGAACATAAAAATGGAATTGAACTAGTCAAAATATTGAAATGATATAAAGCTATACTTCAGAATTATAAAATGTAATTAAAAGACAAAAGCAATGGAAACAGTTTTAAAACACAATTTAAACAGCTGTACAGTTTAAAAAACTGGATAGCACCCTTTGATCAAGGGCAAGCCATGGTTTGAACAACATAATAAGGCTATTGTTTGACTAATCCTAAGCATGTTTGAACATTATACTATTATACAGCCAGAATCTGTTTGTATCCACATGTGAAATTTATACTGCCTATAGCTACATAAATATGGAGCAACTGCAAACATTGCAGAACTTACTGCCCTAACTGATTAATTTTATTACTTACTGCTTATTCAAGGGGAAGCATTATTTTCAATTGTACCAGAAGTTTTCTAGTAGCCTGCACACAAACAGATGTCCTTCTGATATGGTTTCCTTTTGTGTGTGACATATAGTAGGCTATCAAGAAATATCTAACACAAATTTACTTACCTCCTGTCAGGCGATCACAGTTCATTAGCTGACCACTGTCAAGGCAATTACATTTCTGACAAAATCCTCCATATTTCAGTGGATTTCCAAAATAACCAGGAGCACAGCTATAACAACGAATCAATACAAATATAAATACAACTGACAATTAATGCAGATGAATGTACATTAAAATTCTTTCTCCTAGTTTAAAAGTTTGCATGAAATCTTTCAAATATACAGTATTTTTTGGCGTATAAGACTACTTTTTAACCCAGGAAAATCTTCTCCAAAGTTGGGGGTTGTCTTATATGCCGGGTGGAGGAGGAGGAGGGTGAAAAAGGGGTGGCGCGGCACGAGGCGGGAGGAGGAGGAAGAGAGGAAGTCCAGGTCAGAGGAGGAGGAGGAGGGGGGAGGAAGGGGTGGCGTGTTGTGGTGTGAGGCAGGAGGAGGAAGCAGCAGCAGATAAGAGGTGGACCCCTATCCTGGGGTTTTCTTGGCAAGATTGGTTCAGAGGTGGTTTGCCATTGCCTTCCTGTGAGGCTGAGAGTGTGTGACTTGTCCAAGTTCATCCAGTGGGTTTCATGGCAGAGTGGGGAATCAAACCCAGGTCTCCAGAGTGGTAGTCCAACACTCGAACCACTACACCATGCTGGCTCCTAATCCCATGTACCACCTATGAAACAACTGCAGACTTTTTTGTTGTTCTTGTGTGTCTTCAAGTCCTTTCGGCATGTTTCTTCAAATGGGGGTTGCCATTACCATCCTCTGAGGCTGAGTGTGTGTGACATGCCCAGGGTCACTTACTTGGCCGCAAATTGTACATACCCCATAATGCATTACCCAGCACATTGGCAGTCCTTCCCCCCCAACACTTTCTCATTTTCCCCCGTTGGAAGAGGGTCGTCTTATACGGCAAGTATATCCCAAACTCTATATTTTAACTGGAAAAGTTTGGGGTCATCTTATACGCCCAGTCGTCTTATACGCCGGAAAATACAGGTAGCTGTTTTGTTGGATTTAGGTTATAATTGCCTATTTTGACAAATGAAATGCTTGTCCCAGTAAATATTTTACTAAATTCAAGGGTCAAACGCAACATGAACAATCAAAAATCATCAAATTCTGCACAATCTTCTAGAAATGGGAAATCCCTGGGGCTCCAAATGTTTATGGACTTCAACTTCCATCAGTCTAAACTAGCACTAATATTGCTAATGGAAGATACAAACTGTAGTACAGATACATCTGAAAGACCAAACATTTTGCATGCCAGATTTTGGAGTAAAGTGATCTCAAGTTGCTGACTGAAAAACCTCACAAACTGGACTTTATCCCCTTTCTTTCAGAAGTTCTATGGAAAAGAGAACAGGTTGATCAAGCCAGAGTACTACAACTGTTATGTAACAGTTATTGCTCATTGTCTAAATACTAATTCAGGATACATACAGTCTCAAAATAAAATTAGTATGTGTTCCTGAAATTCAATATTAAGCTATTATATACATATTGCATACATAAAAGAAGTGCTTACTCTCAAGGCTGTGTAAAGCCAAATTCATACAGGGATATGGGGAAAGCAATCAACTAACAAAGATTATTTCAAAGTAGTTGTGTTAGTCTCCTGCAGCATAAAAAGGAGGAAGGGAAGGGGAGAAAAAAAAAAAAGAAAGAAACGTGGCAGCACCTTTAAGACTGTTTTTTTTATTTCTGTATGAGATTTCATTGCTATACTGCACTAGGGACTTCTAAGCACCACGCACTATCAAAAGCCCACTGATTGCTACACTTACTTACATGACTCCTGTATATTCACAAATTCCAGTCCATTAGCAGAAGTATGAACAAAGACAATCGCTTCATGACACACTACACATATTAATACAACAGTCCTCACTTCTGCACATATAACAAAAGGAATAGTCTCAGAGAGTTTTGAACCCTGGGGAACTGACTTTTGGTAAGGACATTTATTGCTTTCACAAATCAGCACTAACTGACCACTGTAAAGATATGAAAAACCTATATCACCTTACATGGCCCTTTAAAAATTTAGGGCAAGGCTCATGGTTTGTATCCTTCTGGATCCTATTACATTCTATCCCACTCCCATAACTATATAAATATGCTTTATACCTAAGGCCTTAATACAGTTGATACTGCATCTGAAGAGGTGGATTTATATCTATGAAAGCTCATGCAAACATAAAAATCAGTTAGGGCCTCTGCAGACCGGCCCAAAGGGCCAGCCTGGAGGCACAGCTGGGATGAGGCAGCTGCACGCCGGCCGTTCCAACCCCATGCCAACGCCATCCTGATGCCGTGTGTCGTTACGCACGGCGCACGGCGTCAGGATGCCCTTCTGGAGCAGCTTTCTGATATGCTGCACCGAAAAGGCATCCACACTTCATATTAATGACCAGATTTAAAAATATCAGCATGCTTAAGGGATTTTAATGCATGACAGGTACACTATGTGATGCACTATACACTATTCATGTTACAGTCAAAAGGCATGTGGTGCACAGAATCTCATTGGAATACAGGAGCATTCTGATGCTCTGAATCAAAGGCAGCAGCTTGTGCTCACAGAATGCTCTGTTTGTCTTTTCAAGCCCCTTGTATGGCAGCCCAACAATGTGAATATGGCATGTGAATAAAATACACAACATTTTATAAGGTGGTATTTGTTTTCCATGCATAGGATTTGCCTGAACTTTCTACACAGCAAATCAGCAATGAAACCAGTCACGTACCTTTCACAATGCATCCCAGTATAGCCTTCTTTGCAAAAGCACTGAATATCTCCATCATTTTCCACACAGCCAGAAGCAAAACTACACAAGGAAAGAATGTAACACACATGAAAGTGCTTTATTCTCAAGGCATATTCTGAAATATTTTGATTTTAAAATATCTACAGTATATGTTGTATACAAATATTTCTGTCAGAATCAAAAATATAATGATAGCACAAATATGTGAGAAAAAGACAATCTGCAACTATTTTTGCTTTTATATTGCTCTCCTTATTCCCTTTTGTAGTGCACTTTGAATGCAATACTAGCTTTCAAAGTACAATTCACTCTTGAAAACAAAGCAATCAACCAAACTTTTCAATATGAACTTGGGGAATGAAAATTGCATCAACTGATGGTTATTACAGAATGAAAATAAACATCTGCTCATTTTCCTTGAAGGTCTATAGCAGGGGTTGGCAACCTACGGACCGGGGGCTGGATTCAGCCCCCCTGAGGCCTTTGGACCGCCCCCAGGCCAGTCCTGCTGCCGCCGCCACCGCCACCACTGCCGACCCCCGCCGCAGCCACCATTTTATTTTCCTAATGCGGGGTGTGTGTGGAATATGTTTGGCTTGGAGAAGATAGATGATAGATATTGTTAAACATCTGAAGGGATGTCATGTAGAAGATGGGGCCAACTTGTTGTCTAATGCTCCAGAAATTAGAATACATGCTGATAGATTCAAATTATGAAAAAAGAGTTCCCATCTAAACATTAGGAAGAACTTTTTTTTACTCTAAGTCGTTTGTCATTGAAATAGATTAGGTGATGGTCTTTGGAGGTCTTCAAACAGTGGTTGGATCAGAGGTAGGCAACTTTTTTGAGTTGGGGGCCGGGTTGCTGTCCCTCAGACAATTGGGGGGCCGAAGCACCAAAAATAAATAAATAAATAAATATTTAAAAAAAAAATTTAAAAAATAAATTTTTTTTAAAAATGCATGCACACTCTCTCAGCCCCAGAAAAGCCATGGCAAAACCCCTGTGGAGATTTTGCCAAGAAAACCCCAAGAACAAGTAATAACAACAATAATCAATATTATTATGGCAGGTGGAGGCGGCAGCAGCAGCAGCGGCGGCGGCAGGACCGGCCTAGGGCCGGTCCAAAGGCCTCAGGGGGCCGCATCCAGCCCCCCGAGGCTTTCGGTTGCCTACCCCTGCCCTAAGCTGTTCCTCATAAGGCTTGGTTTCCAGATTATTTACATTTGAGTCAAAGCAAGACTAATCACCTAAGCTACCAACAGTTGGTTTTAGGATCAAACTAGAGAAAGTGGAGATCTGTGGTCAATTCTGATCCCCTTCCCCACTGCCATTCCCTTCTCCTTTTGTGTCTTATCTTTTTAGATTGTAAGCCTGAGGGCAGTGAACTATCTAATTAACAATTTTGTAAGCCACTCTGAGAGGATTTCTATAGAGTGGGGAATAATAATAATAATATGCTTTTAAAATGAACCAGATGGCATCAGGGTGGTGGTAGCTTTTTTTCCTATGCTACTTGCCCAGTAGATGGGGCTTTGGGGACGGTGCAAAACACCGTCTTCGAGCCAAGGAAGGGGAGGGGCAGCTGGACACCTGGTGCCCCAACCCCTTCCTGAGGATGTCATCGGAGTGCCCGCCATTGCACATGGCGAGCGCTCCGATTACGTCCTTCCGTTGCAGCATCCGGACATGCTGCGACGGAAGAGACACAGAAGAAGCGTGCACCACCTCTTCTGGCGCCCTTTCCACACCTTTAGGAAGGAGCGCTATTTTAGTGCTCCTTCCAGGGCTGCCCAATGAGTGAATTGGGGCCAAGGAGTGGGGCAGCCTCAGCCCCAATCCTCGGTTTCTCGGGGCAGCCCATGGCCACCCATCTGTAGAGGCCCTAAATCCCCTTTCCAAGCTGCTTTCTTTCTGCTTTCCCTTCCCCCAGTGCAGGGGTAGGCAACCTTTCCCCTTTAAGGGCCAAGGGACTTCAGCTCCCAGAATCCCAGGAGCTATTGGCCAACATGGGACTATTGGCCAACATGGCTGAGGCTTCTGGGAGCTGAAGTCCCTCGGCCCTTAAAGGGGAAAGGTTGCCTACCCCTGCCCCAGTGTTCTGGGCCTGATGTAGTGCAGTTGCTTTTAAATAAAAAGATAGAAAATTTGAACTCCAATTCCCTATGTGTCAACTAATTCAGCCTTTAGTTTTTATCATAAATATATTTCAGATCAAATCCGTGAATTTGGTAATATATTGTCTACAAGAGAAATTCTCTTAAGGCTCTTGACCTCAGCTTCTGTACCTGGCAAAAGCTTTGAGAAGCTCCAAGCCATCAATTATTCCAAATGTAAGTACTACAGAGGTTTTCTGTTTTAGAATATCCTAAACACCATCCATCAAGCCCAGATCCAAAGGTTCAGATCTTCTGAAATCCTTTATAATACCAGATAATGAAAATACACCATCATATTCTGAATTATATCCTATCTAGACATACAAATTGCCTTCTTGCCTTCTGTTCTCTATGTTTTTACTGATTGTCTCTCCTATATGGTTTTGTCCGAATTGTAGTACTTCAACACCACGCTGTGCTATTTTGTTGGGATTTTGCCCTCTTTGGGATTTTTAAAGGATTTTTGGAAACTTTGGGGTTCTCCTGAGTATGCTGAGATCTCCCTTCCTTCTTCAATGGCCACATTGAATGGCCACTACAGTCCTGTTAGTACTCTCCACTTCCCATCCATTAAATTTGCTTAAAACTTGGAAATGTTACTTTTTCTTATTGGTACCTCACAGGAGCCCAGAGCCAACAGGGCCAGTAGCCACTCAAACCACGGGACTTGAATTGAAATGATGATGGGCTGTCATTATCATTATCATCCTTGGAAGCTATTTTAGTGTAGAGAAGCCACCACTGGCCTGTGGTCTAAGCAAGTCTGCCTCACACTACCATTAGGAGACAAAACCATGGGCTGCCCTCAAAATATGCTAAGGGGCAAAACACATGGCCACTTTGCAGTGGCTTCCCAGCAGCTTCAGGGTGTGTTGTTTAGACGATACATGCCCTCAAGCCACCAGGAAGCCACCAGGAAGCCACCCGCCCACCCACACAAGGGAGCAGCTTTTCGGCGCTTTAGTGGCACAATGTTTAGAAGCCGCACACTGCAAGAATGCTGAAAAGCTGCAGTGACAGCAGAAAAGCCAGCATTTTGCCAGCGCAAAAAGGAGCGGCTTTCTGCCGTTTCTTTTTGTGTTGGCAAAAGAGCGGAATGGGGCCACAGCGTGTGGTTGCCGCAGCCCTAACCCAGCGTTCAAAGGGGGGCATCAAGCCACCCCATCAAACTGGTCTGCTTCGGCTCTAAGTGAGCGAGTGGGGATCTGGGGCTTGAAAAATGCTGAAAAGAGAAACTCTCATTCTTATAGCACTTCTTACACTTGATGCAAGGAATAACAGAAACATGTCCATGAAAGCCTCACTCATTTAAAAAAGGAACTTAGCAAACATAGCTTTTATGACCACAATAGCTTGAAATCTTAATCACAGCAACTGTGTACCAAGCACAATAAAAACACTTGTTTCCATTCCTTACCCCCACACAATACCTGTTTGTATAAGGGCAGCGACACACCCTGCAGTTTCCTTGACTCGCATCGCCAAAGTAACCTTCTTTGCAATACTCACATTTCTCACCGGCAGTATTATGCTGACAGTTCTTAAAGAAAAAACAACAACATATATATATACATACACCGGGCAATTAACAACAACTGATCTCTTAGATTGTTATTATTATCACCAGAAGGAAAAAATTAGAATGGATCTGCTACAGGGCTTTCAAACATTTCCTCCCTACATGGTCATTACTGCAAGATAAAACAAAGAAACTGGACTCTGACCTCTGTCTCAAAGCTAAAGAGAAGTCGGCATATTGGCTTCCCCCCACCCCGCCTCAAATGGTGCCAGGAACGTTAGGATATTTTAACAATCACACTTTTTTAGTTTTTAAACTCATTACAAAAGTGCGATTGTTAAAATATCCTAACGTTCTTGACACCGTTTGAGAATTTCAGAATTAGGCTACTCCTGGACAAACGTGTTGCTTGCTTTCCTCCCTCATGAAATCTGCATAAATTACTAATGCTAATTTTCATACTTAACGTCATTATTCCTACAACTGAGTAGGCAACTTTCTTCAACCCTTTACTTCAAACAGGCTTGCATTCTCTTGGATTTTTCAAAAAAGATTGATTTCCCTAGTGCCCTGGCATAGAACTGACTAGTTGCAGCATCATTTCAAGGACAACACTAGTGCTCTCACAACAGTATGGGAGGTTTCAGTCTAGTTCCAGGGTGCCAACAATGATCAGCATTTATACTTCTTTTTCATAACATGCCAAAGATTTAACAAAAGAGGACAAAATCTATGACGTTGTCATATATGGCACCATACAAGCAACTGGAGGCCTATAGCACCTGTTCGCCCCTTTACATGATTTACTGGAATCCCACTACACCATGCTGGCTCCTCCAAGTGTGACATTCAGTGCTAATGATTTTTATACCACTATACCTCTGTATTACATGATTCTGTGCCATATGCAATGCTTATAGAGTTCCATAAGCTATTTATACTACTTATTATTCAAACTATTGCTAATGGTACAGCCACTCAAGTTCATTAGGCCATCAACCTGCCCCCAAGATATTCACCAAGATATCAAGAGACAAAGAATAGAATCTAGCAAACACTCATGTTTAATGTTACAATTTTAAATAGAAAGGAACAGTTAATCAAACTACAGGTGCAAGCAGAATGCAAGCTGTATTAGATCTGTAAAATAAGGTTAAAAAGGCAAACTTTTACAAAACTCTCCTCTTGGCATGATGTAAACTATCCCACTCTTGATCTTTCTGCCTGTGTGCTTTCTTGTTATGGCCTGTCCTGTGTCTCCAATCAAAATGCCTCATGATTCATACATCCACTGAAAATGCTGATTTAGCTTCCAGCTCCTATATTTATTCTAAAAGGGTTTGACAAAACTAAAGTCAAGGGCAAGTATTGTATACCATCTAGGAATGCAGTGCAAGCAAAACAGGTTCATTATGAATAAGCACGATAAAAGAAACAGGGTGGGAGAGAGGCCAGAAACCATAGAATGAATCTGGCAGTGTATTTATTTATTTGAGAAAAAGAATGAAAGGGGATAGATCCGAGGAATACATTTTCAGAACATTGAGACAAAGGTAGTGAAATGTGATATAAGACTACGATCCCACCCACCCCTTAACTGTTATTGATGGATGCTTTATTTTTTCAACCAACACTCATATCTGGACAGGTGCTTTGAGGAAATAGCTGTAGATTACATTTTTAACAGACAGTATATTGATTAACTAATTATGATTTTTAATACAGAATAACATTTTATGAGAGAGACAGATTAGCTGTTGATGCTTTCATATCTTGGCTTTATAAATTAAAGAAGCTAGAACACGCACCATGTTCCCAGATTATTCTGAAGTCATTAACTATAGTTTCACATTTCAGAGGTAACATGAAACTACAGCTAACCCAGATTTCCTGGCTTGTTTGCTTACTAATGCAAAGGAAGCAGCAAACCAGCTGCACACAGGATATAAAAATTCTAGGCTTAGATGTGTTCAGCTGATTGTGTCCTCAGATTTTCAATAGATCTGTCTCTCTTCTTTAAAAACAGTAAATACTGCAGAATGCATATAACAGCATGGCTACAGAAAGTAGCTTTACATATTGATGTTGACAAGCTTTGTAGACTAATGTCATGTGGACTAATGTTAGGTTTAGTTGTCTTCAAGATACTGTAGTTTTTTGTTTTTGTTTTGTTTGGTTGGAAAAGATTAACAAGGCTCTGGAAGATATTGCTATATCAGAGGTGGTCCTGCCATCATACAAGATGAAGGATTCACCTCATATTTTGAGTAGCAAAGGGTGCCAATTTGTTATTGTATTTTTTCTGGCCGGGATGAGGAGAATCACTTGTGGGATTTTCCACCTTGTGCCATATCTGACTGGCTTTGGAAATTATGCATCTTTGTGGGGGATGCTATTTATTCCTCTACTTTGGGTACCAAAATGTTTGGAGTGGCACTGTACTGTTAGTTGTGGGATCACTACTTATGGAACCACTTTTATACATGAACAAAACTGAACAAGTTTATAAAGTAGGCCCTCCATATCCATGGATTGTTTATCCGAGGATTCAACCATCCACAGTTTGAAAATATTATAAATATATATAAATTCCAAAAAGCAAACCCTGATTTTGCCATTTTATATAAGAGACACCATTTTAGTATGTCATTTTATTTAATGGGACTTGATCATCCACGGACTTAGTATCCACAGGAGTCTTTGAACCAAACTGCAGTGGATACCAAGGGTCCAAGCATTTCAGCACCAGTGAAGCCCTACGTATACAACTGCATTGAATGGCATTACATGCACACAGTGCCCCCCCCCCCCGCGATGTTATTGGATTATAACTCCTTCAACATTAAGTGCACCAGCTAGGAATGATAGGATGCTGTAGTTCAACAGCATCTGGAAGACCATATTTTGTCTGTCTTATCAACAGAAGAACTCAACTGCAAATCACAGGCCTGGAATCTTCCAGTCTGTTCTGAAGCAAGAGCAGTATGCATTTCACAAGTGAGTAATTAAGATCCAAGAGAAGTTTCAATAACTTCTGAAATACAAATAAGTAATTCATATTACTTACAATGCAAATTCCAGAACCATCGACACATCTATTTGCATTTCCATTACAATTGCAAGGAACACAGCGTCCTGTCAGTAGACCTTTGTTCTCACGATAAAATCCGGGGCTGCATTCCTATTGCATACAAAAGTGGTGGAGATGAAATAATTGTAACTTTTCATGTTTTAAAATAATAACAATAATAATAATTTTTATTTATAGCCCGCCCCTCTGCTAAGCAATCGGGGCGGGTTACAGCATAATTAAAACATAAAGAGTTAAAAACAGACAATCCCAATCCCCTAACCCTCCCACCCCTTAAAACTGAATTAAACTAATATTCTATTAAAAACCATATACAAACTTTAAAACAATATAAAAAAACAAGGCAGCGGACACAATTTGGAACAGTAAATCAAGGCCGCTTGCCAGGCTCCTCATGTCCGGGAGGTTATTCCGGAAAGGCCTGCCAGAAGAGATCCGTCTTTACTGCTTTCTTAAAAGCAGCAAGCGTAGTAATGAGATGGATCTCTTCCGGCAGGCCGTTCCATAGCCTGGGAGCAGTCGCGGAAAAAGTCCTCTGGGAGGTCTGCGACAGCCTGGTCTTCATGGGTTGTAGCAGGTTCCTCCCAGAGGACCGCAGGGTACGAGGGGGCTCATATGGGAAGTGGCGGTCCCTGAGATAAGATGGACCCAAGCCATGTAGGGCTTTAAAAGTCAAAACCAACACCTTGTACTGTGCCTGGAAACTAATTGGCAGCCAGTGGAGGGATTTAAGCACAGGTGTTATGTGCTCCCTCCTAGATGTACCAGTAATTAACCTGGCTGCCATATTTTGGACTAATTGCAGTTTCCGGGTTAAGCACAAGGGTAGCCCGATGTAGAGTGCATTGCAGTAATCCAGATGTGAGGTTACCAGAGCATGTACTACATTTTCCAGATCCCTCATGTCCAGATAAGGGCGCAGCTGGCGTATCAGCCGAAGCTGAAAACAGGCGCTCCTGACCGTCACATTCACCTGACTAGTCATGTGAAACGACGACTCTAAGAGCACCCCCAGACTGCGAACACAGTCCTTAGAGGAGAGTGTGACTCCATCCAGGACTGGTAACTGTATTCCCAAATCTGGTTTCAGGCCTGTCACTGTTAGTACCTCCGTTTTGTCTGGATTTAACTTCAATCTGTTTTTCCTCATCCAATCCATTACCGCTTTAAGACAGTTATCGAGAGCAGAGACGCCATCTGAAGTCTGGGCCGATGATCTGGTCATGGAGAAATATATTTGGGTGTCATCAGCGTACTGATGACACCGCACTCCATGCCTCCGAATGATCTCACCCAGCGGCTTCATGTAGATATTAAATAACATCGGGGACAGGATGGCGCCCTGAGGGACGCCACAATTAAGCTTGATTTTGGATGAGCAACTGTCCCCGAGCCTCACCCTCTGGGATCTACCCGAAAGGAAGGAACGGAACTACTGCAAAGCAGTGCCTCCGATCCCTAACTCTCTCAGGCGATCCAAGAGGATGGCATGATCTATGGCAGGGGTAGGCAACCTTTCCCCTTTAAGGGCCAAGGGACTTCAGCTCCCAGAATCCCAGGAGCTATTGGCCAACATGGGACTATTGGCCAACATGGCTGAGGCTTCTGGGAGCTGAAGTCCCTTGGCCCTTAAAGGGGAAAGGTTGCCTACCCCGATCTATGGTGTCAAAGGCCGCTGAGAGATCCAAGAGCACCAACAGGGTCACACTACCCCTGTCGATGCCCAGGCGGAGGTCATCGGTCAGAGCAACCATGGCAGTCTCAACTCCAATTAGCTGCTTGGTAAGATGTTACGAAAAAGAACTGAACTGCTAAATCTTCACATACATATTACATGACAGAGAGGAGATATAGGTCATGTTTGGATACCAATATTTTGGCTTTTGGAGTGTTACAGGGGTTTACCCCTCCCTTAATGTGACAAACAAATCAAGATGTCTTCCACATTCCAGTTTTCATTTCATCCAGACCAGGAAACTTCAGAAGAAGCTAAGATATTAAATCAATTTGAAACCATGGCTTAATAACCTGGCTTGTTTAAAAGTCAAGCACCATAGTTTCTGGGTCCAGATCATCAAGGAGACTCAAATTAATAGAAACCTACCCAGCTTGTTTGCTCTCCTGCCTGAAGAGATTACCATAAAAGTGTCAAAAAGCTTGCTTACATCTCAGTTTACTAAGACATGATATGAGTATCTGAGTATGGTTTATGTCAGGTGTTTACAAAATCGAATAGCTTCTTAAACAGTTGAAAATATATCTATGTATCAAGACTCCCAAATCTGTCAAGGAGGAGTCTCTTAACCCCAAACCCAAGAGCAGAATATTTTCAAAAGAGGTCTTTTAAATTCCAGTTAGTAAGTTCTTTCCACAGAACATGGTTTGTTCTTTATGGTTTACCTGACATCTGAAATAATTTATAATGTAATTTTCTAAAATACTTGCTGTGATGTCACCTCTCCTAACTCATCCTGATTTCCTGACCTGAGGATATGTGAAGTGATGTTTAGGCAATGAGAAGCATTCTTTAATATGAAGCACAATTTGTACGCACAGGCTTGTTCGAAAGACAAGACAAGCATGAAAAGAATGTTCATTGGCTAGAAGCATTTAAGAAGCAACACTGCTCTTCTTTCTTTCAGATCAAAGTCAAGGGAAAATGATATGGGGAGCAGAATTATTTTTTTTAAGCAAAGATACAGAGATGGCTGTCAAAATAAAAGAATGCTGCTCTCAGATAGTATATGGTGGCCCTTCAGTACTTTGAATCAGACATTGACCTAGGAGACCTAAGCTCAAATTCTCTTCTGGCTTTATGCTAATGTAACAGGGGATTGGTTCCTAGAACAAATCAAGCCTGAACATTCCCTGGAAGCCAAGATGACTAAATTGAGGCTGTCATACTTTGGCCACATCATGTGAAGGCACAATTCACTGGAAAAGACAATAACGCTAGGACAGGTGGAAAGACGTAGAAAGAGAAGAAGACTGCATGTTAGAAGGATGGACTCCATTAAGGAGGTCATGGGTATGTATTTGCAGGGCATAAGCAGATCAGTGGAGGATGGGGCATCTTGGAGATGTTCCATTCACAGGGTCTCAATCAAAGAGGGCATGGCCGTGAAGATGCAGAACCTGAGCAGAGAGGCTGAGAATAGGGAGTCATGGGCATGTCTCATTCACAGGGTCACCATGAGTCAAAGTTGACTCGAAAGCAGCTAATAGCAAACAACAGCAAACAGAGAATTATGCTAGCATATCAATTTTTTTCTGATGAAGCATAGGGAGATATCCAGTACCTCCTTACAGAATGGTTTTGCAAGGTAGAGCAATGTCCGTCGGATGGTACCTCAGCACAGTTCTGCCCCCCGACCCAAATGGTCTCTGTCTGGTTGAGGTTGTGCACCATTAAATTTCCCTTCCACTGCTGCCTTACTGGCTTTCTTCTCCATTCCTCTCTGGTACCTAGACCTCTATGTAAGGATGCTGTTACAACTTTGCACACCACCATCTATTAATAGTATCTTGACTTTGGCCTTGAGCCTTTTCTTTCTACTAGCCTCACTGTTTAGCATTAACCAAAGCATCATGTATCAACACAATTTCCCTATTTATAAAACACAAGTAATACAAATGAGCTACCTCATATGACTATAGCAAGGATAATTACATTAATGGTTGCAAAACACTTTGTAAGTAAATAATTCTATATGAGTGATTGTACTGCACTATTTCTTACAGCTGCCACTATTCACAAGAATAGTGAAAGCAATTATCGTGAGAGTAGCCATTTAAGGTAGTGATTAATGCAAAAATAGCTTACTGGATTAGATTTACTAACAATCTAAGCAAACCAACAACAATTAAAAGGACTCTGGGGATAAATTAACAGAAATTAATCAGCTTCAAGTAAGTTGCCACACTGGAGTTTTTCAATGTTGTTCTAGAACAAACAGTCATTTCCATGCAAGCTCAAACATAATTTTCCTCCTACGCTTTCAAAGAAAGTAAGATTTCCTATACAGATAACACTGCTATGTAGGACAGTGAGTACACATCATAACTGTTGACAAATGCACTTACTTGCCCACTTTGCAACACAAACTGAAAAAATATTTACTCCCCATCCTTTTGAATAATGTTAATCATGCATTCAACATTTCAGTGCAAGAAAAAATAACTTAAAGAGTATTATTTTTTGTGTTTGGAACAAAGATTGCAAAAGTCAACCTAAAGAGAAACAGTCTAGTTAACATGTATATTGACTTCTTACACTTGTAGGGAAGCTATTTGGTTAACTCGTTAAATGTGAATACTTCATACACAGAATAATCGCAACAGTCTACAATAAGTATTACATTTTCTAATAGGAAACAATATAGTCCAATGGATGAAGAGATCAGGTTTTGATTTAATGTTTTCACTCAAAATGCAGCACTGCACACTTTTATGTCGAGGTTTTAAAATGTAAAAAGTAAAAGGGGAGGAAGAAAAGAAAAAGAATGCATGTTACCTGTTTTGGTTTAAAATTCCAGTGAATTTGTTGCTGTTGCTCCTGGCTCTGTAGATGAGGAAATGCTATCCTCTCTTGTGTAGCATGTCCTAAACAGTGCCTCAGGCTAATGCACAACATCAGCAATCCGAGGTTGCCTGGCCTCTGCATTCCTACCATCATTTTGCTTAGCTTTAGGCTTTGCTGTTCATATATAAAACTGTTTTCACTACACAGCCCTTTTTCTTATGCTACCTGTGGTTGTTCTGCTTTGACTAAGTCTGTACTGTGATATGCCCCTCCTTTAAACTTTCATACATGAGTCAAGTTGTGCAACACACAGCAGCTCCTGAGGTTAATGAACCACTTTGCAATTCCTGCAAATGAATGTACTGTATATCTGAATTAAGGTGTGGCAATCATCACTTTTTCCTTGCCTAACACAGTCAGACAGGACTAGACGATTAGAACTGTTTTTTTAAAAAAAGAAATTTAAATCATGGGCTGAGTAATTCTGTGGAAACGTATAGGGTGTGTGGGCTACTTGACTAAGTAGTTCTGTATCTTCCTTTGGGCTACATATTTTTATCAGGCTAGGTAAAGAAAGGAAAGACCACGCCAAAGTGGCATGTTGTGTTTGGTATGCAGGGAGAGGAACAGGAAGAGTTTGATTCCTATACCAAATGCAGGCCTCAACATGCTGATCAATTGAACATTTCATATCATGAAGACTGTTTAAAATATCCCCTTCAAATATTTTTTCAAATGACATTAAATAATGTCTAGTAGTATGACTGTAACATGAGAATGAAACTGTGCATATAAATCTGAAGCACATTTACCTAGAAAGAAGTTTAACAATAATCAGTTAAATGATATCCAATAAATGGCATGATGAGAGGCAAGACATGACAGGATTCTGGGACCTTTGATAGGGGGAAATGGCACATTTAGTAAGTGAACTTTTCTCATTCCCACTGCACCTGTTCCATAATGAATAATAAAATTCAGTTCCATAATGAATAATAAAGTTATTTTATTTTAAGTTTTAGGCTGTTTGGCCAGCTCACAATTAAGGAATAATTAAAGTTTATAATGTTTATAATAATTCCATAATATAAACAAACTACTCTGTTATATCTTGATCAACTATATAGTCTTATCAGGTGTAAGAATTTTACCATACATCTAGTGCAAAAGTAAGGCAGATAAGTAAAGAATTAAAACACAGATTTCTAGATTCAAAATTTAGGATTAAGACATTTTCCTTCCATTGCTCTGCAAATGAACTACTGGCTACATCTGTAATTCAGTAACATGTATTAATATGTATTAAATATACAGATAAACACTGTTCAGGAGAAACTAGCAACAACGTATTTCAGTAAGGTGAAGGGATGGCCACTACTGATCTGGCAATTCAAGGGCGATCCCTGAAATATGTGAATACATTCCCTCTCTGTGGATGCATTCCTAGCTATCTGTGTGTGTATTTCTCTGAAACAATGACAAATGTTTTCTGCTTTATGAGTCTTCAGAAGATAAGCTCAATATAATGTTATACTGTTTTGCTTTGAACTTGTCAGTTTTGTTTTTGTCATTGGATGTAATTGGCCAAGGATCCAGTAGAGTGATTCTGCTAACACCAATGAAACCATGAGAGAGCTCCCTTTGCAGCTTCCTGTGCACCCTCAAAACCTGCTCTGGAGGGTCAGAGAATACTCCAAAGGAAGGGATGGCTTTTTGGCAGAGAGCTGTCACAAAGTGCTGTAAAATGGAAGGGATGTCATGCTATATGGTGGAAGGGATGTCATGTTAGCAGTTGGACACTATTGTCAAAAAGGATACAGGTAACTGTTTTGTATGGACATTTGCACCAATAGTTAACTAGAATAAGTTAAGATAAACATAACTTACTAAATTAGACAAAACGGCACAAATGAGTACACAATGAGCACAATTTCTAGAAGCTGAAAACAAAAGGGAGGTAAAATATTTCCATGAGCTGGCAATGCAGTTCATAAATACATCTTTACTGTGCTTTTAAGTCAAATCAATGTGAACAATCATGTCTACAGCTAAGTCAATAATTGCTCTCATGACCAATGACTCTAAAGTCAATACTTGTTCTCAAGAGCAATGTCTCAGGGATGATGCAGTATGGAGACAAAGAAAAATTCCTACCTGACATGAATCACCCAGATATCCAGGAGGGCAGGAGCATGTCTCTACATTAGAAGCAATGTTGCCATTTCCTGTCCCAGTAGCCTCTTCCAGACCAACCTCGCCCAAGGTTAACCGCTGAGATTCTGTGAAGTAAAGCCCTCTGATTTGTAATCCTTCTAGTCTAGACAGGACCATCATCAGTTCCTCCCGAGATACCAAGTTATTGCTGCTTGCATGTCTGAAGTTCCCCTGAACATAAGAGATACAATGAAAGTTTGGCTCTACAGAAGTCTTATTCATAATCTGCTCAGTCTAGAAGTACTACTACGCAGAAAAAGGACAGGTTGCTTACCTGTAACGGTATTTTGTCGAGTGGTCATCTGTGAATTCACACAAATGGGTTACATCTGCGCCTGCACAGCTAGCTCAGAAAGTTCTGGTATCACTGGGCAAAGCTTCAATTGCAACTTTTTGGTGGTAGCTCCGCCCACCCTTATAAGACCCCTGGCGTTTCCGCTCTTTCCTCAGTTCCAAAACGTACGCCACGCAACAGCGACAGCAAGAATTCAAAATAAGCAGGACACAACTGAGGGGAGGATGGGCGGGATTTGTGTGAATTCGCAGATGACCACTCGAAGAAATACTGTTACAGTTAAGCAACCTGTCCTCCTTCTTCGTGGTCTCTGCGAATCACACAAATGGGTTATTTAGACTGACAAGCTTCGGTCAGCGGAGGAGGGAGTGTCCTGACAACAATATTGTACATTTTAAAACATAAAAACTTTTATTACAACAATAAACTGTTAATTACAAGTGCATTCAAGTGTCATTTCAATATCCTCAATTGCAGAAAACTTTCATTGCAACAACAAACTGTAAACTGTTAACTGCATGATTCAAGTGTTATTTCATCATCCTCAATTGCCTAGTATTCAAGTATCATTGTCATTAAATTCAAATATATGATATGCAGTGCAAGTAATCAGTGTAAACCAGATAACAACACTGCCCTCCCAAAATTGGCCTCCTGTCTGGCCCTTGTGTCCAGCCTATAATGTTTGACAAAAGTCATTGGCTGAGACCAGACAGCAGCCTTACAGACATCCTCCAGAGGCACCCCAGATAAAAAAACAGGGGATGCAGCGACCGACCTAGTTGAGTGAGCCCGCACCCAGCCTGGTGGACTTTTGCCTGCGAGTTCATAACACAAATGAATGGTGGAACACAACCATTTAGATAGTCTTTGGGGTGTGACAGGCAGTCCCTTTTTGGCCTCTGAATAACATACAAATAGTCTATCAGAGCTCCTCGAACCCGAGGTCCTATCCAAATAGAAAGCTAAGGCTCTCTGAACATCCAAAGAATGCAGTCTGCATTGAGTATTGGTAGTTGGGTTGGGGGCCAGGGAGGGCAACATAATGTCCTGGTTGATGTGAAAGGCTGACACCACCTTGGGCAGAAAGGCGAGGTCAGTACGGAGGACCACCTTGTCCCTATGGAAACGGAGATATGGCTGGTCCATCCGTAAGGCACAGGGTTCGCCCGCTTGCCGGGCAGAGGTGATGACCACTAAGAATGCTGTCTTCCACGTCAGCAATCTTAACTCTGTGGTGACCAAAGGTTCAAATGGCTTGGTAGAGAGATAAGAAAGCACCAAGTCCAAGCTCCAAGCCGAGGTCAGTACCGAGGATGGAGGATGGAGGTTGTTCAGTCCCTTGAGAAATCTCTTCACCAAGGGATCCACAAAGAATGATGTTTTGCCTTGCAGCTGGTAGTGTGAACAGATGGCAGAAAGGTAGCACTTCACAGAGCTAAGGCATAGGCCAGAATCGGCCAAGGACATTAAGAATTCCAGGACTATCGGTACCTAGACCTGGGATGGAAGCAGACCCTTAGAAGACAAAAATTCCAGAAATTTATTCCACTTGAGTGCATAGGATTTTCTGGTAGAGGGCTTCTGTGCAGCCCGAATCACAGTCTGTACCGAGGCAGGTAGCGATGTCAAGGATGGATTCTCCAAGCTACCAGTGGGAGTGAATCTAAGTCTGAGTGTCGAACCTGACCCTTGTGCATTGAGAGCAGGTCGGGACGGAACTCGAGGCACCTGTAGCATCCCCGGGCTAGGTGAAGCAGAGGGGCAAACCATGGTTGTCTTGGCCACCAAGGGGTGATGAGGATAGCATCTGAACTGTCCGTCCTCATTTTGGCAATCACCTTGGTGATGAGTGGAAATGGAGGGAAGGTGTAGAATATCCTCCCGGACCACCTGAATTGGAAGGCATCTCCTTGCGACCCTGGAGCTCAAATCGGAGAGCAGAACTCTGTACAATGAGTATTTTCTCTGGTTGCGAAGAGGTTGACCTGTGGCTGACCCCAGGTGGAGAAGAGGTCCAAAACTGTTTCCGGATGGAGGTGCCACTCGTGGCATGGACTGGAAAATCTGCTCAACTTGTCTGCCAGATCGTTGTCCTCCCTGGGTAGGTGAACCAACTGTAGAAGTATGTTGTTCTCGATACACCAGTTGCAGATTCGAATTGTAATTTGCAAAAGTGTTTGGGACCAAGTGCCTCCCTGTTTGTTCAGGTAGAACATCATGGTGGTGTTGTCCGTAAGAAGCAGCACAGCTCTGCCAGATAAGTGCTTTCTCCACGGCCAGCATCTCTAAGGCATTGATGTGGAGAGTCCTTTCCTCTGGCGACCCTTGACCCTTGACTGTCAAGTCCTATGTGTGAGCTCCCCATCCCTCTAGGGAAGTGTCCGTTGTCAGATTGACCTCTGGCTGAGGAACAAAAAAGGGCATCTCTATGCAGACATTGGTTGGTTCTAGCCACCAGTGCAACGATTTGGCTGCAGGCCTCGGTACCGTTAACCATCTGGAAGGTAGGCTGCACACGGGATCAAACACAGACAGGAACCAAGACTGTATGGGATGGAGTCGAAGACGTGCCCACAGGGTCACAAACGTGATTGACACCATGTGTCCCAATGCTACCTGGATGGTGTGGGCTCTTATACACCTGTGGCGGAGACAGTGCATGATGGTGGCAGACAGTGCTTGAAACCTGTCTCTCAGAAGGAATGCCTTGAACGTGACTGAATCGAGGATTGCTCCGATAAATTTCACCTGTCTGGACCGGGTCAAGGCAGACTTTTCCTTGTTGACCATCAGACCGAGGGAGTCCAGAAGAGAGAGAGCAAAATCTATGTCCAGATGCAATTGTTGACTGGATGGAGCCGTGAAGAGCCAGTCGTCCAGGTAGGGGAAGATTGTGATACCCTTCTGATGGAGGTATGCTGCGACTGGGGCCATGCACTTTGTGAAGACTCTCGGAGCTGTGGGTAGGCCAAACAGAAGAACCTTGCACTGATAGGCTTCTGTCCCAACAGCGAAGGCGAGGAACCTCCTGTGATCTCTTTGTATGGTGACATGAAAGTAAGCGTCCTTGAGATCGATGGTCGAAAACCAGTGTCCTCTCTGCAGAAGCGGTAAAATAGAAGCAAGTGTTACCATTCGAAACCGTCGGTACTGAATGTATGAATTAAGAGCTCTTAAGTCTAAGATGGGCCTAATACCCGAGTCTTTCTTGGGAACAGTAAAGTAACGGGAGAAAAAACAGTGCCAGGCCCGAGAGAGGTCTATGGGCTTGATGGCACCCTTATCCATCAAGGTGCACACTTCGTCGTCGAGTAAGGTGTTTGAGGGGCTGGTGGACAGAAAGACTCCGGTAGTCGGGAGTACCTCGAACTCGAGGGCGTAGCCCCTGCAAACAATGTCAAGCACCCAGGAGTCAGAGATGATTGAGGCCCAGGTGTCATAAAAGGTTTCTAATCTGTCTCCAAAGGGAGGAAGATCGAAGTGCGCCTCCTCATCTCATGGTCTCCTTTTGCTAGAGTCAGAGGACTTCCTACCAAAATCCTGTCGGTACCAGGACAGGTGTTGACGTCGGCCCGAGGTGGAAGAGGCAAACTGGGAAGGATGCCTCTGACGAGACTGACCTTGAGGTTGGTCCTGCTGCTGATAGACACAGTGGTGGTAAGGTTGGAACCACGGTCTATGGCCTCCATACCGGTGCCTTTGAGGCTGGAATAGCACCAAGGACATGCCAAGCTTCCTGGCTGCAGCTTTCATGCGGTATCTAAAGTTCAGCTTCTCATCCGTCTCCTTGTTAAAGAGGCCGGAGTCATTGAAGGGCATGTCCTCAATGGCAGTCTTAGCTTGGAAAGTAAGAGCTGACGATCTGAGCCAGGCATGGCGATGGAGAGCAACCGCACCAGACAAGATTTTTGCAGCACAGTCAGTAGAGTGTCTGGCTGACAAAATCTGTTGTCCTCCTAGGGCATGTGCCTCTGCTTGTAGGGCTAGGACCAAGGCTTTATTGTCCTCAGCTACCGACTGAAGCAATGGTTCCATACGCTCCATAATATATTGGACATATGCACTCATGCAAGCCAAGTAATTGGCCACCTTAAGGTCAAGAACGGCAGCAGCATAAATCTTTTTGGCCACAGCATCGAGCTTCTTTCCCTCTCTATCAGATGGAGAAGAAGAGGCCTTAGCTGTGAAGCTTGATTGCAAGCCATCCACTATAGAGGAATTTTGCTTGGGATACTCAAAGAGCCATGACAGTCCCGAGGAAGAGATTCTGTAAAGGTTCTTGATCTTCCTAGAGGTTGACGGGACGGTGGCCGGAGGGGTCCAAGAATGCTTGGCAATGTGCTCCAAAGATGGCAGGTAAGCAATTGATGGTGGAGTAGGCACCTTGTCATGCACTCTCTTTTCAATCGGGTCCCTGGCCTCCTCATTCGAGCGGGCCATCTCAATGCCAAGATTCACCAAAGGGGAGGGCTAGAAGGTCTCTCCACATCGGATTCCAGAGAGGAAGATCAGGACCGAGAGGTAGAGCATCTGGAGCCTGGAGACTCAGCAGGTGAAGGAGGAAGCGGCTTGTCCACAAGAAGGGACGCATACTGGGGTGGAACCAGAGGTGGAAGCGTAGTTAGGACCTGAGGCTGTTGACCAATAGACTGCTACAGCTCTTGTCGTAGCTGCTCGGGTTCAACCGGGAGATAGTACTGACCCGTGTCGGTATTGAACAGGAGGTCTGGAAACTGCTGGAGAAGAGTGTCCTGAGGAGGTTGTCTGATCTTGACTCCAAGCTCATCTGCCTCAGAGCTAAGAGCAGGGGTAGGCAACCTTTCCCCTTTAAGGACCAAGGGACTTCAGCTCCCAGAAGCCTCAGCCATGTTGGCCAATAGTCCCATGTTGCCCAGTAGCTCCTGGGATTCTGGGAGCTGAAGTCCCTCAGCCCTTAAAGGGGAAAGGTTGCCTACCCCTGGCTAAGAGTGTATTCTCACACTCGAGGGGTGCTAGGGCCTGGCTTCTCGGTACCGTCCCGAGCTCGGGGTGGTGAAATCGGCTCCCGTATCTCACCCTCTGATTGGGAATCAACTTGGATGATCGGGGTGAGCCGATGTGGAGCATGAAGGATGGACTGCTGACCAGATGGAAAAGACAGAGGGGGAGTCTTAATGACCTCAGTCGGTCTTTCCCCCGTAGATCTCTTAGGGGAGGCCAATCGGGCCCGTTTATGGGACAAATCCCTCGCTCCAGGATCTAAGTGTTTCCTCTTTGAGGATCTTTTGCCAGAGCCATCCCCTCAGTCCTTCTCAATATGGACAGCCTTTTTATCTTTAGAAGACTTTTCCTTAGACTTCTCCTTGGGTCTGCCTCTCTCTTTCTCTTTCTCCTTACTGGAGGTCAACCACTGGTCAGAAACACAAGACTGGAAGGAGCCGAGGCTGGTCTTAAGGCCTGTTCCCACAGTGCGGCCTTCAGTTTAAGCTCATGGTTTTTGAGAGCCTGAGTGGTCATGCCCTTGCACAATTGGCATACCTTAGGATTATGCTCCTCTCCAAGACAAATCACACAGAAGTCGTGCTGGTCAGTAGTAGGAATTATAGATTTACACTGACCACATCTTTTAAACGATGCCATTGTCAGTGGAACAAAGTGAAATCGGAAGGCAAGAACGAAGTCAACACAGTCCAAGGTTGATTGATTCGCAAACGAGCACCAGTGACGGAATCCAGAAGAGTAGTCAATCAGAATAATAGTCAAAAAACCGTAGGTCAATAGAATTTCACTAGGAAGTGAGTGATTCAAATGAGTTAAGTTCCTTGCTAGCTGCTAACGTGGCGGACGAAAAGAACTGAGGAAAGAGCGGGAATGCCAGGGGTCTTATAAGGGTGGGCGGAGCTACCGCCAAAAAGTTGCAATTGAAGTTTTGCCCAGTGATACCAGAACGTTCTGAGCTAGCTGTGCAAGTGCAGATGTAACCCATTTGTGTGATTCGCAGAGACCACGAAGAAGAAAAGAGATAGCTATTTTAAAACTAAATTTGGTTGGGATATGCAAAAAGTTTCTATTTTAGGTAATAACATGTCACAAAAGAAGAAACTTTTTCTTCAAATTTGAATTACTTGCTTCTTGGGATGTTAGTCCAGTAAACAAAAATGGCTTTGGGATATTAATTACATTATTGTTAGAAAATAGAATCAAGCAACCTTTTCTTTTTACTCTTTGTTGATGTTAATTACCTTTGAGCTGTTCTCAACTCATGGCGACCTTGTGAATGGAACATCTCCAAGACTCTCCATCCTCCACTGCTCTGCTTATGTCCTGTGAATTCATACCTGTGTTCTCCTTAATGGACTTCATTCATCTAGCATGCAGTCTTCCTCACTTTCTACATCTTTCCACCTTTCCTAGCATTACTGTCTTTTCTAATGAGTCATCCCTTCTCATAGTCAAATTCCGATAGCTTCAACTTAATCATCTTGGCTTTCATGGAGATTTCCAGTTTGATATGTGTAAGGACCCATCCGTTTGTCTTTTTAGCTGTCCTCAGCACCACATTTCAAATGAATTGATTTTCTTCTTACCTGCTTTCTTCACTGTCCAGCTCTTGTATCCATACATGGTGATAGGGAACACAATGGCTTGGATGATTCTAACTTTAGTGTTCATTTCTATCTTTACTATTTAGGATCTTTTCTAGTTCTTTCATAGCAGCTCTTCTCATGCCTAGTCTTCTTCTGATTTCTTGACTACAGTCTCTTTCCTGATTGATGTTTGATCCAAAGTATACTGTACTATATTTTACTGTACTAAAAATAATATAAAATAGTGTGATTCTAAGGCATAAGGGGGACCATGGCTAAGGAATGAGGGAACAAGATCTATAGTTTATTGACAAACTTTGCTTTAGCCTCTAAGCGTACAAGAAGAGCTCACAGATCAAAACGTGATTTTTTGGAATAGCCTCCAACCATCAGCAAACACATGTGCAACTGAAGATGGAATGTAACTCCAAGTAACTTTCCTTTTCATGTCCAGGCATGAATCAGACAAGAACCCAGCTTGACTTTTAACTTTCATACATCCTGAACAAGCAGCTACTTAACTGTAAACCCTGCACATTAGTTCTGAGAAAATACTGCACTATAAGAATAAGGATAAAAAAAGAATAAGAATAATACACCTTGATGCCATTTTCACAGCTCAGCTGAGCTTTTTAATAGTACCACTCGATCCTTACTTCTCTCAAATGTGAGAAGTATAGAGCAGCACAACAGTTTGCTTTCTTTGGATGAATGAGGGCGCACCAGAGAAATATAACATCTCTGTAGTACCCCCACAAAAAAATTTATAAGCAAAGCAAATGGAAACAAGTAGATGTCAAGCTGTCCAATGTTAATCCTGCAATGTACTCCCAAACTGCTTCCCATGGAAACTTTGCTCCCAGACAAATTCAGTTTGAAAACACTTGTTCGCTCTCAGTGCATTCAAATGGCAAAACTTGTATATATATATTTTTTGCAATAAACAAAGACTGGTCTCAGGACCTGCACTAGAGGAGACTGCATGTTACAAAACTGTCCTCAGCTATATACTGAACAAGAGACAAAGGAAATAGGCCACATCTACACTTGACCTGTATCATAGCATTCCCTTTGCTTCAGGGAATGTGATGCTGCAGATGTTGCTGGAGACCTATCATCCCTCAGCACTATCTATTCTAGCTAGGGCTGATGGGAATTGCAGTCCAACAACATCTGGAGGAGATGCATTCAATTCCATTTCAATTCCAATGGTTTCCACTCCAGGTTACAATTTACACATGCTATAGTTTCTCCACATGTGTTAACATTTATAGTTTCATGAAACATCTATTTATAAATTACTTCTGTACCTTTGTATTCATAAATAAATTCCATTTTTCTCCCACCTAGGTTTACTCACTGCTATTTGGGACTGTAACCTTGAAAATTTACTTTGAAACAAGAAGATATGGCATCTTCCTTTTGATACTGCGCTATAAAAAGGCAAAGGGGAAAATATAAGAGCAAGTGAATTCCTTAATTCTTACCTCAACTAGCTGAATGGATCCATAATACTGTTTGTCAGGCAAAGGATTGTTAGGGTCCACATATATTAGTTTCATCTGTTGCCCCTAAACAAAAATATTACCATTCCAACATCAGTACATGTAGAATTTTCTTTTTATGTATTTATTTTCAAAACTTATATCCCACTTTGTTCTAAAAGATGGATTCAAAGAAACCCATAAGGTAAACATTTTTTAACAAAGCAGAAGCAATAATTCACACACACGTCCCACCACATTTTAAAGCCATATAAAACTATTTTATAAAAACAAGAGAAACTACCAATACACAGGAGATCGTCATGGTCATGGGCTGTTTTTCCTTCATTTAACTTTCCTCTGACTTTTATGAATATCATTCCCCAAAATTATCATGTGTAAATATGCTTGTAATTTAGATTACTCTTCATAGCTCTGGCTAAGATGATTCTAGGAAATGGATGCTTATGCTATAATAATGTTTTTACTTTTAAGGTTCCATAAGATTCTGTTGTTTCTCAGTATACTGTTACCTTTAGAAATACTTCCAATGTTATTAAAGCACAACAAAGATGACTATAGCTAGCATGCAAATATATGGTATGTTCATTTGTCAGAGACGGCATGATGTAGAGGTTTGAGCATTGGACTATGGCTCTGGAGATTAGGGTTTCAATTCTTGCTCAGCAATGGGCAAGTCACATTCTTGTAGCATCACAGGAAGGCACAAATCTTGCTCCCTCCCTTCGGGAAGGCACCTCCCGAACAAATCTTGCAAACAAACAAACAAGCACCATGACAGGAAGGCACAAAACAACTATATGTTTATTTCTATGAATTGTTAGGTGCAATATTTATGTACTGTTGTTGTAAATTGCTGTCAATTGACTATGGAGACCCTACAAATGAGATAAGTCCAAGTTATCCTATTGTCAGCAGCTCTGGCCTGTGGCTTCCTTGATTGAGTCTATCCACCTGTAATACAGTCTTCCTCTTTTCCTACTGCCTTACCAAACATTATTTTCTTTTCTAATGAGTCATGTTGCCTCATGGTATGTCTAAAGTACAACACTTTGAGTTTAGTCATTTTGGCTTCTAGGCAAAGTTCAAGATGGATTTGTTCTAAGGACCATTCATTTATCTTTTTAGCAGTCCATGGTAATCATAGAACTCTCCTCCAGCACTTCATCTCAAATGAACTGGTTTTATTCCTATCAGCCTTGTTCACTGGCCAGATTTCACAACTATACACAAAAATCAGAAATATGGCATGGACAATCTTGACTTTGGTGTTCAATAATACATGTATATTGCAATAATTCAATGGTTTATATATACTGCATTGTTTTCAAAAAATGCAAAATAGTAATGATGCAAAATCTTTTGCTGAAGGCAGTACCTGAACAGTACCACCCTGAATGTCGGATCCTCCCACTTCTATGAGTTAAAACTATTTTTCTAGCAAATTCATTTTGACTTGTTCATCAAGATGGTACTTTCTGATTAAAAAAAAAAAATCAGTCTCTTATCTCTTTCCACAGATATTGTATTAATTGAGCAGTAGGGGAGAAACCTGTAAGTGCGGTACAAACTACCAACCTATCCCTAGATAGAAACCCAGAAAGAAAACAATCTGGAGAAGGCATAGAAGTTCTTAAAAGCATTTTGGCACTAAGAAACAGGGTTTCAGAGTTATACAGCACTTTACTTACAGTCAGCTGCACATCAGGCCTTTTCTCTAGTAGAGTCATGCCTTCACTAGGTAACCCAAAGGTTTTAACCTGATATGTTAAGTAACCACCATAAGAAGAAAGCTGAAACACAAATTTAAAGACATAATATAAGAGATTATAAGAGCATATGACATCATTTCTAAGCATTAAAATTACAATCTTAATGTTTTGATCTATACAATGACATTTCCAGACCTACCAGCAACAGGTTACATAGAGATACAATACACAGAGGTACTGGGGAAAGGGCCTGTATTCCTGACCAAGCATATTCAAAATGCCTTTATTTGTGGGAATAAGGGGCTGTTTACATCTAGAAAATGTTATTACATGTATGGAAGGGGGGGGGGGAATTGTATCCCCAGGACCATTTTTGTGTCCCACAAGGGAACAAAAAGTCCACCCCAGAATGCTCTCAAATGCCCCCTAGGGGTTGTGGGGACAAATTCTTCCATACTTTCAGCCCAGAAGAAATTTCGAGTCACTTCATGTTGGAGAAAAGGCCACGTTTGAGCTTAAAATGTGCTCAATAGGACAAAAATGTGGCAATATTGTCTCCATGCCCACTGGGAGCACTGGGAGGCATTTAAGACTGACAAAAATTGAAAATTATGGGGACAGAGCAGGTGATGCAGCCCTTCAAGTTCCCCTGGGGAACACTGTTTGCCAATTACTTATCTAAGAGCTGAAGACAAAGAACAAGATGGTAAGAGGAGGCAGCATCATAAAAGAAGTAGCGCAGAGAAAGCGAGATGGGGAAAAAATAAAAGAGAAGTTAACCCACTGAGCTAGGAGAAAGACAAGGAAAAACATTTCAGACAAGGAAGAAGTCTTTGACTTTGGGCAGTAAAAAGAGACAATAAACTTCAAAGATAATATACCTTGTCTCCCAAGTAAGATGAAGGTGCCACCCAGTATAAATTGCACACAAAGGAAGGTAGTTCTTGGACATCAGCAACAACACTGTTGCTGCCTGGGTTAAAAGTTACTGGGATATTCATGTCATTATCCACATCTTCCAGAAGCCAGTTCCTCATCTCCACAAACTAACAGTAAAGCAGAAATAAGATGGAAAGAAAGATTTCTGTGACTGAATAAAGCTTTCTCCTAAGCACGAGAGTTCATATGCATGACCACCTTGTCTCTGCAGGGAATTTATATTTGCTTCATATGAGAAAGTTTTCTGACATTTTGCTAGCAGTAACAACAACTGCTGGTCTTTCATGCTAAAACAAAGCACCCTCAGGTTTAGCCATCTCAGGCTAGTTGTTTTATTTGCCTAAAGTGATCAGCTTCCAGCATCAGTGAGATGATGACCACCACCTTCATCACCCATCATTCATATCATTAACACAAAGCAGGCTTTCCCAAGCTGGGGGTCTCTGGATGCACTGACTAGCAATTCTCATCATCTACAGGTAGCATGACCAATGGTCAGGGAAATGGAAGTTATAGAACACAGAATCTGGAGGATGCCAAATTGAGGAAGGTTAGCATAAAAGTGTTTGGATCAGGAGCATCACACAGAGAACTTCTCCAGCTTTATACTTTAATTTATAAGTGGAATGTTGATCAACCAATGAGTACCGATGACGCGGACAAGCTCCTTGGCAGAGTGAGGAAAACGACTTGCCCTCTTGACCCTTGCCCATCATGGCTGGCCGTCCAGGGAGGGGATGCATTGAGGATGTTCCTTACGGACATCATCAATGCATCCCTCAGGGAAGGCTCTGTTCCACCTTGTTTAAAGGAAGCGGTGGTTAGGCCGCTTCTGAAAAAACCTTCCCTGGACCCCCTGGATATGAATAATTATAGACCAGTCTCGTTGTTACCATTCTTGAGCAAGGTAATTGAGAGGGCGGTTGCTCTTCAGTTCCAAGCTGTCTTGGATGAAACCAATTATCTAGACCCATTTCAGACCCTTTAGGACAGGATTTGGAGTTGAGTCTACCATGGTTGCTTTGACCGACGATCTGCGTCTGAGCATCAACAGGGGTAATGTGACCCTGTTGGTGTTCTTAGACCTCTCAGTGGCTTTTGATACGATAGAACATAGCATCCTCTTGGATCACCTGTGTGGATTAAGAATTGGAGGCACTGCATTGCAGTGGCTCCGTTCCTTCCTCTCGAGCAGATCCCAGAGGGTGCTGCTCGGGGACATTTACTCCGCTAAAAGGGAGCTTGCATGTGGCATCCCTCAAAGCGCCATCCTGTCCCCGATGCTATTTAACATCTATATGAAGCTGCTGGGTGAGATTATCCGGAGTCATGGGCTGGGTGCTATCAGTACGCTGATGACACCCAGATCTATTTCTCCATGTCTCGACCATCGGCCTCGACTCCCGATGGCGTCTCTCCTCTCAATGAATGTCTTAAGGTAGTAATGGGCTGGATGAGGAAAAACAGATTGAGAGTGAATCCAGACAAAACGGAGGTGCTAACAGTAGCGGCCCCGAAACCAGGAATTGGGTTGCAACCTCCGGTCCTGGACGGGGTCACACTCTCTGAAAAGGACTGTGTTCGCAGTCTGGGGGTACTCCTTGACTCGTCACTCCTGATGACTAATCAGGTAAATGCAACGGTCAGGAGTACCTGCTATCAGCTTCGGCTGATACGCCAGCTGCGTTCTTTCCGGGAAGTAAGGGACTTTGAGACTGTGGTGCACGTGCTAGTAACCTCACGTCTGGATTTCTGTAATGCGCTCTACATGGGGCTACCCTCGTACTTTGTCCAGAAACTTCAATTAGTATAAAATATGGCAGCCAGAGTGGTCTCCGGAACATCTAGGAGAGACCACATAACTCAGGTATTATAATCTCTCCACTGGCTGCCTATTAGTTTCTGGGCCCAGTATAAGGTGTTGGTTATCACCTTTAAAGCCCTAAATGGCTTGGGTCCATCCTATCTTCGGGACTGTCTCCTCCCATATAATCCTCCCCGCGCACTCCGGTCCTCTGGGAGGAATTTGCTCTAGCCATTAAAATCTAGGCTGTCGGCAACCTCCCAGAGGGCATTTTCAGTAACCGCCCCCAGATTATGGAACGGCCTGCCAGACGAGATCCGTCAGATTACAAATTTAAGCAGCTTTAAAAAAGCTGTGAAGACAGATCTCTTCCAGCAGGCGTTTCCTGATTAGCTTCTTAATTAGATCCTGGCCTCAGGAGCAGTGTCCCCTTACCACTTTCTGCTCTTGCTTGCTTGCGGCTTGTATTTGTCTGTTTAATTGTTTTAATTATTTTATTATTTTTTCTTGAGATTTTATGTTAATTTTTAATTTGTGTAATTTAATACTTTTTTAATGGGGGGTAGGGTCCTGGGGTTTGGTTTTATTTGCTGTAACTTTAATTGTTGTAAGCCACCGCGATTGTTTTAACAGAGGGGCGGGGTATAAATAAATATTATTATTATTATTATTATTATTATTATTATTAACCATATGGATGGATGGGAGTCATACCACAGGAGTGCCAACCATTGTGGCAAATGTGTTTTAGGCATTACAGTGGTATGCAAGATATTCTACTTCTACCTATGGTAAACAAGCAAGCCAATCTTCCTTTCACAAACAAAGATCTGCCAATAGCTGAATTAAAACCAATTAACACTAAGGTAACAGTGGAATAAAATGCCACAATTGTCCTTACAAAGACATAAAGATCTAAGAATCACACCTTTAAGAAACACTTTCCATAGCCTAAGGGCCTAAAAAAGATAATATTAAATAGTAATATCAAGTCAAGCCTATGACAGTCCACAAATCAGATAAGAGTTTCTAATTTCTAATTACTGAGATGTCTTCAATTTTAGGCAACAAATTTATGAGATTTTTTTTTTAAATGTGCCGTATGTATCTCCTTACAGGACTAATAGCAGGTCCAGGCATAGGGCAGTTTATAAAGGGAGAAAATAGCATCTTTTTGCATGTAGGGAAAAATAAACCCCCTCCAGATAGTTTTCTACTTGATGTCATGGCCCAACTTTAATGCTCCACCATATGTGTGTGTATATGTGCCTTCATATCATCGACTTATTGCAACCCCATGAATTTATCATGTCACCTGTTGACTTATTGCAACCCCATGATGCGCCCTTATCTGGATATGAGGGATCTGGAAACTGTAGTACACACTCTGGTAACCTCACATCTGGATTACTGCAATGCACTCTACATGGGGCTACCCCTGTGCCTAACCCGGAAACTTCAATTGGTGCAAAACATGGCAGCCAGGCTAATTACTGGAACATCGAGGAGGAAGCACATAACACCAGTGCTTAAATCCCTCCACTGGCTGCCAATTAGTTTCTGGCCGCAGTACAAGGTGTTGGTTTTAACCTTTAAAGCCCTACATGGCTTGGGTCCATCTTATCTCCAGGACCGCCTCTCCCCGTATGATCCCCCCCCGCGCCCTTCGCTCCTCTGGGAGGAACCTGTTACAGCCAATAAAAACTAGGCTCTCTCAGACCTCACAGAGGGCTCTTCTCTGTGACCGCTCCCAGACTGTGGAATAGCCTGCTGGATGAGATCCGTCTTATCACCACTCTTGCTAGCTTTAAAAAAGCAGTAAAGACAGATCTCTTCCGGCAGGCCTTCCCGGAATAATATCCCAGCTTAGTTGGAGATGGTCACTACCCGTCCCCTTTTCCTACCACTGCCTGCTCGCCCTTGATGTTTTTATTGTTTTTATTGTACTATTCCTATTTTAGCTTTCTAATTAGTTTAATTCAGTTTTAATGGGGTGGGAGGGTTATAGTTGGGTTGAGGGAATGTTTTTAACTGTTTTTGTTTTAAATATGTTGTAACCCGTCCTGGTTGCCGAGCAGAGGGGTGGGCTAGAAATAAAACTTATGATGATGATGATGATGATGATAAATTTATCATAGGGTTTTCTTAGGCAAGGAATATTGGGGGGTAGTTTTGTCAGTTCCTTCCTCTGAAATATAGCCTACAGGACCTGGCATTTGTTGGTGGTTTTCCATCTAAGTACTAACCAAGGCTGGCCCTGCTTAGCTTCCAAGACAAGACAGGATCTGGTACATTTAGAGTACTAAGGCCTACTCTACCCTATAGATGATTTTAACTCAAACAAAATAGGAGCTCATCTATTACTTTCTCTCACTATACCCTTAGAAGCAACTGTTTTCAGAAAAACATACCTTAACTCTGTGTTTATTTGTACTTTGACAAATATTGGTTGCTCCGAAACAAAAGCAATTGGTGCAACCCTTCGGATTAGCAGAGTCCAAGTAAAATGATCCAGGGCGGCATATGTCACACTGAATGCCTTCAACATTCTCCTGTAAGTCAGTTGTAAGAAGTCATTAAATATTTCCACATAAAGCTCCTGCAGTAATATACACGAGACTAGCTGTAATACATACTTTAGTAATAGAAATAGTTGTTCATGGGCTTTTTTTAAATACACAGTAGCACACATTTGAACAAAATGTTCTCCTTTTGTAAAGATAAGTTCAAGTCTGTGGTACATTTAAATTGTGCTCCTTTAGTCCACAACAAACAGTATTATGGATTTTTACACTAAAGCCCAACAAACAAACATTTTTGTGGATGGCTATCACACTTTTTTTATTGTTGGTAGTCATGAACTGATATACAATGAACACACACATTATGTGAAATCATTGATCTTGAGATTCTAAGAACTAGGAATCGGAAAACTCAGTCTATTTTCCCCTTGTTCACATGCTCAACTTTAATGGGCCCTGTGCCAGGAGAAAGGTGAGATATAAAGTAAATAAATAAATATCACATCTATTCTGCCTTGTTTCCACATTTATCAACATTTTTTAAAAAAAATCTGCAAGTAAATGTCCATATAAATATTTAATTCAAAACATACTTCCTTAAGATAGGTATTCCAAAATATATTTATCACAAAATTTATCTATTGAAATGTTCTTTTTCTCGAAACTCACTTTTCTAAATTATTTTCTCCTTAACACGTGATTCTTGTGCTGAGAATTATTGTAAAACATTCAGAAAATGTGAAAGCCATACTGATCTACATATTGGTCCATGAGGTATGGACCAGATTAGTTTGATTTAGAACTCACAAGGATCATATTCCTCAATAAATCCCCATCAGTTGTATATATCTAAAGACTGATTGTGAAAGAGTTCTACTAAACATTTGAGAGCCACAACAACAGAAGATTCTTATCTTGATGTTTTTGCTGTGATTCTGACCCTAGCAATACTGCTAGTAACAACACTGTGCATGAATGGAAAAGTCAGCCAAGTGAGGGAGAAAAATTATGCAGTGTCCTCCAGTTTTTAAGTGAAAAATCTCTTGCTTTAAAAGAAGAAGAGACATGCATACTAGTACAGAAAAATAAATATGGTTCTGATACTTAACTCCATAAATCATGTTATGAACCAAAACAAATATAGTGGGCCCTTGATATCTGCTGGAGTTTGGTTCCAGGACTCCTAGTGGATACCAAAATCTGTGGATGCTCAAGTCCCATTAAATACAGTGGCATAGTACAATGGTGTCCCTTATATAAAATGGCAAAATCAAGGTTTGCTTGTTGGAATTTATATATGTTAAAATTATTTTCAAACCGTGGATGCTTGAATCCATGGATTAAAAAAATCCGTGGATATGGAGGGCTGACTGTAACACATATTGTATTGTTTTAGCACTGGAGACTGTAGTCTTTGGAAATGATTGTTTGGAAGTGCTATTACAGTTTAGCGATGAACAACGTCAACAATTTCTATAGCAATAGCAGCTTCATTTATATACCGCTTCATACCACGCTATGCAGTCTCTAAGCGGTTTACAACTGTAAGCTAATTGCCCCCAACAAGCTGGATACTCATTTTAGTGACCTCGGAAGGATGCAAGCCTGAGTCAAGCCTGAGCCCTGGCTGGTATTGAACTCGCAACCTTGTGGTTTGTGAGTGAGTGGCTGCAGTACAAGCATTTAACCACTGAGCCACCAGGGCTCTTCTATGCACCAGGAATGGACTTAAGGTGGGATCACAAATGTGTATTAATCCTTATTCAGTCCCAGCAATGCTACTGTCATACTCACAGAGGCCCCAAGTGCAATTGGCAACTACAATGAATCCAGGAACAATTAATTCCACCAGTCTTTAAAACAGTGTGTATATACTGTTGAAAGAGCTATTCCAAGGATGTCCTAGCTTTCCTATCACTTTATATTGGCAGTAGCGAATCTGTTAAAAATAAAGTCTTTCTGCTCAGGGATCATTATTTTGTAATGTCCCCACTGATTACAACAAGAGTAGATGGCACCATGAGACTAGTAAAAGATATGCTTAAGAAATAACAGTGTTACCACATGTGCCCTCCATACACTTGACTGCAAATTTATATAAAGCAAGGTAATGTAATAACAACTATGCAGAATCCTCTTTAGAAAAATGACTAGCATTAACGTCATATTACAATCATGTTTGTTTTCAAGATGTATCAGTTCAGGCAAGGACAGTAATATATTTCAAATTAATATTTTTTATTATTATTTCAGAAAATCTGGGAATGACAATTACTTCCAAATTTTTAAAAAAAGTTAATGATGATGACTACACCAAAGTTTAAATGCAAAAGCACCTGACCTTACAGAGACAAACTCCTGTTTGTGAATCGCAAATATTTGGTTCTGTTCCTCCTCTGTTACAACTGCAGGGCTTACAGTTTGGAAAGCCATAGGAACCAGGAGCACACTGATCACAACGTCGGCCTGTTATTCCTGAGCGGCATCTTCAACAGGGAAACAAAGCACAAAAATGATATCTAATGGTAACTATTTCTTATATCAGGGGATAATGCTGATGTTGGTGAAGATTGTAATTATGAATACTCAAACAGATTATTTATTTACTTGTTTGTATTTATGAACCATTCCTATCTAAAGATTTCAAAGCTGTGTTCCATAAATATAAAGCAAACAATACATAAAATCAATATAAAATATCTACATTTTATATACGAGAATAAGACATAGGGCCTTTGCAGACTGCCAGAAATAGTGCACATTAAATTGAGGCACTGCCCTGGCTCAGTGCTAGGGAATCATGGGAACTGTAATTTATTGTGGCACCAGAGCTCTCTGACAGAGAAAGCTCAATGTCCCAGAAAAAAATACAATTCCCATGACTCCCTAGCACTGAGCCAGGGCAGTGCCTCAATTTAATGTGCACTATTTCTGGCAGTCTGCAAAGATCCATAGTTAACTGAACTACACTGGGACAGCAGTAAAGGAAAAGAAACTGTATCATAAATTTATCATAAATAAATAACTTTTTAAAATAAGTATTTTCATTCTTTTTTCTGGTAAACAAGATGAAACATGGCACTAGTCTGTCTTATCTATCACAGAACAGCTTCCAGCAAATGATCAGAATGATACAGTGAAGTCGAACCAGTATAAATGATTAAAATACATAATTCCAGATCTGAACTGTATGTTTAGTGGGCTATGAGGGGATAATTATTCATTTACATAAATAATAACAAAGGTATTACAGGTGTTAGCAAATGTGTTATACTTCCATGTTCCATTGGTCACTTGTAATTTGAGTTCACTTTTCATGGAATCAACTTTCTACAGTGGGATCTTGATGGATAACCTGGGCTACTGCCACACTGTGGAAATAAAGCAATTTGACACAATTTTAACCTCCAGGGCTCAATGCTATGGAATTCTGAGATTTGTAGTTTGATGGGGCACCAGAGCTCTCTGACAGGGAATGCTAAATATTTCACAAAACTAGATTCCAGAATTCCATAGCATTGAGCCAGGGCACTTAAAAGTGGCGTCAAACTGCCTTATTTCTGGAGTGTGGCAGCAACCCTAGTTGAACCTTCCCAAGCTTTGGCTATCGACAGAGGAGTAATGCTACTAGGACTATTTGAATTAGATAGTTGTGCTATATGGATTTACTGTATCCTTCAGATATTAACAATGATACTAGAACCCAACATTTTCTTATGGTTCGGCTAAGTTCATGAGAATTTGGAGAACCTGATCCCAAAATCAGACTGTGGGGGCATCATAACTGCATGTACCATATGGAGCCTTGTCTCCTCTAGCAACTAAGTGAAATAATGTGTGCTAGATCAGCCCTCCCAATCCTATATACCTTCCAAACCTTTATCAGTCATACTAGTGGTGTGTTCATAACTGATATGAGTGTTTAGAGAGCCAGTGTGGTATAGTGGTTTGAGCACTGGACTAGGACTTTGCAGACCAGAATTTGAATCCCTGCTCAGACTTGGAAACCCACTATATAACTTTGGGCAAGTCACACTTTTTCAGCCTCAGAGGAAGACAAAGGTAAGCTCCCTCTGAACAAATCTTGCCAAGAAAACTCCATGACAAGGTCACCTTAGAGCAGGGGTAGGCAACCTTTCCCCTTTAAGGGCCGAGGGACTTCAGCTCCCAGAAGCCTCAGTCATGTTGGCCAATAGTCCCATGTTGACCAATAGCTCCTGGGATTCTGGGAGCTGAAGTCCCTCGGCCCTTAAAGGGGAAAGGTTGCCTACCCCTGCCTTAGAGTCACTGTAAGTTGGAAAAATCTTGAAGGCACATAACACCAATGAGTGTTTGGCACAGTTATGAGACTGTGGAATGAGTGGGGTTCATCACTGAACAGTTATTGACATAAATAATGTAGCTTGTCATGCTGTTTGATGGTGCAGCCCAAGTGCTCAATGAGCTTACTTGATAACTTGTATGGTGAACTGGATATCAGGACAAACTTTCCCAAACCAAGAGATAAAGAAAATTATAATGCTCCCCTCCCCTCTCTGTGTTCCTGCATGGCAGGGGGTTGGACTAGATGGCCCTTGTGGTCTCTTCCAACTCTATGATTCTATTGGATGGATGGATAGATAGATGGATAGATGGATGGATGGGTGGATGGGTAGATGGATAGACAGACAGAAGTCCTGGTAGCACAGTGGCTAAATGCCTGTATTGCAGCCACTCACACACAAACCACAAGGTTGTGAATTCAATACCAGCTAGGGGCGCAGGGTCAACTCAGCCTGGCATCTTTCCAAGGTCGCTAAAATGAATACTCAGCTATGGGAGGAATTAGTTTACACATTGTAAATCGTATAGGGAGTGCCTAAGTGCACTGATAAGCAGTATAGAAATGTACTTGCAATTGCTAGAGATAGATATAGATATACAAAACTTCCAAGTCGTGGATGGTTGAATAGAATCCATGGATATGGAGGGCCAAATGTATTAAATCTTTCTGCCTTGACACTGTGGTATAAAACAGCAACATTTTAAAACCTAAATGATAAATCAGCATGTGGGACTAAATGCCTTAGTCAGGCACGCAGAAGTCACGTAAGAGAAGAAAATTGCACATGGTTAAGGCATACCTGCAGATTATGAGTATGTTTCCATATGTCTTGAAAGTAAAAAGTAAAAGCAAATTTGGACACTGAAGACTGTATCTTTGTAAAAATGAGAAGGAAGGAAAGAAAGAAAGAAAGAAAGAAAGAAAGAAAGAAAGAAAGAAAGAAAAGCCTACCACCTAATCTACAGTGAAGGACTTAGAACTGATACTATTTATTCTTATTAAAATTACTAGTCTAGAGTTTTCTGTGGATTCCATTACACATAAGGCACTCCAAACCAGAAAAAGTAAACCCCTTCGTTTCAACAGAATTTGTCTTGTATACCAGAAAAGAACTGCATTGTCTAAATTGGTTGTGGTTTAACTTTTTTCAAAAAAAGATGCCTATTTCTCACGAACAGCAAGATAATAATTTATGCAAGTGCTAATTAGCTCAGAGAAAGTAGACTACCTAGGACAGGGGTAGGCAACCTTTCCCCTTTAAGGGCCAAGGGACTTCAGCTCCCAGAAGCCTCAGCCATGTTGGCCAATACTCCCATGTTGGCCAATAGCTCCTGTAATTCTGGGAGCTGAAGTCCCTCGGCCCTTAAAGGGGAATGGTTGCCTACCCCTGACCTAGGAGAACCTGTAATTAAATGTGTGCTATGAAAGAATAAACCTTTGGAATGTCCCACAGAACATTACACGTTTCCTTGCCCCAATACTTGTTTGGGTAGGTTAAGTTGTCATCAGCACTGAGCTGTACCTAAGATGGCAAAAGAACTCAATTCTTTTGCTTGAGGGCCTACACAGGTGATCACAAGTTTAAATTAGAAAGTACATTCCAGAACCATAGACTTACCTGCACTGACCATTTATTTTATCACATTCAGGATTTACCACATTAACAACTCCTTTCCTTGAGCAATTGCACCCTACACATCCAACAAGGGGGTGGTAGCCAAAGTGTTGCCTCACACACACTTCACATCTTGGCTTTACGGTTTGAGGAGGACAAATACATTTGCCAGTGATATCATCACAAAGACGCCGCCCACAACGACATGCTGAGATTGGGAAAATGCAATTAATATTTTAATATTTGTCTCCATAAAAATCCACTAGAACAGATTTCTCTCTCATCCAACTTTATTCTGACATTTAACAGTAAAAAGTTTAAAAACAATACACATGCTGGTTGTACACCCTCCAATATTTCACAGATGAAAACTGAGTTTCCACAGGATGGAGCCATGGCACTTGAAGTGATATCAAATGAGTATAATTCTATGATGCAGATATACCTCAGATTTGCACCAGCATTACACTTACAATGAAGAACAGAAGAAATACTACTGTTTATTTGTCATATTGATCTATCATCACCTCCATGTCAATGCATTCAGGTTGTTTCATAATTTTAAGCATGGTTTACCATTTAATACAGGCAATCTATATGGGAAAGTGGAAAGGAAAGCAAAGACATAGCTAGTTTGCAGTAATGCAAGAATGGCTATACCTGACTCTGGAAACTGTTAAATAACTGCCCTTTTAAAGAAGACATTTGAATGACATTTGACTACTATTTTAATCTGTCACTGTTTTTGAATATTTAAAATAATGTTCTACTGTATTCTGCTGCATTGCTTTTTTTGTTTGTTTTATGTCGCTTTATGAGCTAGAAATACGTTGTTGTCAAGTTAATGATGGTTGCTAAGTTTTGATTTTGGTTTAAGTCATCTAGAACTCACTGAAGATGAAGTGGGAGTAATTTTTAAAATAAATAAATATATAAATAAATAGTCATTTAAGGGGGACATACGGTACTCCCTCTGAACAAAACTTGTCAAGAAAACCCCATAATAGGTTCACCTCAGGACTGCCGTAGGTCAGAAATGACTTGAAGGCACACAACAACAACAACAAACCCCTACTTTGGTGTTACTATGCATTGCAAACTTGTATAATGTAATATTTTCTTCTAAAATCCACAAAGAGAAGTCAGTCTAGGTTTCATCACAGAATAAATAAATGCATGACCTGCATTAATGTTGTCCTACATTGTTTACTAAAAACTGTATATAGATGATCCATGATGCAATATTACAGAAAATCCTTTAAAAGTCTGAAAGCAGACACAAAATGAAACATTCAGTTCTTAAGGCACAAAAAAGGTGTAATATCACCTCTCCCAAAAATTATTATTAGTAGACTTACGTTTGCAGAATGGAAATCCATAATAACCCGTTTGGCACCTGTTACACTGACGGCCAATTATGTGTGGCTTGCAGTTGCATTGCCCTCCCATAGGGTCACACATAGGATTGGTGGCACCATTTTTGTGGCAATTGCAAGGCAGTGCACCATTGTTGTAGGCTGCCACAAGTGACCTTGCTGAATTTCTGCAGAATTCTGAAGAAGTTACAGGGCTGTAAAAAGGAGAAAAAGAGATTATACCTTTTAGAAGCCTGTCCTGTTTCCATTTTTCATTGAGCTTTGAAATTAAAGTGTCAGTTTACTTATGATTATAATTGTGTAACTTTTTCTAATTTGATATGCTTTAAAATACTATTTTAACAAAACCCAAGTTTTTTTAAAGTTTATGTCTGTAGCACCCTGTCTCTAATGCACTGGTTCTCAGCTTTAGTCTTTCAGATGTTTTGGATTTCAGCTCCATGCTAAATGGAACTTCTGTGGAGTTCAAAACATATAATAATAATAATAATTATTATTATTATTATTATTATTATTATTATTATTATTTATACCCCGCCCCTCTGAGCTCAATCGGGGCGGCTCACAAATGATAAAAATACAAGATACCTTCAAACCCCTATACCCTCCCCCTGGAGAATCAAAGATATATCTGGAGAATCAAAGATTGAGAATCACTGCTTTAACACTTTTTAAATAAATGCACATGCAAGGGCCTATTCATTCTCTCTCTCCCTCTTATGCCTTCTTGCACATCCCTATCTGTGGATTATTTAGGTCCATCATCCTGAATTGCCCAAAGGTATCCTGATCCTTAAAACAACTTCACCTTTTCATTTTCTCTGAAAATGTCTCCCAGAATGCCTTTGTGAGACTACTTCAAATCTCTGTTCATTGCAAGAAGTTCATGGAAGAACCTTTGATCCCAGTGCCCAATTGTAATTGTAAGTTGAAAGATATGGATTTGAAAGAATCCTTCACTCATTTATCCTGCCCCCATTTGCCTCCCCTCCTACTATTATTACCTTTGTGTTTATTTTTAGATTGTACTACCCTTGCAGTAGGGATCTGTCAAGCCCATTATTCATAAAACTCCAGAGAAACAGATGATATTAAATAAATAAATAAAAGTGGACTGACAAGCACATCCGCCCCTCCACATTTGCGGCTTTGACTTTTGCAAATTTGATTATTCAGATTTTATTAATATGTTCTCTCTAGGAATATCTAGGTCCTCCAGCGCAACTCTATGATCATAGGGTTACCATGTCCCAATATTTTGTGGGACAATCCAGTTTTTTGAGGTTCCTGCAATGTCCCAGTCCGGTTTTCGGTCCATGTCACACTCCCGGCTTCCCAAAAGCCATCCTTGCCTCTTCCCCGCCTCTCCTTCCCTTGCAAGACTCTCTAGGAATTTGAGGCTTCTGCTCTCTCTCTCTCTTCTTTGGAAGACTCTCTAAGAAATCCAAATCACCCAATATTCCCTTCCTTCCTGTTCCACTGAAAGAGGAACACTAGCTGATACTACTACCCATGGCCTATAACAGGGGTAGGCAACCTTTCCCCTTTAAGGACCGAGGGACTTCAGCTCCCAGAATCCCAGGAGCTATTGGCCAACATGGGACTATTGGCCAACATGGCTAAGGCTTCTGGGAGCTGAAGTCCCTCAGCCGTTAAAGGGGAAAGGTTGCCTGCCCCTGGCCTATAACATATACACTTGGTGTTGAAGACTCCAGGCCGAAGGTTGTAGTCCTAAACACACAGTTGCATGTACCATTAAATTCTGTGGTGCTGACTTCTGAGCTGTGACTTAAAGCAGCTTCATTTATATACTGCTTCATACCGTGCTATGCAGTGTCTAAGCCAGGGGTAGGCAACCTTTCCCCTTTAAGGGCCGAGGGACTTCAGCTCCCAGAAGCCTCAGCCATGTTGGCCAATAGTCCCATGTTGGCCAATAGCTCCTGGGATTCTGGGAGCTGAAGTCCCTTGGCCCTTAAAGGGGAAAGGTTGCCTACCCCTGGTCTAAGCGGTTTACAACTGTAAGCTCATTGCCCCCGGACAGCTGGGTACTCATTTTAGCAACCTTGGAAGGATGCAGGCCTGAGTCAAGCCTGAACCCTTAACCTGACTTACTTAATGTAAAAACTGTTTTCACCACACTGGTTGATGAAATCAAGTGACTTGTCCACAGTGTCCTCATAGAGAAGTGTGTAGCTGTAACTGTCTGCTGGAACAGCCAATATGCGTTCCTTTAAAATAAACAGAAAATAAAATTGCCTATGTTAGAGAAAGCTGAAAGCAGTAGAATCAAGCATGCAAGCAGTTTCCAAGTATTTGTCATTCATCTCAAAGATATGTGTGTGCAAAAGGCACTTACATTGTGCTGATACCACCTCCAGAAAAAGAAAGAACTATTAAATTGAAATACAGATGCATGGATAGAAGGACAGATGGACAGACAAACTCAATCTGCAAAGCCATAGCCTTGAGTAAGCAAGACTGAGTTAAGTACAGAGTTTTTTCGAAGACTGTCATTCCTACCGTCACTATTAAGTCAACGCTGACTTAATGGCAAATAACAACAATAGTGTGTGTGTGTGTGTGTGTATGTGTGTGTAGGCCTATATATCGTCCCTCCAGATTCACTGACTTTCTGTTTGCAGTTTTGAATTTCCATGGATGGGAAGCTAGGAAGGACAAAATGGCACATGCGCACAGGAGCTCTCTGCCTTAATTTTCAATGGAGCTCGAATATTTGTGGTTTTCTATTTTCACAGGGGTGGTGGTTCTGGAACGGATCCCAGCGTATTGGGAGGGGCAACTGTGTGTGTGTGTTTGTATGTGTGTGTGTGTGTACACACACACACATATATCACCCTTCATTAAAAACAACTTCATGGGTAGGTAATATAAATCACAAACACATGCATGTGTGCACCCATAAAAATCCTTAATACTATTATTACAGTACCACTAAAAACAATAACATCAGAAATTGACAATCCAGAGTTTGGGAAAATAGATGCCTTCTTCTGATACATAAAAGATGTTAAATTAATTACGAGGCAAGCTTCCTTGGAGAATTAGGGCCTGAACAGACTGCCAGAAATAATCCAGCTTGAGACCCCTTTAACTGCCCTGGCTCAATGCTAGAGAATCATGGGTACTGTAGTTTATTGTGGCACCAGAGCTCTCTGACAGAGAAGGCTCAATGTCTCAGAAAAAACTACAGTTCTCATGATTCCTTAGCACTTAGCACTGAGCTAGGGCAGTTAAAGGGGTCACAAGATGGATTATATCTGGCAGTCTGTTCAGGCCCTTAGTTCTATATGCAGAGTGCCACAAATGAGAAGTCCATCTGTACTCTTGGTTCCTGCCACTTTTTAAATGATTGGGAAAGCCTCTGAAGGAGATTTTAGTGTATCAGGCAGGCAGCTGTGGAAGAAGACCTCAAACATCCAGGTCCCAAATCAGCTAGGACTTTTAAAGGCAAGCAAAGAGACTTTGGGGTGTTGCAGATTGGCCTAAAGGGCCAGCCTGAGGGTGGAGTTGGGGTGGGGCAGCTGCACGCCGGCCGCCCAACCCCACCCTGACATTGCGCGCCTGTTTGCATGACACGCAGCGTCAGGACACCCTCCCGGGGCAGCGGGTAGACATGCTGCACTGAAAGGGCGCAGAAGAGCTGCGGCGCCGGCTCTTAGGCCAGCAAAAAGAAGGATCAGGGCCGCGGTGTGGGTTAGGGTTAGGCCCAGAGCTGACCGTCTGCATAGCCCGTTTGAATTATACTTAGAAACAGATCAGAGGTCACTGGTACTTTTTGTGTTCCTGATATTGTTGCTGTGTGCCTTCAAGTCATTTCCGACCTTTTTTGGCTACCTTTGTTCAAAAGGAGTTTGCCTTTGCCTTCCTCTTAGGCTGAGAGAATGTTACTCGCCCAAGGTGGGTTTCCACAGCTGAGTGGGAATTTGAGTCCTGGTCTCAAGAGTCATAGTCCAAGACACTAAACCACACTGGCTCTCTGGACTATCTCTATCCAGGAAAAAAGAATTGTCTTTAGAATAAATACCAAACAGTCATCAATATAACAAACCTACCAACACCATTGTTTTTCCATTCGGAATTTTCACAGTTACTGATATACCATGTTTGGAGATGTCAAGTTCAATTTGATTTTCTGCCATCACTAGGCTCCGACATCCAGAAATATGTGGACAAAATGAAGCATTGGAAGAACCTAAAGCAGATGAAGGAAAAACTGAGATCTAATCTATGGAAACTCAAAGAAATGTCTTAAGAAAACATAAGAAGAAGAAGAAGCACTTCTTAAGACAATGTAAAAACCTGGCTCACCTGACCAGAGCTGTCCTCCATCCACAGTTACTTCCACTGAAAACATTGGGCTCTCTGGCTGGTAAAAATGTATGATAAACACGTATCTGCCCAAATGTATCACTCTTCCTCTCAGAGTAATTTGGTTCTGTCAACATACAGAAGTTTTGTGTGTTGATGTTTATTTGTCTTTGAGCCTTAACATATTTACCATCAGAATGGAGCCATCTTTGTACACTAATTGTTGCTCAGCTTAGCTCTAAACTAAAAATGTAGGGAGATATCATATTGAAAGAAATGTGAAGTTTGAAATTTCTTTTGAATAGTTAATTCCCTGATAGCTAGTGATTCATTCAAGTCTTTTACTTCACGTCTCAAGTCTGGGAGGCAACTTTAACAACAAAAAAGGAGGTGGTGGTGAGGTGGGTGGAGGGAGAAGATGTGAACATAGTTAGGTAAAAAAAAGATTCTTGGAGGGGAACAGCAAATGTGTTAGGCAAGAGGCGTGAGGTGGAAGGCTCGAGGTCCTCACTTCATTCCTCCAATGTGGAGTGGGGATAGGCTGCCGAGTAGACCTAAACCCCCACTCCAAGCCCGCTGCCTAACGCATTTATTGTTTCTGGATAAAGTTATGCATAGCAAGTCAGTTGCTAAATATATACAGGGGGTGGAACAGATGGGCAAAATAAAGCAGTTTCCAACCACTTTGAAGATGGGGCATTTAGATGATGCACACCTCCAAAATGGGCGGAAACCAGACTGAAGCCATGCTCCAGGGCTAAAAACCAGAGCAAATAGAACCCAGGATAGTCCAGCTTAATGTGGAAAGTGTGCATCTTTGCACCTGCATATAACCAGACAGTCCAACAGGGGCATGAGGTGAAAGGGGCATGTAGGGGGGAGCTCCATAATTGTGCTTTGCCAATGTATCACTCACACTGATGTTCTGATGTAGTGTATGGGTGGAGTGCCACATGTGTGACTGTGTGGCCAATCAAAGAGGTGGCCGTCCAATGGAATGACATCTGGGTGAATGTGGGAGGTTCTTGGGGGTTGGTGGTGGTGTGTTTGGGCAATGGTACACATGTATGATGGGGAGGCAACAAAAAAAATTACCCATTGATTGGGCTGTGTGCATTCAGCCCACCTTGGGAGCAGGCCATGTAGGCAGGGAGGTTTTGACCCACTTCAGGAAAAAGCAGGATCGAGCCAGTTTTTCCTGCCTGTCTATTCAAGGCCCAAGTCTCGAGTTGAGTCAGTGCCTCATTTATTGCCGAGTCAAGTCCAAGACAAGTAATTGAAGTGACTTGAGACCAGCTTGCGTCCGTGTCCATCGGCTTAAGTCTACATTACTGCTGATAGCTACTTAGAGAGCACACTTTGAGACAGAGGACTTCTGGTACCAGCAACTAGAAGGCTTAGCACAGTTATTCTGTAAATAATGCAGGGCAGTTGTGGAATAAAATCCTCATATGGAAGCTTCCTTAGGGAATAAACTGAATGCCTAATGTCCACAAAAAAGAGCATCCTTAAAGACAGAGAAGTACATATTAGCTTCAGTGATTACATCTTGTAAGGAAACACAAAATACAGACAATTCACAATTTGAATTTTTCTAGCGAACTTATTGAGTTCCCAGAACAGGTAAAGTTCACCCATCTCAGTAGGCTCAACATTAGCATATAGCATATCTGAGCAACTGCTGAAGACTCTCTTCCACTGCTGCGTTAATTTTTACCCTAGAGGATCACCCATACGAGCATCTAGCTCTAAAACTAGCCTACCATTTTGATTACCCACTGTGCTTCTGATACAGCGTCAAGTAACTGTGAGAAAATAATAAGATGTTTGATCATTTCAAGCCACCCAGCACTCACCAGCTTGTAAACTGGCATTGTATGTAGGGGTTATTAATGGAAGGCATTTTACCAACGTCTTTCTCAAAGAAGGGCCTCACTCTAGGGAGATGCTATGGTCCCTCACTTAGGATATTACAAAGAAATGCAAAGTCAAAAAATATTAATTATCCTCCTGTTGCCTCCATCCCCATTTAGTAGCCAAACTTGGTCACAGAGAGAATAAGATAACTATAGCAAATTAGCAATTAAGTAAATAAAATATAATCTTAAAGAAAATAAGTGATATCTTAGCAAGGTCTTATATATTACATCAACCAATACGTAGCACCTTTGAGACGAACTGAAAGAAATTGGCAGCATTTCCACTGCCGTGCCCAGGCAGAAATAATCGATAAGAAGCACAATTTATGACAGAATCACAGTCGCAAGGAACAAGATGCCATACACAGTCTCAAGAACAACCCTAATATTGTCATCAAAGAGGCTGATAAAGGAAGTAGTCATCATGGACAGATCTGCCTACATATAGGAGGCTGAGAGGCAACTGTTCAACACCACATTTTACAGAATCTTATCTAACGACCCTACAGAGGAATACTGGAAGGAATTACACAGGCTGCTCAGGGAATTTCCCACAGAGACACAAAACCAAATCCTTATTGACATACCCCAGGAGCCCCGACCAGGCACATTCTACCTATTGCCCAAAATACATAAACAGGGCAACTCTGGACGACCTATTGTCTCCAGCATTGGAACACTTACAGTTAGTGCTTCCAAATATATGGACAATATCCTTAAACTATATGCCACCAACAGCCCCAGCTATGTGAAGGACACCAAGGACTTCCTACAGAAGATACAATCCATCCACAACCTTCGAGGAAACACCATCTTAGCCACTATGGACATGGAATTCTTGTACACCAACATCCCACACAAAGATGGACTACAAGCCATTAGGAACATCATTCCAGATAGGAACCTATCAGACCTAGCCACTAACGTCTGCCAGTTTGTTCTCATACACAATTACTTCACCTTTAATAAAAACATATACATTTAAGTTAATGGCACTGCCATGGGCACACGCATGGCACCACAATATGCTAATATCTTCACGGCTGACCTAGAACAATGCTTCCTTGCTCCTGCACCCAGAAACTACTCCTCTACCTGAGGTACATTGACAATATCTTCATAATTTGGACTCATGGAGAGGATTCACTGAAGCCATTCCACCAGTTTCAACAACTTCCACTCCACCATCAACTTCAGCCTGGAACTATCTATCTAACAAGTTCACTTTCTGGACACTACAGTACAGCTACAAATGGACAGATAAACACCACACAATATCGCAAACCTACAGACCACTAGACATACTTACATGCCTCCAGTTTCCACTCTTCCACCATTAGATCCAGTCTACAGCCAAGCCCTCCAATACAATCGCATCTGCTCAGACCCACAGGGCAGGGATGTCAAACTCAAGCAATTACAACAAGCATTCCTCAAACTACAGTACCCACCACATGAAGTGAAAAAACAACAAGGCAAACGTGTATCCAGGAGTGATCTATTACAGAATAAATTGAAGAGGGAAAATGACAGAATCCCATTAGTGGTCACATACAGCTCCCAAATGGGACCACTCAGGCACATCGTCAAAGAACTACAACCCATTCTGGACAATAATGCCATTCTTTCAAGGGCACTTGGTGGCAGACCTTTACATGCCTACAGATAGCCTCCAAACCTCAAACAGGTACTCACCTACAGGACAACACACAACACAGATGGCGACACAGGTACTAAGTCTTGCCACAAGCCAAGATGCCAACTCTGCCCACACATTAATCCAGGAAATGTCATCACAAGACCTAATGGCAATACCCACAATACTAGAGGGGGCTTCACGTTCTCATCCTCCAATGTCATCTATGCTAAACTGCGTCAGCAATACCCTTCAGCACTCTACATTGGGCAAACAGGCCAATCCCTGAGCCAGAGTATAAATGGACATAAATCAGACATTAGAAATGGGAAAACACAAAAACTAGTGGCAGAACATTTCAATCACCCTGGGCATTCCATCTCAGAACTCAGAACAGCGGTCCTTGAACAAAAGAACTACAAAGGTAGATTGGAAAGAGAAATAGCAGAATTGGAATTTATCCACAAACTATAGTCCCTCAGCAATGGATTGAACAAAGACAATGAGTTATATATATCTGTGCCTGGCCCCCACTCCACCAAATGCATCTGAGGAAGTAGACTGAAGTCTACAAAAGCTCATGCTGCCAATTTCTTTCTTTCAGTTAGTCTCAAAGGTGCGACAAGATCTCTCTACGTACTGATTCTATAGACTAACACGGCTATATTTCTGAATTCTACATTTATAAAAGGTCATATTCTTGTAAAGCAATAAAGAGAAGTATCTAAAGCTCTGTAAGAGTTCAGCTGCACATTAGATAAGATTAACATTTACAAATCAATGGAAATAAATCTTACTCTGTACTGGACTGTGAATTATATTTAATACAAAATGTAACTACCTGTGAAGAAGTCAAAGTCACTCCATTAGCTGTGTGTGTATATGATAAGGGAGGATTCAGTGAATCTTGATAGATCCTTACCACTTCTTCAGTATTTCCATCCCTCAGAGCATCCAAAGCCACTGTTAAAGGAGGCATTTCATACTGTGAAGGGATGCATGAAGCACTTGAAAAGGGAGAAATAACGAGAGCATTAAGAGACACTAGAAAATAAAGCCAAATAAATGCAGAACATAAATATCTGGCTTGGTGTCAAAATTTTCACATACTGTAATTATGGAAGCATATACAATAGTTATGAGAACAGATGACTGGCTGTATAGAATATTAACAAAATGGCTAAGCAAATATTTGGTGAGTAACTATAATTGTCACCAGATCATATATAACAAAAATAAATTAGTTTTGAGTGTGGATATTTATATAGCCAAAATGAGACTAGCCATGCAAAAGAAAGATTTCAACAAACTTCAGGATACTCTAAGATTTCAGATGTACAAAAATCTTAGAGGGGAAAAAGTAAGCAGAAAACTCAAAGCAGATGGAGATGATTGAGTACTCTCAGTGGACATAAGAGTCAGCTGCTGGGGAGCAGAGTACACAAAAAACTGAGTGAGAGGAAATGGAATGGCATATCCTAGAAAATAAGCATGGCTGGGTAATTGCAAGTGGGTAAGACTGCAGTATTTTTAGCAGGACCCACTTGTTCACCTAAAAATAATTTAGGTGAATTTGAAGGTCCTGCTCAAGTAAAGAATCTGTAAATATTATGATGCAGCAGGTTAAATAATTAAAATTAGCCAAATTTTCAAGGAGGTAGTCCTGATAGAATCAAAGGACAAACTTTCAGTATCAATATCATGAAGTGTTAAAATGAAAAAGGAAGAAAATATGTTACCTTTCCAAATGATCATATGTAGCAATGCAGTAGAGGTGAGGTTCTACATATTCTAGGGAAAAATCTTCCACTGGAATAATACAAATTTTACTCTAGGAAACAAAGATTACCTGTATGTTTCTTTTTTTTTTTACTAGATGACTGTAGCATATGCAAAAGACAGCTAGGATATGTGAGAACCATAATTCATTTGTACTTATTAAAAAAAAAAACCTTTTAAAAAGGAAGCAACAGCAGGCTTGTATGCAATAAGACCCAAGCAAGAAACAGGAAGACAGAGTGCTAAACATTTCTTTCCTTGACTACAGCATCTTCTGAGGTTCATTAGAATTATTTGTGAAAATTCAGATGTGTGTGTGATATGGTGGGTGGAGAGCTACAACTATGGATCAAACATATGCCCTGTTATCAGTCCATGTGTTGCCTTGGGGCCCTGACTGCACCAGTGTGGGGGCAGCCTGGAGTATCTTGGTAAGGTGAGGAAGACAACCTGCCCTCTCGAACCTTGCCCATCATGCCTTCCCTTGCCTTCCAGGGGGGGGTGCATTGATGAGTTTCCTTACGGATATCATCAATGCGTCCTTTAGGGAAGGATATGTTCCATCTAGTTTGAAGGAAGCGGCTGTTAGGCCGCTCCTGAAAAAAACTTCCCTTGACCCCCTGGATATGAGAAACTATAGGCCTGTGTCACTGCTGCCATTTTTGAGCAAGGTGATTGAGAGGGCGGTTGCTCTTCAACTCCAAGCTGTCTTGGATGAAGCCGAGATTCTAGACCCATTTCAAACCGGCTTCAGGACAGGCTTTGGGGTTGAGACTGCCATGGTTGCCTTGACCGACGATCTGCATCTGAGCATCAACAGGGGTAGTGTGACCCTGTTGGTGCTCCTAGACCTCTCAGCAGCTTTCGATACAATTGATCACGGCATCCTCTTGGACCGCATGAGGGGGTTAGGTATCGGGGGCACTGCTCTGCAGTGGTTCCGGTCCTTCCTCTCAGGTAGGTCCCAGAGGGTGCTGCTTGGGGACTGTAGCTCCAGTAAGAGGGACCTCATTTGTGGGGTCCCTCAGGGGGCTATTTTGTCCCCGATGTTGTTTAACATCTATATGAAGCCGCTGGGTGAGATTATACGAAGTTATGGTGCTGGGTGTTATCAGTATGCTGATGACACCCAAATCTATTTCTCCGTGTCTCGTTCGTCGGCCTCGAATTCCAATGGCATCTCTTCTCTCAATGAATGTCTTCGAGCGGTAATGGGCTGGATGAGGAAAAACAGATTGAAGCTGAATCCGGACAAGACGGAGGTGCTCACGGTAGCGGCCCCGAAACCAAGAATTGGGTTGCAACCTCCAGTCCTGGATGGGGTCACACTCCTCCAGTGACTGTGTTCGTAGTCTGGGGGTGCTCCTTGACTCGTCGCTCCTGATGACAAATCAGGTAAATGCGACGGTCAGGAGCGGCTGTTATCAGCTTCGTTTGATACACCAGCTGCGCCCTTTTCTGGAAGTAAGGGACCTCGAGACTGTTGTGCACGCACTGGTAACCTCACGCCTCGACTTCTGTAATGCGCTCTACATGGGGCTACCCCTACGCTTGGTTCGGAAGCTTCAGCTGGTTCAAAATATGGCAGCCAGGGTTATTTCTGGAACATCTAGGAGGGATCACATTACTCCAATTCTGAGGTCCCTCCACTAGCTGCCTGTTAGCTTCCGGGCCCAGTATAAGGTGTTGGTTATTACCTTTAAAGCCCTAAATGGCTTGGGTCCAGGCTATCTCAGGGACCGCCTCTTCCCATATAATCCTCCCCGTGCTCTCCGGTCCTCTGGGAGGAACTTGCTGCAGCCCCAAAAAGCTAGGCTTGCGGCGACCTCCCAGAAGGCTTTTTCTGTTGTTGCCCCCAAGCTCTGGAATGACCGGCCGGACGAGATCCGTCAGTTGACATCATTAGATAGCTTCAAAAGAGCTGTCAAGACGGATCTCTTCCGGCAGGCCTTTCCAGACTAATTATCCTGGCTAGGATTTGTTACTCCTGCATCCCTATCGTGGCCCCATCATGATGATGGATGGGGTATGCAGTAGAAATTGTCCAGGATACCGTAACCTCCTTAAGTATGTTATTCGTGGTTTTTTTGGGTTTTTTTAAAATGTTTTTATATTATGTTTATTGTAATTTTTAATCATATATTATTTAATGCTGTTTTAAGGGGGTGGGTTGGTTTGATTGAAATGATGTGGGGATTTTTACTGTAAGCCGCTTGGATTGCTGTCATTAAGCGGGATATAAATAATAATAATAATAATAATAATAATAATAATTATTATTATTATTATTATTATTATCTTGCCTCCAGAGCTTCTCCGACCCTTCTGAGTTTCAAAGTCCTCCTTTCTACAGCCGACCCACATGTGTATCCATCTGAGCTGCCCAGCACATCCACCACTGCCATGGGTCATTTTGCTCTGAGGTCAAAATGAGGCACCCAGTGATGGTCACATGGCCAGGTGCCTCATTCTAACCTCAGAGCAAGCAACTGGTGATAGCAGCGGATACATCAGGTGACTCAGCCGGGTTAACCTCCCAGCTTCAGAACTGTAGGCTCTGAATCTTCCAGGAGCAAACAAGGACTTGAAAAAATTCATGTTAAGAGGGGTAAACCTAGTTCTGGTGCTGAGCAGGCCAGACATCCAGTCTGCTTGCATAAGAACTGGGCTTTCGATCACGTGTTGTCCAGTCTCCCTGCCGAGGAAACAGGGGGAAGTAATTGTATTTGACCCATGCTGATAGGGGCCCGGGGCAGCTCATTTTTTTAATTATTAAAAACAGATCTAAAACTCTTAGTGTTTTAACTACTCTTTGTTCCTGGTCCTTTTGCCTTCATTGATAGCCTTCTAGACTTTTTAACTGACAACAGAAGTAATTTCTGAAACAAAATATAAGCCTTTATGATTTTTAATATCTTTGCCTAATGAAGAAGCTAGTGAAGCTTCAAACGTTTCCATGATGCATTTTTTGCTTTTGGGTTGGCCCAATCAGTGTTTTGGGGATTTTGTTGTATTTTGCTGCATGACCAACATGACTACCCCTGAATGTGCTTCCTGGATCTGAAGTTACCAACTTTAGCCACAACAGGGGAATACTTAACAAAAGAGAGCTAATGGACTGGGACTTAACTCTTTGAGGTTTCTAGTACCAACAAAGGTAAAACCTTTTCATTTGTACTACAATTAGCAAGCTTAACTATACAGCACTTAAACATTTTTAATGATACAGAGAGTTAGTCTTGCATGGAACAGAGATTGTGTGGATCTCAATGGAAGTTACTTTGCTGCTGTTAATGGATTTGAAATTGTATTGCCTGTCTTTTACTTCCCTTTGTCCCTGGTCCCTACATGGCCAAGGGGGGAAGTGGCCTCTGCCTATATTGATATCCCTCCAGACCATCTTAAGTTAACAGTCAAGAGAAGTAACATCTGAGACAAAATGTAGGTCTGTAACTCTACAGTCACTTCTTTTCTCCTGTATGAATTTTAACATCTTTGTCTGAAGAAAAAGCCAGTGAAGCTTCAAAAACTTATGTTATGTATTTTGTGCTTTTTTTGGTTATCCAAATAAAGGTAGTACAGCACTACAGAAATTGTTTTAAATAAATAAAAGATGAATAACATAGATGAGCATGATATTCTTCATTAGAAGTACTACCATCTTTCCAGAAATAGAAGACTCAAATTATCCTGATAGCTCTGCCAAATTAACTACTGAAGATTGGAAAGTGCAAGGTGTGGGCAGGATCTGACCACATTTTGGTTCTATTTTCTGTGCAACTTACCTAATAACAGCTAGAAGATATATAATATTTAAAGCATTATTAAGTATGAATATACAATTGACTTGCCAAACGTAGAAGTTTCACTTCTTTTGAATGGAACCAACCAGCCACATGCCACATTTGCCTTTATCTGCTTTATATACCTTACATCTAAGCACAAGCCCTAACTCTATTTTGGATGTGTGGAAGGCAGAGAGAGACAAGAGAAGAAATCTTAAGTGTCCAATAGGTGGCAACAGATACCTTATAATAAAAACATGTCTGATTGCTCCCTTTGGAAGTCACCTATTTAAATAGCCATATCTTGGTTTTGCAAACCTACACATAAATAATTTTAGTTTTATGGATCATTCCCATATCACCTAAATTCCCTTAAAGATTGCTTTGGCCTCCTAACAAGCTAAGAACATACAAGGTGTAGGAAAGCTAAACTCTTGTTTTTGCTTTTGGAAGCATTAAGATTTTACAATCTTGTAACTTTCTTTCCCTTAGTAATGCAGCTCAATTATAGAATATGAGCTTTGCATGTGAAAGGTCCTGCATTCGATCCTGCCATATCCAGTTAAAGCAATCATAGAGCAGGCAATAAGAAAACCCTGGTGAACTGGCATTAAATTAGACAACCCTGAGCTATATAGACAGGTAGTCTGACCTGATATAAGATACCTATCTGCCCCCTATCTAAAGCACAGACACATTACCATTACCTTTAAAAAGATCCCTGCCCACATTCGGTGTGCTGAGAGTTGTAGACCAAACAAACAACTTTCTAAGCCTTATGTATTACTGAAAACACTGATGCGTCTTTGGTTCTCACTTTAGGAAACTAACTATGATAGAAACATACCAGGAGAAAATGTATCACTGACGATCTGAGATGCAACTCTGTATCAGACAAAAGGTCATAAACTGCAACACGATTCAGATCATCAGTCACAACACTGCGACACAGGAAACTGTAAGAGAGTTTAAAAGTTGTTGAGAGCTGCTGATTTTCTATATAAACTATGCTAGACTTCTTCCATCTGAAAAAAGAGGTTTACTCTTCTGAACTTTGCCCAATTTTCACTTAACAGCCAAGAGAATCACTTAGTAGGATGTTAAGGATGATTAAACAAAACAAAACAAAACCCAGTATTGATGGGCTAGATAGAGAAAGAAAGATCTGAGAAATAAATCTAATACAAAGTTAAAATCATGTTTGAAGTAAAAGAAAGGGTAAAAGTTATTTTAAAATCTATTCACGTTTGGATTTGACTTGCTAGACATTAATACACACACACACACACAGATGCATTCTTTTTGATACAAACTGTGAAATTATTTTATACAACTTTGGTGAATTTTTGGAGGGAAAAGCACTAAGACAATTATGGTGATGTCATTGCTACTGTTATACCATATGAAGCAGAGGCATATGAATTCAGTTCCCTGAACAGTGACAAATAAATAAATATCAGAGATAAAAGGAACTATCACATCTCTGTCAATATACATCCATTGCAAGTTCTATCATTGCTAGTTGTGTTCTTTCATGTACAAGTCATGAACTATAGGGGTACCCCACATACAGGATGTCCATTACTGAACAGGTGAAAGTGTTTAAAATACCTGTATATACCTGACCCTATTTAGCTGAGTGGCACATGAACAATGTACATGAACAACAACACTATGATGCTATAAATGTTGACGATCATCTTCAGATGCAGAGGAAAACATAATTCCAAGATAATGAACAAGGTATGAACAGTTCATTAGTATTTTCATACTAACTAAAAATTAACTACTTTGAGTCAAGTGCCAAATGTGAACTTGTGAATGATATTGTGAGTGGCCATGGGATCACAGAGCTCTTTCCAGTGTCTTCATATAAATCCCCCTTAAGAGAAAGATGTTGAAACCAACAAACAAAAAACCTCTACTTCACAATCCCAGCCCAATGAAGAGATGAGAAGAACTAAAATAGACAGTAAGAAAGAGTCTCCAATTTCTAAGCTCACAAACTGAAAAATGGAAGAATAAAGAATAGAAACAAGATGAGACTAACAGAAGAAATGAGCTGAAGGACCATGGTTGAGTAAATAAGCATGCTGGCAAAGAAAAATAGGTAAGAGAATGTAACTAAAATAGAAATGGTCTTAAAGAACTCTAAAAAGGTACCTGTAAACATACACAGCTATTAAAAACCAACCAAATACAAAAGAGTTACACATCATGACACAGAAAATAATACTTTTAGATTTTCTCACCTATACTTGCAACTGTATATATTGATTTTTGCCTGTGTTATTTGTCCCATGCTGATAATCTCCACATTACCAACATAAACTTGATTGTGTTCATTGACATACTCAAGGACTATTATGTAGCGGCCTGCTTGAGGAACATTTAATCTGATTTGAAGATCCACCTAAAGAACATTCAAATCTTAGTGAAATATGAAATAAAATAATAATCATGGGGATTCAATCTGTTTTTACAAACAATTCATTACTGTATATACTCATGTATAAGTCTAGAAATATTAGTCAAAAAGTTGACCCAAAAATCTGAGTCAACTTATCCATGGGTCAATGTACCTTAACTCTCATAAAAATAGAAACCATCCCCTGGTGAAATACAAGACTGTAACCTGCCCTGGAAGCACTGACCTCCCCCTACTCTTTCATCCATCCATCCTACAGTGTGAACACAAACAGTTATGCCTCCTACAATTCTGTAAGTTCTTTGGTATTGTTTTCCTTTGATTCACCCTTTAGATTCTTTGTTACATGACCCTAAGTCTCACTCTCGACTTATCCATGGGTCATATCAAAATCCATAATTTTGGCCTCCAATCCTGCCCTCAACTTATACATAAGATTGACTTATAGTTGAGTATACACAGTATTCAAAACAAAAGGAGGATGATCTAAGTCCTAAATCAGGGATGGAAAGAACAATGGAAAGAATATAAAAAGAAATTCATTTTCTGTCCAAAGAAATTAATTTCTAAACACACTAAAGCAGTGATTCCCAAATTATGGTCCTCCAAGTGTTTTGGACTTCAGTTCCCAGAAACCTCAGCTATCTTGGCCAATGGTATGGGATTCTGAGAGTCTAAGTCCAAAACACCTGGAAGATGAGTTTGAGAATCACTGCACTAAAGCAAAAATTTTGTGCAGTTTTCATGAAATATTCACATAGCTTGAAATGTATTGGGGGGTTAAAAAAAACTTTTTTAATGTAAAAAGCTATTTCCAGAGCCATTGTTTCTTTGCAAAAAGTGTGGGTTTGCATGAAAAATGTGATTTTTGCACACCTACAAAAGGTGTTTCCAGAAAAATGTCTGTTTCCACAACTCCCCCCCCCCATGTGTTTCTGGAAACAGATATTGTGCAACTCCCTGACATTTTTGTGCAAAATTACACATCTGTGAGAAACAACTTCCAGGAACACTTCAAGATGTGCAAATATGAGGGGAGGAGGAAACTACATGGAACTAATTGGTTTCTCTTGAAGCAGGGAGAAAACTATATTATTTGTCTTCACATACTGAAGCAGTCAAGGATTTACATCACCTGGTGGGAATCATGTGGAATATACTATAGTCCAACTTCATCTAGATGATCCCTACTCATGTCCTAAAGGCTGAATCCAATCCACTAAGGTCTTTCCTCCAGGAAAAAAGCCCTCCCCTTAAGCAAATATCACCACACAGGGATACTGTGGGATAAACAAAGTTGAAATGTGTTAACATATTGTGATAGATTCATACGTGAACTGAGACATCTTACCTCTTGACCACTTATGTGAGACATTACTGGATGTTTGGCTGTTGGTTGTTGGAAAACAGCTTTCCTGTACTCTCCCCCTTGCAAGAAAAATGTTACTGCTGAGCCAAGTGTGCAAGAAAATCTTTCTAGTGGCAAGTGCTCATATTGTAAACAACTTGAAAAGAGGAAGAAAAAGAGGAATAAAGATGACAATGCTTGATTAGACAATTAAAATAGAAAAAAATAATAAATCAGGGCAATTATCTCATTGACATAGCAGAAGAACTAACTTATCTGTTGTAGCATGTCCTCGATACGTGCAAGGTTTTCTAACTGGTAAATGTAAGATAGATGCTTCGTAATAGTCACTAGGTAAGAGCACAAAATAATCCTGGCAGGACAAAACAAGACTAGCATTAGTTAGTGAACACACATTAAATGGTTATATGAAAATGGTGGTTTTCTCCTAGTGTATTTAGTGGAGTATCTGCCCAAATATGTTGCCTTTCAGATTGCAGATCTCAACTAAGGGGATGAAACAGACTGCCCTGAAGGAGCAGCTTGCTGCTGCCCCTTTGAGCACTGGATCAGGGCCATGGCAACCACACGCTGCGGCCCCAACCCAGCATTTTCCTGGTGCAAAAAGTAGTGGCAGAAAGCCACTTCTTTTTGCACCAGGAAAAAGGCAGCTTTGCCATTATGGTGGTGGCTTTTCAGCGTTTCTGCTGCATGGCGCATGTAAACACCATGCCACAGAAATGCCATGAAACTGCCGCACATGCAGTCAGCCATGTGGCTTCCCGGTGGCCTGGGAGTGTGCTGCTGTCTGAACACCATGCCCCCAGGCTGCTGGGAAGCTGGCTCTTGGCTGGTCTCTTTCACCCTTAAGTCTCCCAGTTCCTAAGTCTCCCAGTTCAAATCCCAATACTAGTCATTGGAGTACACAAGCAATCATTCCGCTTTTTTATTCTTTACTGCAATGCTAACTTCCTCCATAGACATTTTTCCTTTACTCCAGAACAGAATCACCTCTAAAAGATATACAATGTAATATTCTAGGTGAATTTCTTACCAGAAGGACTCCTTCAGCCACAATTTTAAAAATCCATGTTCCAGGGCCTAGTGACAATGGATCTTCAAAATTCTTTCCTGGCACAGTGATAAAAGCTGGCTCACTACTGGGTGGGAACACAATATCTTTCCTTTGATGAGTCCCTGACAAAAAAAAGTAAATTAATAAAAGCACACCATAATACGGGGTCCCCAAACTACGGCCCGCAGGCCGGACCCAGCCCGTCGAGGCCTTCTTACCGGCCTGTGGCTGGTCTTGCCGCGCCGCTGCCAGGCACCGTTTTGTCTTCCAAAATGGCATCTGGAGTCGTGCACATGCACGTGCGACACAGGGCGCCATTTTGCATTCCAAAATGGCGCCTGAGTCGTGCGCATGTGCGTGCATGCCTCCAGCTCCCCGGAGATCTGGGGGCCAACGAACCGGCCCCCAGATCAAAAAGTTTGGGGACCCCTGCCATAATATGTTCCAATAAGAATATTTTAGTGAATAAAAGGAAGTGAACAGCAATGTCACACTGTTAAAGCAAGAGAATAAATGAAATGAATCTGGTCAAGTGGCCATGTTGGCTGGGGATTTTGATAATTGTCCAAAAGATAACTTTTCTATGCTCTGATCCAGCATTGGTACCATTCCCTGGAGCACTGCATTGAAACAATGGCTTCATTAAGAAGCAATAACCTGAGGCCAATAAATTCATCCAAGAGCAAACCATGTGTCCATACAGTCTCTTTTCTTTGTTTAACCATTGACAGTACTTACAGCTTAGCTGATTTAAATCATAATGTTTTGTGATATCTGAACCCAGAACAGTGTGGTTTAATCTCTGTTTACAGATCAGATCCCATTTTCATGTCCTGATCTGTAAGTAAAGGTTATACCCATATTTCGGAAAAGTGACTGTCTAAAATCCAACATGAATATTGCAAGTGGCACATGCTGGCTAGAGGATTCTTGGAGCTGAAACTCCAAAAGTCACTCTTCCAAGGTCTGATTAAACAAGAATAATTCTGGTTCAAGAGGGCCAGGAAATCATGCCTTCAGTATATAGGTACTGAAGGCATAGGAAGCAAGGAAGGAACTGGTGAACATAGAGTTCATAGGCACATGACTCATTTTGAGGCTGACAAACAGGCTTCTTCTTACACATAGCAATATAGCCATTTCAATAAGGTATTAAGATCCAGCCAAATCCCAGAACATGTACTATCCACTTTATGTTACAAGCAACCAGACAATGGTTTTAAGTTTCAGTTCTCTTATCAAATTAATTGTTGCTACCGTGTGCCTTCAAGTCATTTCCAACTTATGGGAACTTTATCACATATGGCAAGAGTTGTTCAGAAAGGTTATGCCATTACTCTCCTCTGAGGCTGAAAAAACAGGTGGCTTGCCTGTAACTGTGGTTCTTTGAGTGGTCATCTGTGCCCTCACACAATAGGGGTTTGCACCTGTGCAGAGAGTCCATCTGGAAAGCTGAATAGATTGGTGGGAAATCCCATCCATTCCCATGTACTAAGCATGCTTAGTCCTCTCAATCTAGCTCCTCCTTCAGTTCAAGTCTGCCTCAAAGAACTACTAGGACCTGACTGAGGGCGGGTTTGTGTGAGGGCACAGATGACCACTCGAAGAACCACAGAGACAGGCAAGCAACCTCTTCTTCTTCATGGTCTCTGTGCCTCACACAATAGGATGACTAAAAAGCTTACCTGTGGCAGGTGGGAAGATCACTGTAGAATAGAAGAGAGCAAAGCACAGCCAAAACTGGCATCCCGACGGGACCTGGAATCAAGCTGGTAATGCCAAACAAACATGGAAGGTTGAGACCACATAGCCGCCTTGCAAACATCAGGCAGGAGAACACCACGAAGGAAGGCAGCAGAGTAGGAAACAGCCCTGGATGAGTGTGGGTGCTGGAGGAGGGCATTTAGCTAGTTTATAGGCTAAGAGAATAGTTTGTGCAATCTATTTTGCAAACTATTGTGAAGAAACAGGGTGGCCCTTCCTGGGTCCACTGTAACAAATAAGCAACTTGTTAGTCAACCGGAACTCAGCAAAACGTTGAACATAGAAGTCCAATGTATGGGGGACATCAAGAGAAGTAGAAGGATCTGGGTAAAAGGAAGACAGACTGATGTCTTGGGACAGGTGGAATGAGAATACCACCTTGGGAAGGAAGGAGATATCAGGCCTGAGGACAACCTTGTCTCTGTGAAAGGTCAATAAGGGCTCATCAGAGCACAAAGCGGTCAGTTCAAAGGATCTCCTGGCTGAGGTGATAGCCACCAGAAATGCTGTTTTGAGCGTAAGTAGCCTCAGGGAGGTAGATTCCATGGGTTCAAATTGAGGCCTAGTGAGCTGTGTAAGTACTAATGAGAGTAACCAAGATGGAGCCAATGGAGGCACTGGAGGGTAGAGATGAAGGCCTTTAAAAAATCTCTTCAGTGTAGGAGAAGTGAAGAGTTTTGAAGATGGTGAGCTGTAAGGCTGGTTCACCACAATGGCAGACAAATATACTTTGAGAGATGAAAAGGCCAGTTGCTGGCCATAGAGGTGAAGAAGGAAATGCAAGGCTGTAGAGAGCTGAACAGGTGAGGATGGCTCTGCTCTGGCCTCAGCAAAGGCACAAAAGTACTTCCATTTATAGGAGAATGACACTTTGGTGGAATCTTTTCTGGAAGCTGAAAGGACCCTTAAATGGTCTGGTGCAGTCAAGGGTGAAGCCTTCAGGCTGTGAGATGGAGGCTGTGTAGATCTGGATGGAGGACTGCACTGTTGGGAGTGGGAGAGAAGGTCTGGCCAGTTGGGGAGCCTGAAGAAGCAGCCCCTGGACAGGTGGAGGAGCGGTGCCAGTAGGGTGCAGCCAGAATTGCCTTGGACCTCTCTTCTGTCATCTTGGTCACCACTTTTGCCACGAGAGGTAACAGAGGGAAGGCATAGAGGAGTCGGTGTCTCCAGTTCAAAAGGAAGGTGTCTCCTAGGGAACCTCTCCCTCGCCCCTCCTTGGTACAAAACAGTGGGCACTGAACATTCTCAAGAGGCAAGAGGTCCAGCTGAGGAGTCCCCCATTGAGATATGATGAGATGGAACACTTCTGGTGACAAGGTCCATTCATGCTGCAGGGCCTTGTCCCGGCTGAGAGGATCAGCTAGAACATTGTCTTTCCCAGCCAGATGAACTGTTACTGGGTGGACTGAGCATAGATGGCACCATCTTCTCAGTTGGAGGGCAAGTCTGAGGAACACAGGAGAATGAGTGCCTCCCTGTTTGTTGATGTAGCAGACTGTGGTGGTATTGTCTGTTACCACTTGTACCACCCTGTGGCGAAGGTGATTTTCAAAAGCTTCAAAGGCCTTGATGACAGCCAAGAGTTCCATTGTGTTGATGTATATCTGTGCCTCCAAGGGGGAACAGCAACCCTTGCTGCGGAGATCTTCATAGTAGGGGCCCCAGCTGGTCATGGAGGCATCTATGGTGACCATCCTGGACGGTTCCGGGGGTTGGAAGGGCATTCCTCGGAGGATGTTCCCTAGAACCAGCCACCAGTGGAGTGAGGCCCACACATCTGGAGGAAGAGTCAATTTCGTGGACTGCCCATCATGAAGGTGGTCGAAAACAGATAGAAACCACTCTTGAAGAGGAAGGAATTTCATCCAGACCAGGTAACTAACAACTGTGGTTGAGGCCATCAAGCCAAGAAGACATTGGATATCTCTGGCTTAAGGGTGATGGAGATGAAGTACAGTGTGGAGGTGCGTCCAAAGGGCTTCTGCCTGCCAGGTAGGAGGTAGGCCCGAGTTATAACAGAGTCTAAGGATATGCCCATGTACTCTGTCACTCTGACCAGCTTCAGAATGGATTTGAATGGACTGATCATGAGGCCCAGGTCGGTGAGAAGAGAGAGAGTATCGTGGACGTCCCAAAACAGTTGTGTGCAAGAGGACATCAGCAGCCAATCGTCAAGGTAGGGAAACATCTTGATCCCCTGAACGCAGAGATGTGAAATGACCACTGCCATGCATTTTGTGAATACTTGGGGAGCGGTGGAAAAGCTGAAGGGCAGGATGGTATATTGATAGAGATGTCCATCGAACAGAAGAAAACTGCGCTGCTGAGGACAAATAGCAATGTGAAAGTAAGCATCTTTCAGGTCAATCAATGAAAACCAGTTCACTTGGTGGAGGAAAGGAAGAATGGATTGCAGTGCCATCATCTTAAATTTGCATGGACTGATGTAGAGATGCACACCCCTGATACTGAGGATGGGATGAAGACCACCACCTTTTTTCAACACTGTGAAATATTTGGAGAAATAGCTGTTTGTCTTGCACTTGTCTGGGATGCGCTGGATGGCATTTGTCGAGAAGGGAGGTGATTTCTTCTTGTAGAAGAGGGGAGGATGGAGTAGAACAAAAGACACCAAGAGATGGAGTACTTGAAAATTCTGTGGCGTAACCCAGTCAGATGATGGTGAAGACTCAGGTATCTGTGGTGATTCGCCAAGAGTTGTTGTAAAAGCAGCAGAGTTTGGGAGATGGGGGGATTGGCAGTGGGTGGATTGACTGAGAAAGGAGTGTCATTCCTGTAGATCTGTCAAAACTGAGATTTGAAGGAAGAGGACTTTTTGGGGGATTGTTGTTGTTGTTGTTGATTTTGCAGATAGCATTGTCTGTAGGGCTGCCAGGATGATTGTTGAGATGAGCCACGGAATTGAGAGGAGCCAGCAGAACGGGAACGTGAGTAGTTAGATGAAGAAGGTCTAGAACGCCACTGTTGTCTGTAGGGGTGATATTGTTGTTTTTGGCCTGTGAGGACTAGCTTTTTGCCAGTGAGGCGAGTCTTCCATAAGGTGTTTAGAGACTCATCAGTCTTCACCCTCAAGGGGTAAGCCCTCAATCTGCTTTTTGGCCTCATCAGAAAGGTCAGTGGACATCAGCCATAGATAGCAACAGAGTGCCACTGCAACAGAGATGACTTTGGCTGCACAGTCAACAGAATGCCTGGCAGAATGAATCTGCTGGTTGATAAGGAAGAGCGCCTCTGTGTAAAAGTCAAGAGCAGCCACTCTTTGTTCCTCAGGGAGGCTAGGAATGAAGGAAGCCATTTTATCCTATAAGAACTTCTGATAGGCACCCATGCAAATTTGCATGTTTCCTACTTTTGCAGCAAGGGCCACAAAAGAATAGAAGTATCTCCCAAAGATGTCTAGGCATCGACCTTCTTTACCCACAGGGGCAGAGTGTGTCTTGCCCAAGGATTTTGGCGTGGATTCCACAACCAAAGAGTTAGGTGCTGGGTATGTGAACAGATAAGTAGGCGTGTCAGGCTGTACCTCGTAGAGCCCTTCAAGGCATGTGCAGGTGGAACAGAGGCCGGCTTGGTCCAAGAAAGATGCATCACATCTGAAAGGGATGCAAGGAAGGGTAGGACAGACGGTGTCACTGCCTTGCCATCCACAATCTGGAAGACTGGGTCCCTGGTTGGTTTATGCAGAGCATCCACTTGAAGACCAATTGTCATGTGCATCACCATGTCTGGAAAAAAAGTTGGATATCTTCATTTGGGGACTGAGGTCCAGTATCCTCCACTTCTTCCTGAGATGATTCAATCAAGGGAGGAGGGGACTTGGATGATGGTTCAGTGTCATAAACAGCCTCCTCTGTAGACTGTTGCGGCATCAGTGGAGTGGTAAATTGGACAGCCTATATAGTGACAGGATCAGGCGCAACTAATGGAGCAGACATGAAGGACACAATTGGGATGACTGCAGGGATAGATGTCAGCACAGATGTGGTAACAGGAGCAGGAGCTGTCGATATTGAGGGCTGAGAAGGAGATGGTGGTGGATGAGACATTGTGGCAGTAGTGCGCAGTGATGATGAAGGCACCCTGTCATCCCGATGGTCTGGGCTGAGAAAGGGAGACAGAGGCGTGGTGGTCTGAATTCAAAATGAGACTAGGAGGCATGGAGAGCTGGAGAGCAAGATTGAGATTGGGACCGAGAGTGTGCTCAGTATCGAGATGGAGAGAGGTACTACAATTCTCTGTGATGGTACTGATCTCAGTACAAAGGAGAGTAGGACCTGTAAGAAGGAGGTCGCTCTCTCCAACATTCTTCAGTTCTGTAGTGTTCCAAATAGGAAGCAGAAGTAAAAGGTGAGCTCCCGTAATAAAGTCGAGAAGATGATTCAGAGTGGTCCGCTCAATCCTGAGATGATGTCAGGGAGCAATGGGACCATGCAGGAGAGGCTGAGTGAGACCTCAAGGTCAGAGGTGAAAATGAAAGCCTATAAGTCCAGATCGGAGAGGCAAAGATCTGCGATGGTACGGAGGTCAGGACCAGAGGCAGTGGAGATATCATCGGCAGAGAGGAAGTGGGCTGGGAAGTCAGTATCACAGTATCAAAGTCCCACTTAGTGCAGCTGATGTCAGCACCCCCAATGTCGAGTCCATAGGAGGGACCAATATGAGAGTTTGAGCTGAAGCTACCATAGGCAAGAGTAAAACTGCCATGGTGGTTTCCAACGCTGCTGCCGGTGAGGTGGTTGGTACTGAGGCTATAGTAGAAGCTGGTGCTGTTGGTATAAAAGGCTTGGATTTTTGTTTTCTTTTAGCCTTCTCTGCCTTAAAATCTCCTGTCGACACCAATCTCCTTTTCACTCTATGTGAATGGTGCTTATCCTGAGAGATGGAAGAAACCTCCTGAGGTGGCAGTGTTTGGCCAGTAGGGGGCTCACTGGAGCCATAGTAGCAGACGGCCCTGAAATTGTTGATGCTGAGCGTGTCAGTATTGAAGAAAGCATGGTCACTGTTGAGACCGAAGGCGCCCGGATTGAACGAGGCGCAGTCGATGACGAGGCTGAAGTTGTAGTCAGCATCAATGTTGACAAAGAAGATGTAGAAGCCTCAGATTTCTTCGAGAGTTTAGGGATTTGGAGAAGCTTAGAAATAGGGACCAAGGCCAAGGGATCTTGTTGAGAAGAGGATTTCTGAGCAACAGAAAGAGAGCATGCCCAACAAAAATGGCGGGGGGGGGGGGGAACCATCAGTTCTAGCTCTTTGTAACAAGGGTACAAGAAAAAATAAAATAAAAAAAGAACAATAAAATGGTAATCTACCGTACAAGAGAGGAAAACTCAGCAAGAGAGCAATCAGAGAACGGAAGGAGCTATATTGGCGGGATTGGGCAAGCTCAGTACACACGTGGGTGGGGCTTCCCGCCAATCTGCTCATTTTCAGCTTTCCAAATGGACTCTCTGCACAGGCGCAAACCCCTACTGTGTGAGGGCACAGAGACCATGAAGAAGTGTGTGACTTGATGAGGTTACCCACTGGATTTCCATGACTAAGCAGGAATCTAATCTCTGGTCTGCCAGAGTCCTAATCCAAAACTCAAACCACTAAACCATTCTGGCTCTCTCACTTTTTCTCTCTAAAAAAAAAAAAAATGCTGAGAGAATGTGACCTGCTCAGGGTTGACCAGTGGGCTTCCATAAGCCAGCAGGGATTTGAATCCTGGTCTCCCAGTCCACCATACAAATCAGTATACCACACTGGACCACACAAATTACCGTATATACTCAACAATAAATCAACCTCATGTATAAGTCGAGGGCAAGTTTTGGGGTCAAAATTATGGATTTTGATATGATTCGTGGATAGGTCGAGGATAAAACTTAGGGGCATGTAACAAAGGACGTAAAGGACAAAGTTTACTGTCTTCATACAGAAATGTCTTATTCAGATCCTTCTAAGCCCAATTCCTCTTGGCACTCCTTTGAGGGAAAGCATCAAAGAGGTGCCACCACTGTCATTTTCCCAACCGAGCATTCAAAAATGCCAGAGGCAGCATCATGGTGGAAAGAGTAGAGAGGGTTGGTGCTTCTTTTGGGTGCTCTGAGGATGAACTAAGCTCTTACCTTTTGCCACTCTACTCAGAGAAGGGGAAGAGTACAATGTAATATACAGTACTTACATTGATCTGTAAGTCGACCCAGCTTTTTGGGTCAATTTTTTGACAAAACTTTCTAGACTTATACCTGAGTATATATAGTAATACAATTCATTATAGTTGAGTCTGGAGGTGACAGCTTTTAAATAAACAGTATTAAAAGTCTTTATGTCAATTATGTCAAAATGACTATTTCTAAAAGCACCTAAGGAAGCATCTGTTAGTATAGGATATGTAACAGTGATGATGTGAGAGAAATATGCATTGCTGACAAAAGTCATGAAAGCCATGCTGTATAGGCAGCCTTTATGACAACTAAGTATCCTAGAAAAGAACAGCACAACATTGCTGGATTAGAAGAATAAGGCCTTGTCTTCTTGATCAGAAATACAATCAGGCAAGCTATGTAAACAAAGTTTTACAAACAAAAAAAGCTGCAGCATATATCTTTGAGTCATCAGGAGCCTTTTACTAGCTTTCAACTGGCTATTTTTCCAGGTTCAGCTTCAAGTACTTGTTCAGCTTCAAGTACTAGATACTTATGCTATCACATATTCACATATCACCAAAATGATTATAAAGTTTAGACCAGAGATGGGCAAAATATGGCTTTCCACATGTTGCTGAACACCAGATCACTTCATGCCTCTCCTTTGGCTATGTTGACTTGATCTTCCAAAGTTGTAATCCAACAGTTTCTGGAGAGCCACAGCTGTTCACCCATGGTCTAGAGACATTCAATTATTTTCAAATGCCAAGCTTTAGCCCACTGGCATAGTGAAGAGGCAAGGAGCAGAATTTGTGATAGGCTGAGACAAGGAAGCAATTGAACTTATCACTGAAATTCCTACACTTCATTATATTGCTGCTATATGTCACCTCCACCAGGCACTGTATGAATGCCAAAACTGAAAGATGAGAATATCAGAATACTAAGGATTTTATCACACAATGGAATAAACAGCAACAACTGGTTAATAGCATCTTTTGCTGGAACTTATCACATGACATTGTCTCCTTTCTGTTGTTGTCTCAGTGGGAGATTGTTTGCAGGCATTTGTTTTCACACACACAAAACCTCAGTGAATGACTTCCTTTCCCACTTCTGTAGTACTAGTATTTGCAGTGCGATAAATCAATTCTGTTTTAATCCCAATTTTGGGTAGTCCATGGGACAGAGTGGCTCAATGGTTAAATTGCTGACTCTGACAATTGCAAGATCCGCTGGTTGGTAGTTCAAGGTCCAAGCCCTGAAGACCAGAGTGAGCTCCTGTCACTAGTTCCAGCTTCTGACAATCTAGCAATTTGAAAGCATACAAGTGTAAGTAACAGTGGGAAGGTAACAGTGTTCTGTGCAGTAATGCTGGCCACATGATCACAGAGTTGTCTTTGACAATGCTAGCTCTTCAGCTTAGTAACAGAGATGAGCACTGTCCTCTAGTCAGACACGACTTAAAAACCTGCTCAAAAGGGAAACCTTTACCTTTACCTTTACCTTTATGGCTGAGATTTAGATGTTGCTTCCTCTTTGCCTTTGAGCAGCGATCAGGGAAAAAGGAGTTCCTGAACTGAGCAGAGTAGCAGAACTGCTGCGTGATTAATTGGTTTCAACTACCATTGATTAATCTCTTTTGAATCAGGAAGTCTTCCCCCCCCCCAAGGAAAAAAGGTATTTTTAAATGTAAGGCTCTTTTTAATTTATATTTCTTTGGGGGGTGTCTCTCTCTGTGTGTACCAAAATAGGCAAATACTGGGCAGTGTTGGGTGGGCAATGTCAAATGCTGTGTGTGATAAGGTATTAGCATGAACGAAGGCTGTGATGCTGGAAAGATTACAACGATTAGAAAGGTGCAACAAAGAAGAGAGTAGTCTCAATTGCATAGCACTTTTGGGGGGGGAAATGCAATTTAGGAGAACAGTCTGGTGTGATAATGTCCTAAGACATAGCACATTTCCCTAGAAACCAAACTGCTCTGATCATCTACACAAACCTTGTTAAATCAACTGAATTCATTTCATGAAGATGCCATTAACCACCTACGGATCAAAATAGTTCTGCAGCCATGGAGTTTTACCTACCTTTTTGAGGCCGAGTTTGATATGTGATTATGTGGCCAGATATTACAGAAGTTCCAGGACTAATATACCTCAAGATAACATGAAATAAAGAGAGGTTTGGTTTCTTCACATTCAGAGTTATCCTCACTTCATTCTGTAAAATGGAAGTTAATAAACAAGAAAAAAGCCATAAAGTGCCAAAAGGTAAACCATCAGAAAGCATGCAAGCAAAATAAACAGTTCCTATAGAAAATAAAAACATAAACACATACACACACAAATGCAAGACATTTATACAAAGAAGCAAGCATTTAGCCAGAAAAGAAAGCATTTTCACTAGGAAGAGAAAGATAGGCAAACCTAGCAAGAAATGTAATTCACTTACAAGTGTTATTAGGGTCAAAGTGCTTTCCCTCAGCAAGTGAGTTCTTCCCATTAGAGCTTTTTGAAACCAAGCTGACATAGTGCAGTAGTAGGTGGAAGAGCTTAGGAGAAGCCACAGTGACAGGCACTACCACCTCTGGCTGGGAAAAAAGAAGCAAAGAAGAGGACAGGAAAGCATATTATTTAATACTAAGACCCACAGGCAGAAAACGCCTAAATACATTTAGCAAATGTAAACATCTAATTGAAAAAGAAAAAAATGTGGAATGTTATAACGCAACACAGTCCAAAACAATAAGTACAGATATTCACAGTTAATGTTTAAGCTAAAGTTGCTCATTTTTATATCTGTATTACTAAACTTGCTTACCTTGGAGTAAGCCCCACTGAAACCAGGTCTACTGAGTAGACATGTGAATTTGTTCAAGGTTCAGCATCACACAGCTAAACTTTATGTTAATGGTTATACACTAGTATTGATATCAATATTAAATAATGGATGATGTAACCAATATTGTGGTTCAGGTGCTTTAAGTTTAGAATTTGAAAATAAGATTTTTCCAAGGTATTTTAGGGTTGACAAATCAAAACTCTACTTAAAGCTAGTGAAATTTGAAACCAACTTTCACATGCTTTACTTCTGCTTTTACTCCAGACCCTCCAAATAAGCTATCTATATGTTATGCTACACAAGGTTAACTTAGGGCCAATGCAGACTGGCCTAAAGGGCTGGCCTGGGGGTGGAGTTGGGGCAGGACAACCACATGCCGGCCGCCCCAACTCCATCCCAATGCCACGCACCCGTCCGCAAAGCACGCGGTGTCAGGGCATCCTCTTGGCACAGTGTGGAGACACACTGCGCCAAAAGAGTGCAAAAGAGCTGCTGCGGCAGCTCAAAAGGCAGCTTTTTGCCACCCCCAAAAGGAGTGGCATTTGGCTGCTCTTTTGGGGGTGGCAAAAAGGAGGATTGGCGCCGCGGCGTGTGGTTGCCGCAGTCCCAATCTACCGCTCCCAAGGGCAGCCCAGAGCTGCCCCTTAAAGGCCATGTGCATCGGCCCTTAATGAGACTCATCAGGAAACAATAAGATTGTATTGTTGTATTAACAACAAGGTATCCGAAAAAACTAGTAACAAAAAATAACCAAAGTCTGTCATTCAGGCTGCATCTGCCCTGCAGAAATAGTCCTGTTTGATCCCACTTTAACTGCCATGTCTCAATTCTATGGGATTCTAGGAATTGGAGTTTGTTGTGGCACCAGAGCTCTCTAACCAAGAGGGTTAAATGTCTCACAAAATTATAAATCCCAGAATTACGTAGCATTGAACCATGGCAGTTAAAGTGGTGTCAAACTGGATTATTTCTGCAGTGTCGATGCAGGCTTAGTTTGCAGACAAAAATGCTGCTGTTCACTTGTAACATGTCAAAGACCAATCTATATGTGTGAGGTCACTTTTATCTTATGGCAAACTAGTTTATTAGATTCAGAGCAATATGCAGTATGGTTCATCTCAATTATATGGAGAATCTTTTTAACCAGAGATTCTCCATTTGGCTGGATTTTCCGGTGATGCCTGCCCTTAGCTCAGATACAGCCAAGAGGTTAAGTGATTCATATGGCAAACTACTTCAGGCACTGCTTAGAAGATCCTTCCCCAGATACAGGACTAATGTGCAGACTAGACTTTGCTAAAGCATGTTTTCTTCTGTATTTCACCCTTCATCGTCTAAAGAAAAAATATATGTGGAAGTAAGTCCAGCAGGACTAAGGACATGAACTCACTCTTTTTTTTTATTCCTAGGGCTATTTCACAAAAATAACACAATGACAAACATTAAATACATACCTCTATTGAGGACATCTTTGCATAACCTCTCCAACTAAAGCCAGGAAATTCTTGAGGGTCATAACCAAATCGGATCCCTCTTCCATTAGGAGATGTTCCATCTTCAATTTCATATTTCATGTGATGTAAACTGGGCAAATAATAGTTCTTTTCTGGCCTTTCATAAATACAAAATGGAATGACAAGGCAGTATTTGGCTTTCTTTTTTAAAAGTTTCCTTTGTTACACATTATAGAAACATTAAGATTGTGGACCCTTTCACACTACACATAAGAGCACTATGGTTCCACTTTTAGTTGCCATCATTACATCCTACGGAATCCTGGGGTATGTAATTGAGTGAAGCACTAAATTTCTCTGGCAGAGAATTCTAAAAGCCCCTGCCTGGACAGAAGATAAACCCCCTAAGCAGTGAAGAAAGAACCAGAGTTGAAGAAAAATGAAGTCATCAAATGTCAAGAAGAAGAGTGGAAAAGCAGTGAACTTAAGAGAGTTTTTTTATGGGGTGTGTAAGTTTATGGATGTATAAATATGATATATTGTATGAATTATTGTATGTATGTATGTAATTGGTTTTCTCATATATACATATGCCCTTCTCTAAACTGCAAATTCCATAGGATGGAATTAAAGAGGAACAATAATGCTACAATTATGTAGTGTGAAAGGGCCACATGAAAACTGCTGAATTAAATAAAAGCTCTACCTAGTCCAGCATTCCATTTCCTACAATGGCCAAAAGCCTTTGGAAAGTTCACAGAGCAACAATGTAGGTGAAGCAACACCCCCCCTGCACCATGTATAGTCTGTCCCCAGCACTGTATCTGTACGGGATGATTTTGTTTGGCTACCGCCCTTGAACTAAATAATTTATCTATTACAATAACCTATACTCTGCCTTCCTGTCATCAAACAGTGCTCAAAATGCCTGACATTCAAAAAACACAAGAAATCATCCATAACAGAATAACTTTAACAATAAAAAAGAGACCATGCAGTTGTAGAGTTAAACACATTAAACTTAGTACAGAAACCAAGGATAATAAAAAGCTAGTTTCATACAGAACTGTTTTCATCAGGTGACAGGAACTAAAAAGACAAGAGAAAGGAAGGGAAAGAAAGATGGCCTTCTTGAATTCCCTGATTAAACTGCAGCTACAGAAGAGGCCCTCATTGAATTTGGCACCCACTGCTATACATATAATTTGTTAGGCAATCCTGTGACAAATCTGCAAGGCAAGTTAGGGACAAAGATGCACTCATTTTCACAGAACTTGAAGTGTCCAGAGCACCATCAAATGAGCTTTTGGGGGATCAGTTGTGACGTGATCATGTGGACAAAGTTCTTGGAACAAGATAAAGCCAACCATGTGTATATACAGCCTTTGCCCTTCCTGTCTTGTGACAGCTAGTTCAGAGAAATGGAGGCCCAAGAAATAGTTAATGACTCTTTGAGGGAACAGGAGTGGAAGACGAGTTAATAATTCTCTGGATAGGTGGTGATCTATGTTGCTGCTGTTGTTTTGTGGCTTCATGTAATTTCCAACTTTGGTGACCTTAAGGAGAATCTCCTTCAATATCTGAAGAACTACCATCCTGCTGCAATTTTTTTTTGGGGGGGGGGCAACTTTCTTATGAAGGTAGTGACTGAACCGCACTGATTTCTCTTGGAGGAAGTTGATTATCTTGAACTACTTCAAGCTGGCTTCAAGCCCAGATTGAAGTAGTTTTGGTTACCCTGATTACCTTTGCCAAGAGGAAAAAAAAAAGAGTTGGATCTTTCAGAAGCTTTTGATACCATCCAACTATGCTATCATGCTGGACCAAATCTGTGACTGGGAATTGGGGATGTGAACATGGAGGAATTGGGGCTGCAGGGATCATTTTCAGAAAGTGGCATCTGCCTGACACTCATCATGGCTGTCCTGATGCCCCCAGAGTTGCATTCTGTCCTCATGGTCTTTAACATCTACATGATCCTGCTGACAGAGTATACTATTCTATCCCATCTCTGTTTTATTTTCCACCTTAGGTGATGTGATGAAGGTGCTGGATCAGTGCCTGGAGGCAGTAATAGGTTGGGTGAAGTCAATAAACTTATGCTTAATTATGTCAAAGCAGGTGTCCTGTGGTTAGGCATCCCTTGAGTCTGAGAACTGGATAAACAGGGAGTGTTCCAGATGAACCTGAAAGGGCAGCTGCATAGAGTGAAGATACTCCTTGATCCAACTCATTATTGGTGCCCTGAATGACACAGAATACTTGTACCCAGCCATGATCTTTCCTGGACAGAAACAGTTTGGTCAACGTGATCATATACACTCCAATAGGTATTCAGCCAAGATGGCCACACCAAGATATACACTCCAATAGGTATTCAGCCAAGATCTGCCTCTTAAAAAAAAAAAAACCCAGATTCCGCCACCTCTCCTACTGCAAACCTCAAAGGGGCTACAATTACTTTGTACTCAGTTAATTCAGCAGGAGGGAACCTGTCCTCCTAGTTAAGCAGAGGGGAGAGGAGAGGAAAAGTGGGGGTGGCATCTTGCCCTTTTCAGCCAAACCAGGGCAAAAGGAGAAGCTGTTGGATCGCTGCTGCGTTATTGTTTAAGCAAGTCATTTTCTTTCTCTCTCTTGGAAAGAGGAGGGAAGAGAGAAGGAGAAGCTGAATTGGGGACAGCTTTCAGAAGAGTAAGGGAAGCCTACCCACCCCAGGTCATCAACAGGGTTTCCTTTCTGCCCTCACCTCACCTGTGGTGCATTTTGCAGCAGACTGATGGAATAGGAGAAAGAATGAGGGGTGACTTGAACTTGTACAGGGTTGGAGTGTGTGAGTGAGTGAGTGAGTAATCACCTGGGCTCCATGATTAAGAAGAAATGCCTCTCCCTGGACCAGCTTGTCCATGCTTTAATATCTAGGAGTGGAGTGGAAGCCCATCTCATGATCCTGGATGGTGGGCATGAAACAGGGCCTTCTCTCTGGTGGCACTTATTCTGGAATACTGTTCCCTCAAGAATACATCATTTGGCAGCAGGCTAAGATCTATCTGATTTTCATATATGAACTATCTATGAATTATCTATTATTCTGGGATCTCTGTTGTGTATTTGATGCTGATAATTATCCATTTTATTAGATATTTTTTTTAACATTAACGATTGTATTTTACTCTTTTAACACATCTTCCCATTTAAGGACTTTTACGAAGGGCTGGACACAAATATTCATTAAATAAACTTTCCCAACTGACTTACTCGTTGCAGTTTTTTCCAACAATGTGATTTCTGCATTGACAGTCACCAGACACATCATTGCACACATGACTTAAAGACCCTCCCACATCACATTCACATCCTGCAAGACAAAAATCAATGTTTTAACTTCAGACTATGCAAACTAGATACTATCAATAGAAAAAGCTATAGGTATCCAGGAGAATGTGAAGATAACTGATCATGTCCACACAGAATCAGAATTTGGAGGGGGGTCTTGAAGGCCACTTAGTCCAACCTTTGCATGGTACAGGAAAACCAGAGCTACAGCATCCCCAGCAGCTGACTGCCCAGCCTCTTCTTGAAGATGTCCACTGAGGTACAGCCCATGAGTCCTTTAGCAGAGCTGGCCCTTCCATCAGCTAGACAGAAGCACCTGCCTTGGGAAGTGTAGCACCTGGAATTGCAAACCACATCATTCCCTTCCCAGGAGGCCTCCTCCCATGCACCAGAGAAGTTTGCTCTCCAGAACCAGCCAGGCGTTGTGAGTGCAATGTCTTGGGAAACTGCCTACACAGTAACAGCACAACTGATCTCTCAGAGAACCCAGCCATGATCTGCAAAAGACCAGATACTAGCAACTGTGCCTAGTTAGCTCTCTGCAGAATGGTGCTAATTGTTTTGTTAGCCACACAACCCTCCACAAAGACTTCATATTCTCTGAGAGAGAAAGAGGGAGGCAGAGAAGCAGGAGACTGAGGTGGCAATTGGGGCAAACCACCTCTCCAACTGCCTCAGGCAGTGGGAGAGTTTATGGTGCTGCCACAACCACCATCTCTGCCCTCTAGGTAACTGGTTAGGCTGATACTGCCCTCTAAGTGAGTTTCACTCACCATTATACAGTGGGCCCATGGTATCCACTGAGGTTTGGTTCTAGGACCCCTCGTGGACATCATATAAAATGGCAAAATCAATTTTTATTTTTTGGAATTTATAATTTTTGGAATATTTTCAATCCGTGGATGCTTGAATCTGTGGATAAAAAATCCGTGGTTATGGAGAGCCGACTGGAATGGTTCCTCCAATGTTGAATAAAAATCCACCCTTCTGTGACTTACGTTCACTGGATCTAGTTCTGTCCTCTGGAATCATGGATAACAAATACAGTGGGCTCTTGGTATCCACTGGGGCTTGGTTTCAGGACCCACCTCACCCTCATGCTCAAGTCCTATTAAATTCAGTGCATTGTAAAATGGTGTCCCTTATATAAAATGGCAAAATCAAGGTTTTGGAATGTATATTTTAAAAATATTTTCAAGCACGGATGGCTGAATCCATGGGAAAAGAATTCGTGGATATGAAGGGCCAACTGTATTTTTCCTCTTTTGTGCAACATCCTCCATATGAAGTGTCTGTTTTGTCACACCCTGTCATCTTCTCTTCTCCAGGTTTTTAACGTTTCCACATAATACTATACCATAGTATAGTTTACATATTTTCCCTACCCCTGCCCTCTTCTGAACTCACTCCAGTTTGTCCAGATCATTTTAAAAGTTCAGCACAAATGAATGGAGACAGTAGTCCCTTATGAGATTTAATTAGTGCCAAATAAAGTAGCAATATTACTTCTGTGGGCTTTGAAACCATCTTTCTAGCAGTGTTTTCAGACCCACAGTATACATGTTCAAGAACTTTTTTTCTACCAGTTCTTAAGAGATTTATGCACACTTTTCTTCAGGATGTTAGCACAGCTCTAGAAACCTTACATTACGTGTGCAGAATGAACACATGTTCAAGAGGCAGAAAAAGGCAAAAGAGGAAAAACTGGCATTGCACCAAAGACTCTGGCAGTTTCTCTTCAAACAGCAGTATAAATACAATGAGGTAAGCAGAGACTCACTACAGCAATGCCTTGTATTAAATTCCTTCTCCCCTCCGTAAGTGCCTTGTAAGGCTGCATCATATAAAGTATTTGCTTTAGGAAAGAGATTCCAGAAAGGACAATAATTTGTCCTGACTCCCAACTCCACTTCTGCATGCCACAAAAACAAATAAATGGAGGTAGATGACATTTTGGAGGAGTGCATTGTTAATCTGGATTTAAGATCTGTGAAATGAGTAAAAACATAACATTTTGAGTATTTTGCTAAATATATCCTATTTGAAACATAAATGTTTTCTTATGTATTTTTACCTGACAGAAGTGTTTATAAAAGTCCTAAACATGCTTAGATGAGTTTAAGACTGTAGCTAGAGGATAAGAAGCCCATTCTGCCAGACTGTTCTGTGCTGTTTTGCCATTCTACTACCATCACCAAAGCTTATTGAGGCTTTTGAAAAAAGCAGATGTTTTCATCTTGAAAATGAGGCACTCCACTGTAACCAAACAGGTTTTAAAGAGAAGGATCACATTTGTATTATATTTGAAATAAATACTCTCAAATGTGTGTGTGTGCAATGTGATCTGAAGGTTATCTTTTTTGATATCTCTTGTCCTATTCAACAGCTGTTATAAATAAATTATAATGTACCTTGACATCCAAAGTAGTTCTTGGTCTCTAAACCATAATAACCATCTTCACAAGTATCACAAGACTCTCCACAAACATTAGGTTTGCAATAACATTCACCATTGACCTGTAAAGGAAAGGGCAGGAGCAGAATTCAGGAATCTTCCAACTTTTCCCTTTATAAAATTATTATTTCAAAATACTTGACATGAACAACAGTCTAAAATAATTTGTTTTTAAACAGGTACAAAAGGAGTATTTTGACATTAGACTGCCACTGGTTTGTAGTCAGAGAGAAAAGTATGATTGGATTATGAGAAAGAAGCCATTAGTACAACATGCTATAATGAAGTGGCAAGTGTGGAGTCATCTCTCAACAGCAAAAAAAGAGAAGGTTGTAGTTAGCATTCCAGAATAGGACCTCAGACACAAACTCAGACAAAGCAATTAAAAGGTCAAAAGCAGCACTGAAAGTCATGTTCAACCAAAGGAGAACAAGGTTAGGATTTGTAGTTTGGTGAGGCACTAGTTTTCTGACTGAGAATTCTTAATACCCATCCCTAAACTGCAAACCTCAGAAACCATAGGATGGAATCATGCCTGTTAAAGTGGACTCACAGATTTATAAATGCTAGTGTGAAAGAGCTCCTTGAAATACAGACATTTTCCATCCTGTAAACTATTGTGATAAAGCCTGTATGGTTTATCAGCTGACAGTTACATTAAACCAGAAATTAACACAATACATAAACAAATTATTTGTAATGGAACATTTTTACCTGCTGACACTCTCTGACTCCACTCAATGTTCCAGATGCATTGCACTGACACTCTGCAAAAGCAAGCAAATCCATCCAAAAGCCATTTTCTGAGAACCCTTTTATACTCTATTTACTGCTGGCTGAAGGCTAAATTCTAAAGGAACTCTCTGGATTCTATCTTATGAGACAGAAAATAATAATAATAAAAACACGCGAGGCCTGTTCATACAAGATTCTGCCTTAGAACATCTACACATGGTGACATTGGGAATTGAATTAGGGCCAACCACCATTCTAGTTTAACTATCATGGTAACATCCTATGAAATTTTGGGTTTAGCACTCTAGGGAGGGTTAGAATTCTCGGCCAGAGAACTCTACTGCACCATTAAACACCAAAAACCAAGATTCCATAGGACATGCCCATGGCAGTTAAAGTGGAATCATAGCACTATAATTGTGTAATGTGAAAGGGCCCCATGTACATTCAGTATAAATTCCTTTCACTTTGGCTAGACTGGAAGACACATTTAACTGTAAAGATGAAGTGACTCTTTTTTTTTATGGTGAAAGATTGTTTTAGGATGACTTCCCACACATCTAGCATTCTAGACTTCTCAAAAACATGTCACACACTGATGAACATTTTGCATATAGTTCCAGTTTTTACATCTTATATAAGCAATTTTTGCATAATTTTCTCTTACAGATTGGATCCCAAAGTGATGCATGATAACATGACAATATCAAAAGAAAACAGACACAAAATGTTCTTTAAAAACAGGCTACATAGAAATACATGATTTTGTATAGTTATATAGAAGAATGCTAGATTGTATTATGAAAAGCAATACATAGCAACACAGTTAATCAGGAGGAAAATATAGATGTAAGACGGCCTAAATCAGTGGATAAGTGAAGGAAGTCAGGTTTTCTATTACTTTTTCTTTTTGTTTGTTTTTTCTTTTTTCTTTTCTGTGTCTTTGTCTGGATTTATGTTGTAAACTTTTATTATGTTTGATGTTGTGTATTTTTTTTAACCAATAAAATTTATTTTAAAAAAAACAGGCTACATTCATACAGTTTTCTTAAAAGTATATGTTTTCTACTATCTCTCCTGGTGGTGGAATTCAGGATTCTGCTTTAGAAAACCCAAAAACAACATTGATCCTATAAATCTGAACTCTATCCACTTTTCTTTTATGACTTAGCAAAATACTAGGCTATTCATAAAAAAAGGAAAAGAGCAGTTTAGAAAACTTCAAACAGAATGTTTCTTGGACACATTAATTCTCCAAGCAAAAGTCTGCCCTCTGAATCAGACCAGATGCTAGGCTGAATTTGTCTGTGTATCAGTACTTTAATACTATCCTGATATCTTGACCCAGGGATGTAAGGAAGGCAGTAGCATCACTAATTATGGTGTCATCCAGTGCAGGAAGGGCATGTGCATGCCCCTCCACTCCTCCATTCCCAGGTTCTCTCCCCTGGGAGGAAGCCCAGGGACAGAGCGGCCGGCAAGGGCATGTGCATTCCCTTCCTGCTCTGAAAAGGGAAGAGGACCCAAATAGGTGTCACCCCTCTTCTGTGTGTCACCCAGTGCAGTCCACACACACACACACACACCTAATGATGCCACTGAGGGCAGGATGTCAAACTCTTTTCCTCTGCACAATTTTCTTGTTAATACGTCCTCCCCAAAGTTGTTATTTGCCCTGGAAAGTGATGCAGCTGAATTTCAAGTGTATATATAAAGTGTGTAACTGAGTTTCACGTTATTGTATAACTACCTATTTTTGTATAAATTTAGAAACTACAGGACAGTATTTGGATAAACATCATTAAACATCTGTATTATAAACAGAAACCAGTGCCTTAAATGGAAGAATGATGAATTGTTAGCTACAGTGTGATTGGGCAGCCAAAAAAGCTAATGCAATTCTAGCCTACATCAGGTATAGAGTGTCCAGATCAATGGAAATAATAGAATCACTGTCTTTGGCTTTGATGGGACCTTACCAGGAATACTGTGTTTGGTTCTGGATACCACAGTTCAAGAAGGCTATTGACAAGCTGGGATACATCCAGAGAAGGGAAATCAAAATGAACAAAGATATGGAAAGCAAGACCTGTGAGGAATGGCTCAGGGAGCTGGGTACATTTAGCTTGGAGAAAGGGGGAAAAAACTGGGAGAGTCATCTTCAAATCTTTGAGATCTTCTGTAGAAGATGGAGCAAGATCCAGAGACCAGAATATGAAGTGACTGATTCAAATTATAAGAAAAGAGATTCTACCTGTTATGAAGAAGCTCCTGACAGTAACAGCTGTTCAACAGTGGAATGGGCTGACTAAAGTGGATGGTGGATTATCTTTCTTTGGAGGTGTTTAAACAAAGATTGGATGGTCATGTTTTTGAAGAGCTTTAAGTTGTGCATTGCTGCATGGAAGGGGTTTAGATTAGTTGACACATGGAACCTTCCAGCTCTATGAATCTATGAAGATTGCACACAGGGGGTTGTAAAACCATCTCTGTTGAACAGTGTTGCCTTTTGGAACTTAGCAGTGCTGGAGGAGCTGGATTGGGTTGAAATACTGTCAGTGAGGTGATCATGGGTGGTGGAAATAAAATGAAACAGCCCACTAGAGATTCCTCCTGAACCTTGGTGGCCAATCTCCTTCATTGAATAACAGAGCTGTGAGTGCCATATCACCTGTCCACTTAAAGTTATTTGCCACTCTCAGTGCTGTGGGTAACAAAACTGAGTAAAAACTGATAAAATTAATTCATCTGCCAGCCCAGGTGATTTCTGTATGTGGAATGAGGGGAGGGGTAGAAGTAGGGGTTACTATCTTACCCTTTGCCACAAGTAGCAATAAAGTCTTCGACCAGGCCTGAACCTGAAAGTAGCTGAGCAAAAAAAAAACAATCACTAGCTTAATTTTGGATGCATGAAGTATATCAAAGCAGTCTTACCTATACATCCATCAGGGTTTTCTCGGGCCAAGTTCCAGTAAAGGGGTTTGCAGATACTACATGTTGGACTTTTCACATTCTGCAGACACCAACAATGGCCCTAATAGACAAAGGCAATTAAATGTATTCTATTAAAACAAACTAAGGGGCTTTACAAGCTAGTGTTATAGGTCAATACTGAAGAACAGTGGCTGAGAAAAGCAGGGTGGACAAACAATGTTTTCAGAACAGAGGCAACTCAAATCCAAGCACGTTCAGTCCAGTCCATAACAAAACATGAGGCTGGAGGATCATACTTGAACCCTGAAAAAGTCTTCACATGCAGCTTTAGAAATGACTACCCCAAAATAAAACCTTTGGAGGTAGGGATTTAGAGAAAGCCTCATATTTTAGAGATGAATGAGGTCCAAAAATTCCAACATATTTAAGTTTAAAGCTCCGAGAGGCATTTCAACCACGTCGATGCCAGGAAACCTTATGACTGAAAGGAATTCCAGTGGAACTCCTGTCACCAACACAGAATCATAGCGATAAAAGGGCTGAAGGTCACTTGGTTCTACACCTACTTTAGAGCAACTAGAACCACAGTAAGCCAACAAATGACTGTCCATGCTATACTTGAACAATTCCAGCAAAGGGAAGCCTCTCAATTCCTGAGGCAGAATGTTCCCTGGTTAAACAAGTTGCACCATTAAGAAATTTATCCTAATGTTTAGCCAAAATCTACTTTCCTTCAATTTTCCTCATTCTAGACTTGCCCTGTGGAGGAACAGAGAATAATCTGATGCTCCATCTTATGCATGACAGCCATTCACATATTTGAAAACAGCCACCATGTCTCCCTAAATAATTTATTCTAGTCTAGATTAAACATTCCCAGCACCAAATTGTCTATTAGAATAGCTAAATGCTGCCATGCTGCCTGATATTTCTTTCTTGTTTGGATAACCTTGGATATTAAGTCCACTATGGCCCTGTCTGCACTGGAGTAGGGTAAACAAGATTATCCTGGACCTGGAGCAGCCCCAACCCTCCTTTGTTGCTAAGCTTTCTCTCCTGAAGCCGAGTGGCTTACTGCACTTGCTGAGCTAACCAGTGTGTTTGCTGCTCCCACAGTTCGCTTTAGTCTGAGGTCAGAGCAAGGTGCCCATAGATGTTCACATGGTTGAGAATCTTATTCTGACATCAGAACAAGGAATTGGTGGCAGCAGGAGATGTGCCAGAGAGTTCAGCAGGATGCATTCAAACAGCCATCTGGCTTCAGAATGGAGGGCTCTGGATCCAGAACAAACAGGTGACCTGTAGGAGCAGCACAAACGGGCATCCCTCTTAGCCACTTAGCGCATGCACTGCTGCTGTGGGTTTCTAACTTTTGAGGTCAGGATGAAATTCTCGGTGATGGTTAAAGTGACAAGAGGGGTAAAACCCATTTCTGGTGCTGAATGGGCTGGCTGTTATTCAGTCTGTTCACATCAGAACCGGGCTTTGGGCTATGTGTCATCTGGTCTTCCTGTCAAGGGAATGGAGGGAGGCTGTTTTATTTGGCTTGTGCAGACAGGGCCTATGTCAGGACAAATCCCCAGGTGCCAATTCTGTAATGTAATACTTACAGAATATGAATCCATGGTTCCAGCTGGATCACACTCATGGCTGGTTCCTTTTGATGATTAAAAAACAGCAGCATAGTTTTATTCACAAAAAACTACCTTCAACAGTTTATCTAGCGCTTTTGAAGAAAGCATTTCAGTTACTGCACTCTGAATTATCTTTCAAAGCTAATTTAGTATTCATAGTACTTCTTATGTGCATAACACACAAAGTATTGGGCTCATGGCACCCACTGAGTTGCTATTATTCCCATTTGTAATATAGAAACCTGCCCCAAATCTTCCATTGAATTTATATAGAACTCCATCTATTGGGAACCTTGGCTTTCACTGACTGGGCTGTGACCACTAAGGAAGATTTATGGCCACAGGAAAGCACAGAGAAAGAGAGAGAGAGAGAGAGAGAGAAGTTTATATTCACACTTCAAATCAAAACCAGTTCCATCCATGTTGGATGAATTGGTTGTTGTTGGTGGTATTGATGGCTAATTGGAAACTCCAGATTAATTTTGTGGGGAAGGAACAGTGAAGAAGAGCTGTTACCTTCAGCCTCAACTGGTCACATTTTCTGAAACAGTTTGTCATTCACTAGGGGAAAGAGAATCTAGACATTTGACTTGATCTGTTCATCAAATCTCTTCTTATGTTCAGTATTTATTAAAACAGACTGTACAACTTTAGTGCTCAAAATTATGTGGTTTAGTTTGGAAGCATGTAGATCAATTACTGGCTGTCTGCACATCAGAACATAGAAATATTAGTTTATTTGGACTATAACTGCCCAGGCTGGCTGGGATGTGGAGTTTTCCAAGTTCTGCTGTGCACCAGGGATGACAGACAGAGGAGGGAACTGGAAATAATTTCACAAAACAATATATTCAACCTTGTATAAAGATCCTTATGCAGTCACACTCAGGCCTATTTCCCCCTCCCCACATTCACACATCCCAAACCCTGGTTCTAGTGCGAGCAGCCCAGACGATCTCCAGCACATTCTGCACCAGAACTGGGCTATACCAGCCTTAAAACAGGATAAAAATATACCTGTTCCTCTGGATCTTCCATTGCTCCTGATATTCCCTTCATTCCTGCATCACGGTGTCCATTGCTGCTGCAGGTCACTCATTCTGAGATCAGAATGAGGTGCTCAGCCATGTAACCATCACTGATCATTTCATTCTGATCTCAGAAGTTAGTGATCAATGGCAGCAGTGGATGGGCCAGGTGGCTCAGAGGGATGCCACCATGGTGCAGGATTGGAGGCCAAGGTAATGGGGGTAGGTTGGAGCCAGGATATTCCGGGCTGCCCTTGGAGTATCCTGGCCAGTGCAGACAAGGCCTCAGTGTTTCACTAAAAACTAGGCTGTCCCAGACCTCCCAGAGGACCTTTTCTGCGACCGCTCCCAGACTATGGAATGGCCTGCCGGATGAGATCCGTCTAATTACCACTCTTGCTGCTTTTAAGAAAGCAGTAAAGACGGATCTCTTCCGGCAGGCCTTCCCGGAATAACTGTCAGCCTAGGGATGGGTCCCTGACTTGTAAATCTGACTCCTTATATTATTGTCGTCAATGTTTTTAATATTGTATTTTAATTGGTCATCTGTTTAATTCTGTTTTAAGGAGATGGGAGGGTGGGACTATGGGATGATGGAATGTTTTTAACTTTGTTCTATTTTAATACCATTGTACCCCGCCCCGATTGCCGCACAGAGGGGCGGGCTATAAATAAAAAATTATTATATTATTATTATTTCTCTCCTGAAAATAAGGAGAACAGAATCCTATATTTTGGCACTGGCCAATATGGCTTTCTCAACAAGACTTCCTCAACGGTGGCACTTCAGAAGTGGAACTCTTTCTCAAGGGAAGTCACCCTGGTTCTACCCTTTTATGAGTTTCAAGCAGGAACCCAAGACTACACTGTTTTGTATGGCCTTTGGTCCGTAAAACCAGTGGTTTAATTGTGTTTAGCAGGTTTTTCAAAATTAGCAGGTTTTTCAAAATAATAGCAGGCCTATTATTAAAGAACATTTTAAATTGTTGAGCATTTCCTTGCATCCTCAAACAAGAATAAACCCAAAACTGCCTCCTTCTCTCACTTTGGGAAACTCGCTATTAAACTCTCCCTCTGACCAACTGGACATCAGCAAACCTGTTACTTGCCCATCACCACCCAAAATATTTGCTGATTTCAGATCTAAGCATCTGATTGTTAGTGATGACAGCTTAAAAAACTATTCATCTCACTAAACTATGTTGGAAGCTAAATTTGTCAACTTCTTCACAGCTCATGTAGATCCATGTCATTAGCTGACTGCCTCTACAACTTTGCCAGAATTAGAAATGTCCTTATAAATATTACCTTGGCAATGAGGAAAGAGCAGGTCTGCTGAGAGGCATCTGTCACACCAATGGCCTGTTATGCCAGGTCGACACTCACATTGCCCTGTGACTGGATCACACGAGTCTTGGTAGGAGCCATGGGGTGAGCACCTGCAAGCTGAACAAAGGTGTTAATTTTAGAAATGACAGCGGGATTTACACAACAGATGTTTTGTTATCCACCAAGTGTCAAGTTGTCCCTTTTGACTACAGCCCTCATTGTCCTGCTGACCAAAATCCAGAAGGCAGGGAGGGTAATGGCCACTGTAATCCAACATTTGGGCATCCACAGTTAGAAGCCACTGTACTAACATTTCTTCAACATCATACTCAAGCAAGTAACAGCCCTTGCTTCCCTATTTCAGAAAAAGAGAAAAATATGTAATTTAGGGCTTAGGACTGATTCTATTTATTGCCTTGTAGCTCCCAGCTATGAAGGCAATCAGTCTGAGGACTTTAACCTACAGCAGAAAGAATAAAAGGAGCTCTGTTATGCCATCTTAATATGCCACTATACCAGGGCTTAAGTCTTTGAGAGCTAGAACTGAGGGGGAAGGCAAAAAATAACATACTAGACCTGTAAATGCTCTCCAAAGTCTAGGGCATCTTTTCTTGTCTTGCTGAATATAATTCATTTAGCTGTGTACATTGAGCTTGGGACATTCTGTGTTCATGGTAAGTACTCCACCATTTCTATGGGTCATAAACTGACTATGCTTTTTTGCTACTAAGCCTATCAGTCATGATATTGTGTAATGTTAATGAAAGTTTATTAGCATACATAACCATAAGAGACAGAATGTCAGTAGAATCACAGACAGCAGGAGTACTGTTTTCTGCAAGGAAGCAATTTCTAAGTGGGGTTTTTACAAAGAATGGGTTTGAATCCATATATGGAGCTGTGAGAGTCACAGTTTGCAGGAATAAGCCATAAGTCAAGGAATATTTTTAAAAGAGCATCTAGTAAATTTGGCAGCTGAGAAATAAGTAAAAGAAAAAAATACTTACGCAAGCAAGTGGGATAGCTATAATATCCAGGAGCACACTGTTTGCATTTAGGTCCAGCATAATTTATATGGCAAAGACAATGACCCTGAGGGCCACAGGTATTATCCACAGATCCAGCTGCATCACAGTTGCACTCTGTGTATGAAGAATAAGGAAGTGTCACACTATTTATGTAACTTTTCATTAAATTGTCATTTTCCATGCATCTCCCTCCGCAAAACTCCAAGAAAGCAAACAACATTCTAACTCTTCTGGGAGAAAATGTTGCTTTTAGTGGAAATTGACCATGAAAGAATAATATTCTTCCTGTTACGTAACTGTTTACATCTTACAAAAAGATTTAATTTAATTTAATTTGAAGATGAATTTTTCAAATGGTTGTTAATAAACCGCAACCAAAGAAAATTTCCATACTTTCTTGTCCATAAAGCTGCAGCACTGATACAGTTGGTTTAGGTCCATAAGGAAATGTTGAGCCAACCAAATGTTATTTATGAAAAAATGCTGATGGTACTGTTATGCTGATATCCACTCATAAGTATTCAATGGCTCAAGCAGCCTGTTGATCAATAGGTCCCAAGTTTTGCAATGTTGTTTATTACAAGAATAGCCTGTATACATTTAAAATTCCATGTACATTTAAAAATGCTGATCATTCTAAATTGAATAAAAGCAAAATGACAAATGAATGGCTGCTTATAATAAACAAACGAACAAAATGCCAAAAACCCCAACCCCAACTATTTATTATACAGTGCTCTGCATAAGATAGAAGATGCTAAAATATGGTTGTTAGTTCACTATTCTTTTAAAAGCTACAACTCTTCCTAGAGCACATCACACATCTAAAGAAGCAACCTCAATTTTAAACTAATATCTGAATATTTCCAAATAACTGAGTATGCAAAGTGGATGAAGTGCTATCTTTTATTGAACACTGTTGCTAACTCTTCAGCTACACAACAAACTAATATTTATCTATTTTTCCTGTTCAAACACAGTGTAATGAAAAAAGGGGTTAGGTATTTATGAAAGGTAATACAATCTGTGCCAAAATTATAAGAATAATTTATCTGCTATTCAAATTGCAACAGAACAATCACATACCATAAACATAACGTCCATAAAAATATAAAATGCATACAATATGTCCAAGACTGCAACAGATCAATCACATACCATAAACATTATAGCTTCCATAAAAATATATAAAATGCATACAATATGTCCAAGATTCTGTCTTAAAGTCAAATTCAATTACTACAGTGTGTCTGAACATCAACAACAAAAAAGGTGTTATACCTAATGTGATTTTTTTCACAAGAATGAAAAAAGGAATTAGGTATTTATTAAAGGTAATACAATCAGATTAATCTGATACATAGGAGAGAAGTTGGTGATTTCTCTGTACTGTATTCATTCCACATATTGCTTTGTTATATTAGTAGATATTTATAGACACCTCACCACTGAAGAAGACTCGAGGTCGAAACGCGTCTGGCTGGCGAACTACGAGGGATTAAAATCACAGAACCTCTGCTAGAAAACTATACTGGAGCATTAACCAAGGACAATCAAGTCTCTGGCACAGGCTTGGTCCTTTAAGGACTTTTGCAGCTGCAGAAACTGATTATTATTTCCTAAGGAATACTGGACCTTTTCCTTATTTTATGTATTTTATATTTTTTATGGAAGTTATAATGCTTATGGTATGTGATTGATCTGTTGCAAACTGAATAGCAGATAAATACTTCTGAAAATTTTGGCACAGATTGTATTATCTTTCATAAATACCTAACCCCTTTATTCATTCTTGTGAAATCACATTAAGTATAATACCTTTTTTGTTGGTGGTCAAAGACACTATAGTAATTGAATTTGACTTTAAGATGGCATCTTGGACATATTTACCATATTCATCTTGAGCAGAACTGAGGGACAGATTTTTCTGGGTCATTATTATTGGAATTCATTGTGAATTTTGGTAAGTCCATGAAGTGCTAAGTCTCAATTAGACTTTGGTGAGAAATTAACTCTTACAAAAACATTATTTGATGATGTCCTGTCAGCATGATGTCCAGTACTGAGTGACTATCTGCATGCTGAAAAACTCATCTTTCTCTATTACTTTGGTTGTCCTTAAGTCACAGGTGTGTGGGAAAACATAAAGGATTCTAGCATGCAATGCAGGTTACAAGTTTTGAAATCGAAATATAATCTAATGTACATATTTTTGGAATATATATAATCAAAGACTGAGAATACTGGAACACATATGCAGGATTATCTATAATAGTCATGAATTTACTATACCCAGAATGACTCTGAATGTACCATCTCTGTGCAGTAATGTTTATATTTTCTCCAAAGGAATTTTGGGATGCACTATAATTTCTCTATATGGGATGCGTTGTTGTTGTTATTGTTGTTGCTGTACGCCTGCAAGTCATTTCTGACTTATGGCAATCCTAAAATGAAGTTAAAGGCATTTTTCATGGAAAGATTTGTTCAGAGGAGGTTTGCCTTTGCCTTCATCTGAGATTGAGAGAATGTGACTTGCCCAAGGTCACCCAGTGGGTTTCCATGCCAGAGCATGCTCTCCAGAGTCATAATTCAACATTCAAACTACTACACTATGCTAGCTCTCATTGTACTAGCTTATATCTGGGATGTGCCCTGTCTACAAGCAGACTCTTCACTAATTGAGATGTAAAGTATCTCACACATTATGCAAATGCAAACACCACCAACTTGAACAGGACTTATATGTGAATGATCAAACAGAGGGTTGAAGTCAGAAAGTAAAAAATCCATTTTCACCATTCTCTTCTTCCAAACAAAAGAAAACCACTTTGGCTAATTGTGCTTCCATCTACTTCTTTGTTTCTAGCTGCTCCCTGCATTGTCTGGGTTCTGTATATTAGCTTCTAAGTGGTGGGTAGATGGGGAGGTAGAAAGGGTGATTGAAAGCAGAAATCTATGGAGGTGGAAGGCTAGGTCTAATGAGTGGATCCTGAGGGTAGATCAAATTTAAGGATGGGACTTCGGAGCCTTTAGTAAAACAAATGTTGGAACTCCTAGCACGGTGTTGCTAAGGCTGGATCTTGAGGTCTACATTCAAGGTCCCTCTGTCTTTGTGTGGATTACTGAAGAAGTGAGAAAATGTAAACTGCATACAGCTGTAGGATGCTTTGTTTTTCATATTATTATATATCCAAATAAAGCAAAAGACATATACACCCGACCCTCCGCATTTGCAGGGGCTAGATGTGCAGGACCCCCATTAAAGTGGAAAAAATTCAAATATCCACAGCACTCCCTTCCTCAGCAGGACTCTCTTGAGGATGGCAAGGGGTGCTGCCATGGTCCTGGGCAGTTCACTTGTTGTCCCCACCTCTTCCTTTGTCCCTCCTTTCTTTCTCTGTGCCTGCTAGCCTTCCCTGCCTCTTCTTTTGCCCCTCTCCCTCCCTCCCTCCCTCTCTCTTTCTTTGTCTGCCTGTCTGTCCTCCCTCCCTCCCTTTTTCTTCTGTGGCCAGGGCACATGTGGATGGAAAGAGCCCTCTTTCTCTTTGTCTAGTCCAATTTAATCCTTTCTCCCTGTCCTCACCAGACAAACTCATGAATAATCAAATCCACGAATGTTAAACCTAAGAATGAGAAGGGACAACTGTACTACATATAGAAAAACAAATTCATGCATTATCCAAGTGACATATGTATATATGCGTGTTTGTGTGTTTCTGTTTTCTGAGCATTTTGATAAATTCAAAGAGCTCCACTGAAATCTTGCTCTGAAAATAATAGTTATGCACTCCTTCTTTTAATGTGCCCCAGGCTATATTAATATATGGAACTATATATTTATAGTTTGAAGTTTTCTTTCCATTTCAAGTAGCTTTCATATTACATTTTCTTTTCTTTGGATGCATTTCATTTTTCCACAGTTCTCACCAACCAGGCTTCATGACACTTTTTAAACCTCAAAATTTAAACTAAACCAGTTTGGGGTGCATTTTCTCCACAAGTCTGTGAACTGATTCAGTTCCATATAAATGTTTTTATATACCAACTGAAGAATGCTTTATGTTTTTCATTAAAGCATATGAAACTTTTCCAGATCTAAGAAGTTTCTAGTTAGATCTCTTTTGCTACTGACTTAATCCAGTATTATGCAATAAGAAGAGGACTTTTAAAGTTTGCAATATTTCCAATGTACCATTAAGTAATCAACAAATAGTCTATACCCATATAAACATAATACTATTCATCTTTCTTCCTTTTATTCAGTGACCATCTCTCACTGTCTTGTTTATTGGCATGTGATGATAATAATCGTTACAAAGTCAGGTGACATTATTTTGACCCATTACCAAACTTCAGCAGTAGAATTAATTGCCAGGATAGAAGACAGATTACATGAGCCCTCCTGTAGGAGACACTCTGGCCACCATACATGGGGCATTTGCACCACAGAGTGCAAAGCAAAGACTCTGTAAGAAGTGGAGGTTAGGCAAGACAAAGAAAAGAAAGGAGAAGAAGGTTGGGAAGTAGGACAGGAGAAACAGCAGTCACCTAAGCGCTGCCTAATTTGCTGAGTATCAGCTGAAGTGGGAGTGGGAAGAATTCTGTGGCATTTCAGTGGTAAGAAAAGGGCCTGAAGAACCACAGAAAAGGTATCAAAGGCCCACACTTGGATTGTAAGCTGTTAAATTGCCCACCACTACTGTATGGGGAGACACTGCAGTCCAACCTTTGTAGTCAAAGATTCAACCCCCAGCATTTATTTTATTATGTATTTATTATTTGGGGAGGGGGGAGGGGGCGGTTTCCATTTGTATACTAGCTTTCTCCCAGAGTGGGACCCAAGGCGACTACCAGAGAGAGTCAGCTGAACAATTTCAATAATAATTTTAAAAAACACCAATTAAAATCATTACATAAAACAGTCTAAAATCATTTAAAAGCACAAGTTTTAAAAGATAAATAAAACATCCCAATAAGAAGCTTCCCTACTTACCCACTAAAAGCCTGCTTAATTAAAATGGTCTTTGCCTGCTGGTGAAAGGAAAGCTGGGAGGGGGCCATCCTCATCTCCAGAGAGTGGGAGCATCCACTGAAAAGGCTCTCTCTTGTGTCCTTACCAAATAAGCCTGTGATGGTGGCAGGGCCAAAAGAAAGCATTTCTCTGTAGATATTAGAACTCTGGCAGGTTCACATGGGAAGATACCATCTTACAGATAGTCTGGACCGAAGCTGTATAGGGCTTTATAAATCATCAGCACTTTGAACTGTGCCTGGACATGAACCGGTAGCCAGTGAAACTGTTTTAACAAGGGAGTTATAAGCTCTCTATAACTGGCCCTAGTCAGCAGTCTGGTTGCAGCCTTTTGGACTCACTCAAATTTCCAGTTTCCAAAGGCAGCCCCCTGTAGAGTGCATTATTTTAGTCCAAACAGGATGTAATCAAAGTTTGCTCTGATTGCTCTGCAGAGGGGCGGGATATAAATAATAATAATAATAATAATAATAATTATTATTATTATTATTATTATTATTATTATTCACTGTAGCCAGATCTGATATCTCAAGGAATGGGCACAGCTGGCACACTAGTTTTAGCTGTGCAAATGCACTCCTGGCCACTGGTAAAACCTAGGCACACAGGCTCAGAGCTGAGTCCAGGAGAACACCCAAGCTGTAAGTCTGAGATTTCAGGGGTGCTGTAACTCCATCCAGCACAAGTGGGAGCCTTATTCCCTGACTTGCCTTTCAGCTGAACAGGAGCACCTCTGTCTTGTCTGGATTAAGTTTCAATTTATTTGCCCTCATCCAGTCCATTATTGACAACAGACTAATGGTCAATAGTTATTGAAAATGGTGGGAACCAGGGAGGCCTTTTTCAGTAACAGCCTCACCACAGCCTCCTTTAGGCAAGCTGGAAACCTCCCTTGCTACATTGAGGCATTTACCACTCCCTTTACCAACTCAGCCAATCCCCCCCCCCCCAGCTGATTTCAGAAACCAGGAAGGGCAAGTATATACGTAGTGGCCTCACTTTTCCAAGGATCATGTCCACATCTTTAAATTGCACAAACTGAAACAAATCCAATAATACAGGACAAGCAAGTACCAAGATTACATCCTCTGGACCTGTCTCAACTATAGCATCCAAGTCAGAGTGGATCCAAGCGATTTTGTCTGCAAGGTGTCTTGCAAATTCATCACAGTGAGCTGTCAAGTGGTCTTTGTTTTCTTCTTGTGGGCCAGAATGTAAAAGACCCCTGACCAATCAAGACAGCTCCACTGGATGACACTATGCAGATGCAATGGTGGCAGAGAAATGTGATTTCTTTTCTGCCACCATCACCACAGCATAGGCCTTCCAATGAACTCTAGCACCTGTTGAGTCAAATTCGCTCCAAGACTTCTGCCATCATCACTCTAGTTTCTGTCCCACTCATTTCATCACCACCACCTCCCTAGTGAACCAGGGACTCACTTGCCTCCACATCCTGGAAGGGGATGCTTAGGGGCAATTACGTCCACTGCCCTGGCCATTTCTCAATTCGAGAGATCAGCCAGGATCACCTGTCAAGGCAACAGGAAACTCCCCAAAAGCCATCAGAAATTCATCTGGATCCCTAAATCTCTTGGGACAGACCATCTTAGAGCCTCCTCATCCCTGCAGAGGCTCCAAGTTCCAGTGAGTCTAAATCCCACTAGGTAGTGATCAGACCATGACAACAGAACTATAAGAAATTTCTCCACACCCAGACCACTGTCATCCCGCCCAGGACATTTTAAAAGGATTTCATGTAATAAGTTGGGGAAAACTTTACCTGTTGCCAGTGAAGATGACCATCACCTTACCAGCAGTGTAATCTTATATATGTCTGCTTACAAGTGAGCCATGTTACACTCAATTGGACTTACTCCTGAAGCTATGAATAGGACTACATATTGTCTGATTCAGTGTAAGGTAGTTCCTTACATCTGAATGAAAGTCGGGTTCTGAGAATTAGGTCCCTTCCCAATTCCCAATGTGCAACAGGTCAACCTAGAGACATTTTGCATCCTTCCCTTTTCCTGTCAACATAACATTCACAACAAGATGGAGATCCTTATCTGTTCCACCATTTACAATTAGCAACCCGAAAAGAAGGTGTTATCAGATTTATTTACAAGTCTGAATTCCCACTGGAGAAATTAACACTTTCTAAAATATTTTTACCTTGACAGAAGGGGAAAGAATGATATCCAGGGCGGCAGCTGTTACAATGAATGCCATCTACTTCAGAACGACAAAGACATCTCCCTTGGAAGTCACATATTTCTGGGAGAGTGCCAGCTAAATTACATTCACATTCTGCCAAGAAAAACAGAACAGTTTAGAGAGGCATTGTTCATAGAAAGAAACAACACTTTTAAGTGCACCTCACCTCTAGCTAAATCATTCCAGAAATGTAGTGAAAATTTCCCTTAGGGTTTGTTTTTGTTTTTTGCTTATTTGCTAGTCCACAAGTTGAATTACTTACAGTTAAGGTCAATTTATTTGTGTCCTTATGAAAATCTGGTCAATGTGGACTACAAGCCTAGCACTTTGCTAGGCGGGAAGGATTTCTAAAATCCCTTACCAAAACCCATGCTTGGTGGCACTGACTGAAGTTTATATGGCAAAACATTGGGAGAGTGGCAAATGTTGCCTACCCCCGCACTCAATATTGTTCTTGAAAATCTACTGAGAAACTGATACATTCAATCATGATTTAGAGTTTGCAGTCTCAGCCAGAAGATGAGGCCCTGTTAGTTTCTGAGACACTGCTGTGCTTGTTTTTGTGTGACATGCAAATGCTGTTCTTTGATTAAGGCAGTAAATTCTGCCCTGTGCCCATCATGTTTGTAGGGTGATTGTGTGCTGCATGACAATACATACGGTGGAAGGTGCAGAAAAGTTGATTTTTGTTTGGAAGTCATGTGGCCCAGAGCAGAAATTGAAAATTGTTTCCCCCCTCAGGTAAACACATGTGCACCTACACAGATGGTTAATGGTACAGAGCATTTTGTAACTGATTACAGTCCAAGCTTTTAGGTTCAGTCTGCTCTTATGAAAGACATGGAGAAACTTAACAATTGCTTCCCTCATATGCTCCCTTGCTCTTCTCTCTCTTCCTTCTCTATAGGAAAACTGAGACAAACAGGCCACTAAGTCTGCATCAGATATCAAACATTTGCAAAATTTCATATTAAAACAAAACCTAATTCTCAAAATAACCTGGTTCCTGATTTTCCTAGCAGCAAGCAAACATGCAAACTTGATTGTCTACTCCCTATATGGGAGCCTCTAGGAATTCTGTTGGATTGCTGAAATCTCTAAATGATATGACTTTATAAATGACCTATATATGTATATAAAATACCATTCCTTTATTTATATTCTACCTTTCCACTTAATAGATCCCAAGGCAGCTACCCAAAAAAGTATTTGAATACAATATAAAAAACAAATATAACAATGGAGACTTACTCTGACAGAAAGGATAATGGAAATATCCCACTGCACAGCTGTCACAGGCAGTCCCCTGAAATCCAACATAACATTGGCACTGTCCCGATTTTTTATCACAGTTATCAGCATTCAACACTCCTGAGCCATGGCACTGACAAGCTAGAGAGCACAAATTTATAAAAAGGAAAAGAATTAAATGTTAATAGTCTTGAATTCTGAAAACATTTAGAATAGAGAAAAAATTGTGCTGCATTTGACTTTGGCACTTTTGGTGCACTTATAGAACTTACGCTGACAATGTGATCCAAAAAACCCTGGTTTGCAGCCATCTCCTAATATAGAAAAAAATAAGAGCACATCAGAATTACAGCACATGCAAAGGAAACCCTCATATATAAGAAAGCAGGGCAGGGAGGAGTGAGGGATAGTGCTTTATAGACAATTACAGTACTTGTTCAAGAACTTTCTTAAAACCTAAGCACTGCATTGCTAGAGGAGTTGCGTAGACGTTTCCAGGTGCAGAAACTGACATCAAGGGAAAGATTTTTCAGTGTTAAGAAAGAGACAAGTCTTCACATATCCAGAACACCTTGTGATGGATGAACTCTTGACAAGCAAAAGTCCATTCATTTGCAGGTGTTTGCTTGTGTATGAGTGCACAGGTGTGTGCACATGCATGATTGCACACGCACAAGCACACACACTGATACTGGGCCATTCAAATGATAAAATATCAAAGAACAAAACTTACCAGTTATATGACCAGCTGAAGGGTCCTCTTTTGGACTTGGAGTAGTAATTGGATGAACAGGAATCCCTTTTATGTGGGAGAAAGAAGACACAGCCACTGAGAAAATAACACATACATTTAGTACCTTTATATACTGCCTTTCTCCCAAGACATTCAAGGTGGCTCATAGTTCAACAGAACAGATTAAAATTTAAGAGTCAGAATATAAAAGTGTAAATGGACAGGACATTCAGATACCATGAGTCATGGTGATTTTCTGAGACTTAACCTGAATTGCATTAATCTGGGGGGGGGACACCAGAAATATTTCAAAGTATTGTTAATATCAACCCGAAAAAGAGAGATGAGGGGGCTCATACACAAAGCAAGTATGTTTAAAAATAGAACTCGCAGTTGTCTGCCCCCAAACCCTGAAAACAACTACCAGTAATCATAGAAAGATAACCATAGATATTGATTATAGATATCTTCTTTATCTCAGAGTTCAATAAATGAAGATTTACCTAGATTGCATGGCAAATATCACAATATGTGCTTCATACCCTTACTTAACAGAATAATATTTATTTATTGATGACTTACTGATAGTTCGATAATTGACAATTGGATGCTGAGTGATGTTTAGTAAAACAAATGGCAGAAAGGCAGAGATGTATTGATATAGTGATACTCACGGTAGCAGAAGGGGAAATTATGATATCCATCAGCACACCTATTACAGCTCTTGCCCTGATACTTCTGGTTACAATAACATCTACCAGATCCTTCCTCACAGCCATCAGAATGTTCTGGAATGCAGTTGCAGCCTGCATGAAACAACATCATTACAACAGCTTTCTTCAGCTGAATTTATTTAATTACTGAAGGCTAACATTACAATTATAGGAATTTCAATTGTACAACTTCTTAGATAACACTTAAATCTAGAATAACACTTAAATCTAGAAAGAAGCTTAGGAGGTTTGGAAAGGGCGTTTTACACATGTGTATATGCTTCTGCTTCTTAAGCTCATGGGGAAGAAAGGGGCCACTTGTCTGGTATCTCAAGTTGCAATTTAATCATCTCATACATCATGGTATCATTAGTATCTTTAAGAATTTATTGAAGAATTTATGTTTCACTCCTCAGACTACTGCTTGATTGCTGACTTAGGACAAAGAAAAACAAGCCAAAAAAGAAATATTGCAGCACTGTTTAAGACAATTATGGTATTTTAAAATGCCTGGATACACAAGAAGACCTGCAGCTGCTGCCAAAGTGATTTGCAATATCTCACAAATGCACCTGAACAGTGAAAGCATTTCATGGCCTGGGATTTTGCAAAAGTATTTTCTGATCACCACCTAGCGATTTACCAAAGGCAGGAGTATTCAGAAAAAAGCCCCTAAAGATGATTGCTATATATGGGCAGCATCTTGTGAGCATATACAATCCTTCCTATACCCAGTTCCCATGGCATGCAGAAGTTTCAGAACAAACATACTAGCCCTTCAAATTGGCCTCAGAAATGTTATGACAGTCAGTTCAGTTGTTTAAGAACCAGACTGATACATCCCATTCAAGAAATCCCAGCCAACAATCTAGCCGCAGTATTTTGAGCCAACTAAGGGGGGATGCAGACAGGTGGCGATGGTCCTCCCTGGGAAGCGGAGGATTGGGGCTGAGGCTGCCCCACGCCTCAGCCCCAATCCTCCCTTCTGCCGGCCCTGAAAGGAGTACTAAAATGCCGGTCCTTTCGGAGCCAGCAGAAGGGAAGCATCAAGAGCTGCCATGCGGCTCTTCTGCGTCTCTTCGGCACAGCGCATTAAGAAGCTACGCCGTGATGACATCTTCGGCGTGGGGTTGGGGCACCCGGCATGTGGCTGCCCCTCCCCTTCCCTGCCTCCAAGATGGTACAAAGCGCCATCTGCAGAGGCCCTTAAAATTTCTAAGAGTTCTTCAAAGGCCAGTTCACCCACAGCAAATTGCAGTACTCCAGTCCAGACATTACTAAAGCATGGCAGTTGCAGACAGTGCAAGAGCTTTTGCTTGATTTGTCTTAAACCAAACAGCATGTACATAACAGAAGCAGCCACCTTTGTTGCTATAATTAAGTTTTCTGGATGGACAAAATCTATCTGAAACATTCCACTGCACAGACAACAACGAGATGTGTTAGTACTTTTAACATCTCTGTGGTAGGAAAACTTTTACTAGGTGTGACATTTCCCATCACAATTATAATAATAAACTGATGAAATAAAAAAACCTACAAGTGCTACTTGTTTCACGCATAAACTCCTTGATTCCCCCAGGCAGCATGGCCACCAATAATGCTAACTGGAAGGTTCTGGGAGTTATAATCCACAAAAGTAACATTTCCAAGCTCTGACAGAGAAACTATTATTACCCAAGTTCTTTTACGTTATAGTACAGTCCCTGTATTAGCAGGGGATATGTCTCCAGACATAATGTAGAAACACACAACCACAGATAATAGGGACTCATATTGAAATGAATGACTTCAGGATGAAGTTGACCACAGAACTGTGTTGGAGTAACTAGGGATTCCTAGAGAGAACACCTCCACCTTGACTCTATGGTGAACTTACACCAGCATACCACAGAATTGCACTGGAGGACCTAGAAAATGCCTAGAGAGAACATATTTTGTGGACCAGTAACAGAAAATCCTGCAGATACAGGGGTTGTACTGTACTCTAGATTCAAGGGTGCTAAATGAAAGAGAAATATGTTAGTCTCACATGCCAAAATGCATTCAAATATTTTTTGCCAATTCTTACTAGGCCACTTTGGGCTGAGAAGACAATAATTTCATCATTTAAAACGTAAGATGAAAATAGCATACGTGTACATCCATCTGGTGCTGTCACTGGAACACCGTAAGGACGATAGTAACCCTTTGCACATCGCTCACAGTTTACGCCAGCTGTGTTATGCTATGCAACAAAAAAGGGTGATCTTTTTAAAAATGCAAATGCAAGAACAACTAAGAAAGAAAACAGCTCAATATCGACATTTTAACATGACTTTAAATACATTGCTACAGCTAAAGAAGGAAGATGGAGTGACAGAAATGCAGTGTATTCTGATTCTTTATTTCTTATATTGTCAGGAACTAAGAGGTTATAATCAAGTATCAAAAATTAGCTTAGTACAACTACCTGGTAAGGTACAGCACCACGACTGCAGCATGAAATCTTTCACGTAATGACATTTGAATTCTAGTACCTCATCATTTTATTTTTTTCATGGTAATGTTATCAAATCTAAGATCTCATGTTAGAAATCTGTCAACATAAGTCACGACTGAGCTGTAGGATACTGGAGTTCTTAGATAATTGAATGGCAACTACAGGTTGGGTGCTAGATATAAGGCTGTAATGGCATCCTGCTTAAAATGGGATTTATTTATTTATTTTGCCCAAGCAATGCTAATTTTTTCTGGTGCTTTCAGGCTCTTGGTTTGTTCCCTGGTTTTTCCTCCCAAATTTAAAATTTCAGTTTTGATTCCCAATTCCAAATCCTGGACCAGCTTCTCAACTAAACCCCTTTGATTCAATACTCCTGGCTTAATATGACAGCTTCTACAGCTCAATCATGACATATGTTGAAAAATTTCCAATATAATATATTGAATTTCATGATATTACCATGAAAAATATAAAATGCTGAGGTAGTAGAATTAAAATGTCAGTAGACAAAAGATGAATTCATAACATCCTGCTCTGTTTATGGGCACTCTTTTAATCAAATATGCTTTTGATTCTCTTTTAATTTAAATTAGGATAGAGTGCCAACAGCCAAACCATCTGATTTTAAACACTGCAGAACACTCTTTTTTAGCAAGATAACATTTCAGCTTCAATAAGCCAAGGGATATTTTAGAAAATAAAAACCATACTACTGTCTTATTTGGACATCAGTGAGGTTCTACAACAAGTAAATGACATCAGCACTCCAGTAACATTTTGCTTGATAGGGAGAACAAAACATAAGGTCATTCTCATCTTCCAGACATTAATCTGTACGCTGTGCCTCAGTTTCCATCACTTTTGCCATTTGCAAAAACATTACTAATTATGTTTCTATAAATAAAAATAAGCAAAAGGCAAGCTCAATCCATATGCCTCTTCTAGGAAGGAAGATCTATAATTAGATTTCATGGCTAAGCAGTCTCACCCTACTTTATTGTTCAATTCAAATTGTGGACAATCAATATGAGATGCAACAGTGTTCCTTAAGATTCCAGTGATTCATCCACTTTCATGATGTTCAGAGAAAAACTTTAGCTAGCATGTCCTTTCAAAGGCAAAAGTACAAAGAGAAAGTTCCACTGTGAAATGCCAAACAGAAGACAAAGAGCTTCCCTCTTTCTCTTGAAAAACAATTTTTGTTTTATATACATCCAGTTATGGGTTTGACAAGAACTGCTTTCAGCTAAGCAATGAGATCAAAAGTACACCACATGTACACTGGATGTTTCCTCTGAACCCAGACTAAAAGTGGAAGCCAGTTACCCTCTGGAGGCACAAACGGTACTAGGGAAACATGGGCTCCTCTCTCCTTTTCTCCTTCTCTCCCTCAATTGATTTGATTACTCCTACTTGTTAAATATAGGCTTCTCTCTTACTTCCCCAACAGAAACAGCCCCGGGTGTCAAAATAACATGTCTGGCCTTACATTTTTCACACCTTAACTTGGGGAAGATGGTATTATTTATCTGCCTCAGGCAGAAAAATGCCTTGGGTCCACCTTGCCAGTCCTGCTAGTCTAATTGGACATTGAACATGTGGATGAGGACTGACCAGAACCAGGATCTACTGTGTCTGTCATTCAGCTGCAAACCATTACATTTCCAAGTGTCAATAGCATCTAATTTAAATGTTAAAAAGAATTGTGTAATTGATAGACAGATGTTTCAACATGTCCTTCTTGTATTATTTTGTGTTCATGACTGAGGTTTCTTCACAGAAAAAAAAATCCTCTATTATGTAGACATTTGTGCATGCATCATTTTAATCAAAACTCAAAGGAAAAGTGGCAATTTGAGGTTATTTAGGGGCAACAGATGGTTGGAAGGGGTGACCTGAAGCTGTTCCTTCTAAAGATGGATTGGGGCTCTGTCCCCAATCCACCTTAAAGCCTGCCAAAAAAGCAGCAGAAAAGATCCGCTCCTTTTTTGGCCAGTGAAAGCGTGGCTCTTCCCGCCCCACCGCAGCCCAAAACCAGCTTCAAGATGCTTCACGACAGTTAGGGGGTTGATAACGTGGTATTGTCGAAGTTTTGGATTATAACATCAGCAGTCCCTTATAACTGCCTATACTGGTTGAGGCTGATGGGTGCTATAGGTCAAATGTCTGGTGGTTACCCCATTGCCTACTCCTAAGCTGTTGTTGACTATGCCTCTTCAGATGGGTAAAAAATAGTCCATAGTGCATTCCTATACATGTCCATTCTTGGACAAGTCTTGTTGAGATCAATGGGGCTTATGTCCATGATTGCAGACTTCTGTTACAATCCTGTCTGTACCTGTTTACCAGGGGATAAGCCTCACTGAACTCAGTGGTACTGGCTTATAAGAAGACATGTTTCCACTTGCATTGCAAGTTGTTCATTATTGAAGACTGCAGGTGACCAGTAATTTGGACAAATATTTTAGAAAAGGTGGTGATAGATATTTATGGAATTGTTCAACTGCATCATTAAAATCCATTATACTGTATTGGTTAGGTTTATAGTTTTAGGTCACAATTCTAAACACATTAAGAAATTGCTCCAGTGAATACAACTGGAACAATGCCTAAGTAGTGACATATAACATAGAAATCAAAACTTAAGAATATCTGTAGTGACTGAATAAGCCCCAGTTTTTCAAGACAATAATTATTTCTTTTGTGTGCTGTTTTCAATTACCATTTATTTATTGACTGCTGGAGATAAGGAGAAAAATGGGGTAGGGGTATTTTACCTGACAGTCAATGCAGACCCCTCCACCTTGATACTCGCCATAGATATTTAAGCTCTTTTTACGTTGCTCAATCTCAGGATCATAATAGCAATCGGTGGCATGTCCATGGCAGTTGCAAGCTAGGGAAATGATATATTTGATTTTATTTTAACAGTGGAGCAAATTAGTAAAAGAGCACAGAATTTTTAAAAAGCATCTCAACATTCAATGTGCAATGCAGCAAAATGGGAATTATAGTACAATGAATTTGGAGAGGACCAGGTTTGAAAAAACTGTCTTAACCTTCTTCCATATTTAGGCAACCCAGCTTCCAACTCCACCCTTACATCAGGTATATGCATGTTGCTGGTGACTGCTCCTTTTCACTGTGCTCGCCATTTTCTTCTATTCCTACAGCAGCTTTGTTTTTCCTACATAAATAATTTCAAGATCCTGAGAAATTGAGCCTGATTTTGCTAAGGGATCAGGAAACATTGGCCTATACCTGTGAGAGGCCACTATAATGCTATGTATTTTGCCTTAACTACTTCGGTATAGATGTTACAAAAGAAGGCAGGATCGCTGTTTCAAAGCTATCCCACCTTCAGTTCACTCTGTTCCCCGGAATGGATTGGATAGCGTACCAACTATTTCACAGAACCTTACTTTGCTCCTCTGCAATGCCAGGTTGGTCAAAAATAAAACTCATATTATTTACTATCTTCTCTTAGATGAGGATGCCGACCTGGCTTGCTTCACAGAAACCTGGCTGGGAGAGTATAGAGCCATCACTTGGACACAGGCCCTCCCAGCCAGGTATTCTGAGAGTGAGCAGGTAAGGGGAAGTGGGCAGGAGGGGGGAGTGGCTCTGGTTTATAAGAACAACCTGACTTTGACCAGGATACCTGTCTGGAACACAGTCCACTTCAAGTGTATGTACCTGAGCCTGAGGACCAGATATAGTTTGGGGATCCTGCTAGTATACCGACCACCCCGTTGTCTAGCAGACTCCCTAACCGAGCTGACACAGCTGGTCTCAGAGTTGCTATTGGAGTCATCCAGACTTTTAGTTCTGGGCAACTTCAACATCCCAGTCGAGACCAGTTTGACAAATCTGACAGATGCGGCTCAGGAGTTCATGAAAACCATGACAAACATGGGCCTATCCCAACTGGTCGTTGGGCCCACTCACTGTGCGGGTCATACCCTCGATGCGGTCTTTAGTACAGAACAGGAATATCCGTGGGCGGAGGTTATTAAAACCACTGCATTGTCATGGACAGATCATTTCCTGGTCAAGACTGAACTAAGAGCCTTTACCCGCCCCACTGGGGGTGGTGGACCCATTAGAATGGTCCGCCCTTGAAGTCTAATGGAACCAATAGGATTCCAGAAAGCCTTGGAGGATTTAATGGTTGGTAACACCGGTAACCCTGTCGAAGCTTCGGTTAATATCTGGAACACTGACCTTACCAAGGCTTTCGACACAATCGCTCCCAAGCGTCCTTTCCAACCTGCTCCAAATTAGAAGCAATGGTATACACCAGAGCTTAGGAAAACGAAGCGGGTTGGACAACGACTAGAGCACTCCTTGCAGAAAACTCGACTCTTATCTGACAAGACTCATCATAGGAACTTTCTTTGATCCTATAGAGAGGCAATACGTGCAGCACAGAGATCCTTCTGTTCTGCTGTATTGCATCTGCAGAGTGCCGTCCAGCAGATCTGTTTAGGGTGGTAAGGGAGCTTACGGAGGTACCTCCTTAAAGACATCATCAACACATCCCTCAGGGAAGGGTGTGTTCCATCTTGTTTAAAGGAAGCGGCAGTAAGGCCACTTCTGAAATAACCTTCCTTGGACCCCCTGGATATGAACAACTATAGGCCAGTCTCTTTGCTACCATTTCTGAGCAAGGTAATCGAGAGGGCGGTTGCTCTTCAATTCTAAGCTGTCTTAGATGAAACCGATTATCTAGACCCATTTCAAACTGGCTTTAGGACAGGATTAGGAGTTGAGACAGCCATGGTTGCCTTGGCCGACGACCTGTGTCTGAGCATCGACAGGGGTAGTGTGAAGCTGCTGTGACCCTGTCGGTGCTTTTAGACCTCTCAACGGCTTTTGATATGATAGATCATGGCATCCTCTTGGATCGCCTGAGGGGGTTAGGAATTGGAGGCAGATCCCAGAGAGTGTTGCTTGGGGACAGCTGCTCCAAAAAAAAGGAGCTTACTTGCGGCGTCCCTCAAGGCGCCATTCTGTCCCCGATGCTGTTTAACATCTATATGAAGCCGCTGGGTGAGATCATTCGGACTCATGGAGCTGGGTGTTATCAGTACGCTGATTACACTCAGATCTATTTCTCCATGTCTTGATCGTCGGCCTCGAATTCCAACAGCGTCTCTCCTCTCAATGAATGTCTTAAGGCAGTAATGGGCTGGATGAGGAAAAACAGATTGAGAGTAAATCCAGAAAAAATGGAGGTGCTCACAGTAGCGGCCCCGAAACCAAGAATTTGGTTGCAACCTCCAGTCCTGGACGGGATCACACTCTCTGTAAAGGACTGTGTTCGCAGTCTGGGGGTGCTCCTTGACTCGTCGCTCCTGATGACAAATCAGGTAAATGCGACAGTCAGGAGTGCCTGTTATCAGCTTCGGCTGATACGCCAACTGTGCCCTTTTCTGGAAGTAAGGGACCTTGAGACTGTTGTACATGGGCTGGTAACCTCCCATCTGGACTTCTGTAATGCGCTCTATATGGGGCTACCCTCGTGCTTGGTCCAGAAACTTCAGCTAGTACAAAACATGGCAGTGGTTTCTGGAACATCTAGGAGGGACCACATAACTCCCTCCACTGTCTGTCTATTAGTTTCCGGGCCCAGTATAAGGTGTTGGTTATTACCTTTAAAGCCCTAAATGGCTTGGGTCCAACCTATCTTCGGAACTGCCTCCTCCCATACAATCCTCCCCGCGCACTCTGGTCCTCTGGGAGGAACTTGCTCCAGCCATTAAAATCTAGGCTGTCTGCAACCTCCCAGATGACATTTTCGGTAATTGCCCCCAGTAATCTGCCGGATGAGATCCATCAGATTACAATGCTAAACAGCTTCAAAAAGGCTGTTAAGATGGATCTCTTCTGGCAGGCCTTTCCAGAATAGACTCCTGGCCTCAGGAACCCCCTTATTCTGCCCTCTACCAATTTGGATGCTGCCGCTACTCTGCTTGTCCTATTATATTTTGCTGTTTATGGTTTTATTTTATTGTATGTTATTTTATCTAAGATGTTTCAATTGTGTTTGGTTTAATACTTTTTAAGGGGGGTATTAGGTCTTTTTGGATATATATTGTATGCATTTTTAATTGTTGTTAGCCACCCCAATTGTGCACAGAGGGGCGGGATAAAAATAAATTTGATGATGATGATGATGATGATGATGATCATCATCATCATCATTTATTCAATATCTTTGTTTTTTCCCTGCTTGAATCTCATATAAAACAAACATAGTGCAAACTATTTGGCCAACTAAACATACCAGAATGAAAAGTACCTGAATTCCACATGAGTGATACAGAAGATGGAAAAACTCTGTTTTCATTAAAAGGAGTGATTGTAAATAAGTAAATAATGTGACATCATATCTCTTTTAAAAGAAATGTGACACCATATTTCTTTTTCCACCTTCTGCATCTCTCATGTGGAATTCAAGTACTGTTTGTTCAGGTATGTTTAGCTGGTCAAATAGTTTCCCCTATCTATCTATCTATCTATCTATCTATCTATCTATCTATCTATCTATCAGTTTCAAGTGTTGTACATTAGCCAGTTAAAATGTTTCCTATCAAATTGTCTAAGGGCCTAAGCAGACTGCCAGAAATAGTGCACATTAAATTGAGCCACTGCCCTGGCTCAGTGCTAGGGAATCATGGGAATTGTATTTTTTTCTGAGACACTGAACCTTCTCTGTCAGAGAGCTCTGGTGCCACAGTAAATTACAGTTCCCATGAATCCCTAGCACTGAGCCAGGGCAGTGCCTCAATTTAATGTGCACTATTTCTGGCAGTCTGCTTAGGTCCTAAGTATTGTTCCTTGTGCCTCTTCCATGCTGTAACTTTTGCATCCTGTGAATCCCAAACTGAGAGAAAGGTGGGTAGTAGTAGTAACAACAGTAGTTGTAGTAGTAGTAGTAATAGATATGTATGCATTCAGCTGTTCTTCTGGGGCTGTCCAAACAGTAGATTTATAGTTGTTTGGGTTTGTTTTTTGGTTGTTTTTTTTTAAAGCTTCTACTGCCAGCCATAAATCTATTCTGGAAAAGAATCTATCTTGGCTGAGCAAGACACACATTGCTAAGCAGCTAGCATTCTCTCATAAAACCAAAATCCTAGTTCTAAACTGCAAATACTACTAACAGCATGGTTGTAATTTATCGGGCTGGATCCAGTGCATCTACACTATAGAAATAATGCAGTTTGACACCACTTTAACTGCCATGGCTCTATCCTGGGTGGAGAATCCTGAAGAATCCTGGGATTTGTAGTTTTGTGAGGCACTAGCACTTTTTGGCAGAGAAAACTAAAGATTTTGTAAAACTACAAATATCAGGATTTCATAGGATGATGCTACAACACAAAGTGGTGTGAAACTGTATTATTTTTACAGTGTAGATATGCTACTTACAGCAGACCAATTGAAATCAGTGGGAATAAAGGTAATCATGTCCAACTTACACCCCAATGATTTCAACGCATCTACTCTAAATATGACCAAATTTCTCCAAACTCAAAGTCTTGTTAAATTGTCAAAAGTCCTTTTGGCTAACAATCTTGCTTCCTTTTGGTTAACAAGCCAAGATTTATATTTATATAAACTGTATTATATTTATAGTACATATATATATATACTACTTTTCCTCTACTGAGCTCAAGGCAGCATATCTGCCTCCCTTCCTCCCCAATTGAGACTTCACAGCAACCCTATGGGCTAGGTCAGATCATGCTGAGAGAGAATGACTGGTGTGGTGGTTTCATATTTCTGTGGGAATTTGAGCCATGATTTCCCAAATCTCAGTCCAACATTACAGCTTTAACCACTATACCACAATAGCAGCACCCAAATCTTCTATCTTTGCATAGATAGGGAACTCAGTACGCAATTTCTGAAAAACTGTTGCTAGGATCCAAGCCTAATGAGCCTTTGATTTATGATCCACTTTCCTATATTTGAGGTTAGAATATGGTCATTCAGTGGTGAGCTGCAAGCACTTTCAACAGAGTTCCAGGTTGAATCCTGATAGCCCATGAAGAAATATTATGCTATTGTTTATGGTATGCTTGTAGTGAAGCTTTCATGTCAGTATTAAATGGGATATATTTCATTTTCATATACAACAGATCTTAAATGCTGACCCCCCCCCTAATTATCTAGATTGTCTCTTCAACCATCTGATCAATCTTCTGATCATGCAACCTGGGCCTTCCAGTTTTGTTGGATTACAACTCCCATAATTCACACACACCATGACCAGTGGCTGAGAATGATGTGAGTTGCAGTCCAATAAATCTGCAGAGCATCAGATTGGAGAAGGGTAATACAAACAAAAAAATTAGCTGAAGTGAGATTGTAGTTAACATAGGATAATAGACTAAATAGCTAGATTTCTTGAGGTTAACAAATGATAATGAAAGCCTAGGTGGAAAAGAACAGCACACGATCTGTTCACTTATACCTCTCCATGTGGAGTGGATCTTTACAAGATGTGTTCAGTTGAAGTTTCTTCAGGTAAGAGTCCCAACAGAATAAAATGTAGGAACTCATCTGAATCAGTCTTCAGAAATCTAGCTCTTTGTGCTATAAACCATGATATCACTGTAAACAATAACAAAATATCTTATTATCCTACTTACGTTCACAGAGATTTGAGCTACTGATTGTTGCAGGCTGCCAGCGTTTCTGGTTATATCCAGGACAGCAATGATCACAGGTTTCTCCACAGGTGTTGTGCTGACATTCACACTGATACCTGGATGTTTAAGTAAACCTCATTTTATTTTTCCTCCTTTCCATTTAATTATTATTTTGTCCTACCAACAATTTCACAAGATGCAGGCATGCAGAAAGAAACCTAAGTGTCCCCATATAGCGACAGTCTCTTGGTTTAAAAAAAAAAAAAGGTAAAAGGTTGAGAAACCATGCCTTATGTAGAGCAGCTTAGGGAGCTGGAGAGGAGAAAGTTGAAGGGTGACATGATAGCCATATCTAAATATCTGAAAGGATGTAATATGGAAGAAGGAGCAAGCTTGTTTTCAGCTGCTGCAGAGACTAGGGGGCTTTGCAGACTGGCCCAAAGGGCCAGCCTGATGGTGGAGTTGGGGTGGGGCAGCCGCACACCGGCCACCTCGACTCCAACCTGATGCCGTCCTTATGCTACACACCCGTTTGCATGGCATGCGGAGTCAGGACACCTTCCTGGCTCAGCATCTAGACATGCTGTGCCAAAAGGGCATGGAAGAGCTGTGGCACTGGCTCTTAGGGCAGCCTTTTGCAGCCCCTAAAAGGAGCAGCATTTTGTCACTCTTTTGGGGGCAGCAAAAGGGAGGATCGAGGCCATGGTGTGGGGTTGCCGCAGCCCCAATTCGCCACTCCCCAGGGCGGCTCTGTGCCGTCCCTTTAGGTTGGTCTGCATCGGCCCTAGGACATGGAGCAATGGATTCAAGCTACAGGAAAAGAGATTCCACCTAAACATTAGGAAGACCTTCCTGATGGTAAGAGCTGTTCAATACTGGAACACACTGCCCCTAAGAGTGGTGGAGTCTGGAGGTTTTCAAGCACAGGCTGGATGGCTATTTGTCGGGAGTGCTTTGAGTGTGTATTCCTACATGGCAGAGGGTTGGACTGGATGGGACTTGTCTCTTCCAACTCTATGATCCTATGATTCTTCAAAATTAAGCTTAAGTCCTTTGTAATAGCCATGAGGCTAAAGCACAGATAGGAATCTGGTGTGGAAAGCAGTGAAGCAGCTGTCTCCAAACATTATAAACATCATTCATATCACTGTCACCAGGTGCAAAAGAGAGAACTCCTGCACTTTTAATAGATGTGGTAAGTGAGAATTTCAGGCACGGCAATTGCATCTGGGAAAGAATGGACACCCTAAAGACCAGTGGAATTTTAAGCAGTAGAAATGTGTCCTGTATTGCAGCTGAATTTATTTGGCTAATGAATCTATTTAGATAAGAGAGGTCCCCATGAAATTCTTCTGGATATGAAAATACAGTGGGCCTTCCACATTTGCTGGGGTTAGGGGCCACAGGACCCCCATGAAAGTGTTAGGATATGAATGGGATATATAGTCAAAGGTGAAATGTAAAGATGTGTGTGTGTCTGTAATTTTCCACTTGAGAACAGTTTCTGGACAAGGCACAAACAATATTTAAAAAAACAGGGTGAATCAACGCCAGGTGGTAATAGAGACATCAACAATGTACTTTCCCAGTGATAGAACTGATGGAACCAGACTTTGTTATGGTTAACAAGTAATAACAATTATATATAAACATCGTTAGCTTGGGAAAGTTACTCACGTGGTGGATGATGGACAACAAGAGGCTGGGTTGGCATACATCATACAGACATTATCCAATTAACATAAAGTTAACACCTAGAAGGTAGAGTATGAGATGGGCCTAGAGAGTCCTTTGTCTAAAGAATTGTTTTTATTGTTCAAGATGTGAACGTGTGAGGGTGTGTGGCTGGATGCTGTAACAAGTTGGATCCTAATGCTTTTGGGATTGTTAAAGATGTAATCTTGTATGGCTGAACTGGACAAGTTCATCACAATGGATTTTACTTAGTTATCTTGTTTTTACTTTTTATATGCATTAATAAAGCTATGCTTTTGGACTTTACAATGTGTCTTCTTGACTGAGGAAGACAGGATTGCCTGGAGAAGAGAAGCTGAGCCAGTTGATGGCAAATCTACACAGTGGCTGTGGATCACAGCAGCCAGCTTGTCCTGCAGACTCTGCTGGGTGCCAAAAGGCATCACTACAATACTCATCATCCACACACCAACAGAAAGTGGGAAAGCTGCATATTTTTTAAAAACCACTATTTTTTTTTACCTGAGAAAACACCTATATTGGAATCTCTAAATCCTTCAGTACAACTCTGTGATCAACATCCACCAGAAGCTGACCACAGAATCACACTAGAGGACCTGCAGATGCCTATGATCAACTTCTGGCAGAGTCATGCTGGAAGACCTAGAGATTCCTAGAGAGAACATACGGTATTACTCAAATCTGTGAGTAATCAAATCTGCAGAAGTCAAAACCACAAATGTGGAAGGCTGACTATACATTCAACACACCAACAGTACCTGACAGCTTCTGAGTAAGTGTTCTAAATTTTAGTATAGAATTTAAAGGAGCTATCTGAGATGCTGAATACTTTTCTCAAAATCAGTTGAGCACCTTGGAAAGCTAGTTAACAATTCAGGTTAAACACCAGAAGGGATTCATAAACCTAATGACATGTAAACCACCAGCCACCACTACAACTCATATTAAGGCTTTTTCACCCATTATCCCTAATGCAAAGGAGGAAAATATAAGTATGTATTATAAGAACGACAACACAGTCTTTTTGGTCAATGTACACAGATACATGTGTAAAGATGAAAATAAGATACTGGCGCCATTACTAAATATTACAAAATAATGGAATTTATCTCCATCTCTGAAACACTAACATGCTAACTGACGTGCAGTGAATTCTGAAACTATTAAGAAAAATTGCATAAGCTGGCATCCATCCATAAAGCAATCACTTTGAAAGCATGGTTACTTTAAGTGTACTCCTAGTTTCCTTACCTATGTGAATCTGGGTCACTTTTTGGCTCACAGACTTCAGCATGTCCATTGCAAACACACTGCCCACCAACACTGATGTCTTTTATACTGTAGAAGTACTAGATAGCAGAAACAAGATTTGTAGATAAGTAGCAGTTAATCCTGTTCTCAGTGCTTTCTGTCAAAGGTTATCAATGTAACCATGACGGTTTGAATTTGCTAGCAAACTGTACATATGACCATAGATTCTGTCCTTTTACCATACATTGTTTATTCTACTACTAAATCTCACACTTTAAAGACTTTTTAAATTTTTATTTATTTATTCCCATGGACTGAGGAAGTAGGTGAGCCTGCCCCATAAAAAATAGAGTGGAAAAATGAAAAAGTGTGCCCTGGAGGAATTCTCAATAAAGACTAAGAATAGGTAGACATTGGAACAGATAAATATAACCATGGATGAAAGCAGGGACATTATGAGCAAGAAATAAAGTCTCACTCTTATGAGAATAGATATAATTCAGTTGATCAGCAATGAGTTCAAGTTGTGAGTTCACATTTTTATCTTAGGCATGAACCCACTTGCAAGCTATTTTGTCTCAACTTTTATGATATTTGGAGAACAGTAATACTGGCTTATTTGAAAGGATATTGTTAAGATTTCTGAGATAACCTGCATAAAGCTCTAATTATTTACTGTACGGTGTTTAGCCCTTCAATGGTTTCTGAACGTTCAGTAAAGTGTAGCCCCACATTTCCAAATCCTTCTTCAAAGCATTTTAAAGGCTATAATGTCATTTAAATAGAAGTTGGGATTCTCAAAATAATTTATTGGTCAAGATATGATTTCAGAGATAGAGGTCTGTTCACAATGACTTAGCATTAACACAATATCAGCCAAAGATACAACATAATAGAAACCATTTCCCATTCACTATTCATGACATTGATGAGGAGCCAAAGCAATGTAACCTTGCTTTATAATCTCAAATTATTAGTCATTCTCCAGGATTTTTTGGCTATTGGTGTCATTCAACTGCTAGTTTTTCCAATGTAATACTGCAGAGATGTCAATCCACATACCTAAAAAGATTAAGGTTTCAGTGCTAGCACTGATAGTAAATTCCACAGAAATCAAGGGGGCTTACTTCTGAGCAGACAGGCATAGGATTGCACTACAGGACTATATTGCTAGATGAACCAAAATTTGGGAATAAATCCTACTGATCACTATGGATTTATTTCTAAATAAATATCCATAGGACTGGACTATAAGTCTCTTGCAAGCCCTACTAACCCAAATGGTGCTCTGTGAGTAGGAAAGCTTGTTATTTTAGCACCACTCCCTGCCACTAAAACATGTACACCAGATAAAGCTGGGTTTAGTTTGGGGTGACTCATCGAAAATGTCAATAAATGTAACAACTTCTATGTACATTTCAAAAGCAAGAAAAAGATTCTCCACCCTATCTAAGCTGCAGTCATATTCAAGAAAATGGAGAAGGCCCAAAGGAATCAATTTTCAGAGAGACTGCACATCCTTCAATGATTCACCAATGAAAATCAGGACACAAGTGGCCAAGGAATACCAGAGAGTAGTCAAGATGGTAAAAGTTATTAATGAGGAAGAACAAACAAGAAAGAAGGGCTGCAGCAATTTGCTTACTTCTAAGTTTACAGAGGAGTGCAAGATTCCATTCCTTCCTCTCCAATTCCTCTGGCTGAGTTAACTGAGTACAAACTACTTTTGCACTTTGAACTTAAAAGCCATGTTAATCTATTTCAATATAAAAAAAGAACAAGTCTTTTGGCACCATAGTTTTCTGTGGGCTTTCTGGGCTATGTGGCCACATTCTAGAAGAATTTATTCTTGATGTTTCGTCTGCAACTGTGGGTGGCATGGAAGCATGTGGAGTATATATACCTGTGGGACCCTTGTTTGGGAGGAAGTGGTTTGCATGTTAATGGTGGAGTTAGTTTGTGTGTTGTACTGTGTGGAATGGCGCAGCCTGGAGATGTGTTGTGTGGAGGATATGCAAGGGGGATTAGTGTCTATTTAATTGGTAATCCATTGTCCGTGGGGTGCTGTTCATTTGCATGTGCTGAGTCTTGATTTTGGTGTTTTTCATGACTGGTAGCCAAATTTTGTTTACTTTCAGCATTTCTTCTTTCCTGTTGAAGTTCTCCAGGTGTTTGTGGATTTCAATGGCCTCACTGTGCATTCTGACCTGGTAGCTGTTGGTACGTTCCAGAATTTCATTGTTTTCAAATAGCATTCTATGCTCAAGTGGGTTTATAACGTGTTCTGCTACTGTTGATTTTTCTGGCTGGCCTAGTCTGCAGTGTCTCTCGTTCCTTGATTTGTGTTTGAATGCTGCATTTCTTCAACTTCAACAGGAAAGAAGAAACGCTGAAAGTAAACAAAGTTTGGCTACCAGTCCTCAAAATCACCAAAATCAAGATTCGGCACATGCAAATGAACATCGCCCATGGTCAGGGCGTTTCCCCGCAAACAATAGATTGCTAATTAAATAGACACAAATCCCCCTCGCATATCCCCCAACTCACCTCCAAGTGTTGCCATTCAACACAGTACAACACATAAACTAACTCTACCATTAACATGCAAACCATTTCCTCCTAACCAAGGGTCTCACAGGTATGTATATACTTCCATGCCTCCACCCTCTGAAGATGCCAGCCACAGCTGCAGGTGAAACGTCAGGAATAAATTCTTCCGGAACATGGCCACATAGCCCGAAAAACCCACAGAAAACTATGGATGCCAGATGTGAAAGCCTTCGACTTCACTTCTGGCACCACTCGAGACTAACTAATTTATTTCAGCACTGGTTTTCACTGAAGCCAGCATGCTGTAGTGGTTTGAACTCTGGTCTCCATTCAGGACCAATGACCCTCACTCAGTCATGGAACTCCACTGACTGACCTAGGGCTAGTTACACATTCTCAGCATCAGAAAATCGTATGGTCCTTATGGTCACCATAAGTTGGAAACAACTTGAAGGCAAACAGCAACAAGCTTTCACTGACTTTAGTCCAATTCTTCAGATGTAAAGAATAAAGCCTCAGAAGACAGACCTATACACTAGGGGTGAGGAAAGAACATCCCAGAGGTTCCATGCAGCTTCTGAAGGCCATTTTTAGTTACTTAGTATTATTTGAAGGTTTTTTGCCCCCAAATGCTTCCAAATACCCCTAGACATTTGGGGACATTTTGGAGGATGCTGGCCATTTTAGTCCAAGTAGAAGCCTTTTTAAAAACAGGAAATGAACCTAAAATTTACTTCTGGTTCATTTTCTGTTAATAAAAAGTCCTCTCCCGAGCCTAAAATGTCCTGAGGGAGGAAATATGGCAAAACAAATCATCTCAGTGCCTCCTAAGGTGTTTTGGGGAGCATTTTAAGTACCATTTGTTTATTTGTTTATTGACAATTTGGGCAAGAGGGAGCCCTCTAAATTCCCCAGCCCCTGACAATTTTTCACCCCTGAAATGTAGAAGTGCATGGGTGGGAGGAAAGTAGGAAATGTAATAGAAATATGCTGGCATAGTGATGGGATAAAAAGTAGTCTTATAACTGATTGTAAAGAGTAATAAAAAGGACAAAAGCAGATTACAGGGTTTGCATAAAAGCTTAAATAATAGGATTGTCACTTCGGGATCATCTCAGACCTAAGATTTCCAGGCCAAAACCTGAGACCCGGGGACAGCTGTCATTAAACATTAAGTACTAACCACAGTTGTTCACAGTTTGTCATTCAAGCATACATGCGCTCCTAAAGAAACACACAGTGAAATTATTTTTCCCATTTGAAAAGTAAGACAGAAAACTAAAGGGGGTGTTTCCTGGTCGAGGTAAAATGAAGGGATTATTCTTTCCCATTTATTTAGGACAGCGGCGATTAACAACATTTAATCTAGCCTATTTGCTTGTACCAAGAAGGTGGATGCAGAGCAGAGCAGAGGGTGCATCCTGGTGCCACAATGACTGGGATAAGAGGAAGATAAGTAAATCCACAGACACATGCCCTTCCTAGAGAGTCTTTGTCAGTTGCAGCAGCAAAATAATTAAACCTTGAAAATTACAGCAAGCTGCTGCTCTCCTAGCTGAGCTGGAGAGCTGTATTTTCCTCTTGCCTGGAGCCAAGCCCACCAAAACTGTAGAATTTGTATCTTTGTCTCCCATCTGGAAATAACCTATGAAAACTGGAGACTAGGGGCAAGTCCCTGAGACCTGGCAACCCTAATTAAATAAACAAATATATGATAGTGAAAAGCTTTTGCCTTGAGGATATTTTGGTAGCAGGGACAGAAATAGTCAAATATTGCTACAATACAAGAGAGAGATCTCTTCTATGCAAAACCAATTGGGCACACTCAACTGTAATAAAAACAAGCATATTAATATGTCCCATGTGTCAAAAATATTATCTGAATTCAAACATTTGCTGATATATTGCAATTTGCAAATGTATCCTTCTGTTTTTAATTTCTAATTTCCTTCTGTTTTATGCATAAGGAAGGGTATTGGATAAAGCTACATGTTTGCTTTACAGGTCCTTTATAACTAAACAGTGTGAACTGCCACAGAATCACAAAAATGAAGTGGACTTACCCCCAAATAAGTTCTTTTTGTGTATTTACCTCTACCACAGTTTGATCCATATAATACATTTTAAGAGAAAAATAATGGATTCTTCATGCAGAAAAGCTTTGAAAAATATGACAAATGTAGCTCTAACAGTATCATCATAGTGCTTGGAAAAGGTTAGTATTTTGAACTACAATTCCAAAAAAACTGAGCTGGAATGACCACTGGCTGGAAGGTGTAGTACACCCCCACCCACCCACTCCATTCTAAGCTCTGGAAGAGCCATAGTTCAGTCTCAAAGCAGATGTTGTACACATAGAAAGTCCCAGATATATTTATCACTTTCAACAATTTTTTTTTACATAGGAAAACTGAGAAAAGACATTTCTGCCTAATAGTTCATAGAACCACTTCCAGTTAGATGAGACAAAAAAAAAGGATAGATGAAACAGTAGTCGGATTCATTACAGATTATTCCATGTATGTCCTGCAAAGAAGTAACTTCTACAAAAGGCTTTTATGATATGATTGTTTTCCTGCATTAACAAAATTTTACAGATAGTCCAGATAATGATGTATTTTATCTCCTGTCTTTTTTCCACTACTACTTCCAGATTTTCCCCCCACCACAGAAAATCTGTTAAAGCGGGTAAGGCTGAACTGAAGTAATGCCATTTAGACGGTAGTGCTTGGAAGCACTCATGGAAACTCCAAGGAGAAAGATCCACTTTAAAAAAAAATGACTTTTTCTTATGCTCTGAAAGAGTTGACCAACCCATAATCAAACAATGAGAAAACTATGGCTCTCCAAATGTTTTGGACTTCAACTCTCAGAATCCCCAGTCATCATGGCCAGTGGAAAATGTTTGTAAAAAGATCTGGGATCCCCAAAATTCCATATCTCTGACATAATGCACCATATGGAGAGGCTACCAATGTTCCTCTTCCCACTTTTTTCTCGTAAAGTTAATGAGCGAATATTTTACTTCCATATTAAAACTAACCCAAATTGCCCAGATATTTTTTGGATTGGAAACAAATATGTTAGTGCTAAATAAAATATCCATTGCCTCTTTAGATCAATTGCTATTTACTTTCACTCACTCTGCGTGTCACTGTGGGATCTCGTTGAGCTTTAGATATCAAGTGTCCAAGAAGTGTGTTGGTTCTGATGAAATGTAAACGAATATCCGTTGCTTTAGTAAATTCTCTAAGCATGGGAGAATGGGTGAAGTTATGTGCCCCTGGACGACCATTTACCAAAGATATCACAATCTAAGAAAAGAGAGAGAAAATGAGAGAAAGATCTGTTTTAACTATACAATAGCCCCTCCCAATTCACATGGGATCCGTTTAGAATCCCCCCCCCATAATGGCAGCTCACAAATATTCAAGCCCATGACCCCCCCCTTTTGTCCCCCTCCATTTGCCACCCGCAAACGGGCAAGGGACGCGGACTTCAAGTCCGTGAAAATGGAGGGGCAACTAAATAAGCAAATTTATAGCAAGCAACTTACACATCTCTACAGAAAGACTGAGTACATAAGGTCTTTGACCCTTGCTTGAAACCTTTATTTAAACAAAGGGTGAACTTAGACAGATTCCCAAAAAAGATTTCTAGGGCACTGCAGCACCATCCACAATATAATGGAGAATATAGGTAGGCAGTATGGCCAACAGATTGGAAAAGATCAATATACATCCCCATCCACAAAAAAGGAGACACAGGAGACTAAAGGCATGTGAGTGCTAACACATCTGATAGTCCTCATGATGAATCTGTATTCTGGACAAGAGGTTATTGTCAGAACAGAACATGGAGAAACAGAATGGTTCCCAATTGGCAAAGGAGTCAGAAGAAGGGAGGGAACTAGATTATTGTATGTTATATTTTACTGTTGTTAGCCGCTCCGATTGGTCTCAAAGGGGCGGGATATAAATAAACTTTTATTATTATTATTTATTAAGGCTGCATCCTGTCACCCTACCTATTCAACTTATATGCAGAACATATTGTAAGGAAAGCAGGCTTGGACATGGAAGAGGGAGGAGTGAAAATAGGAGGAAGAAATATCAACAATCAGATATTCTGACAACACCATAATACTAGCAGAGAACCTCACAGACCTAGAACACCTACTAAGGAAGATCAAAGAAGAAAGTGCAAAGGCAGGCTTACTGTTGAGCATAAAGACAACAAAAATAATGACTACACAGAACTTACATATATTCAAACTAGACAATGAGGAAATAGAAATAGGAAATAGAAATAGTAAAAGAGTTCTCATATCTGGGATCAAACATTGATTGGAACGGAGACTGCAGCCAGGAAATCAGAAGAATATAAGAATGGGGAGGGCGGCTATGAAAGAACTAGAAAAGATCCTAAAATGCAAAGACATACAACTCAGCACAAAAGTCAGAATCATACAAGCCATTGTATTCCCTATTACCATGTATGGATGTGAGAGCTGGACAGTCAAGAAAGAAGATAGCAGGAAAATCAACACATTTTAGATGTGGTGCTGAAGAAGAGGGCTGGGGATTCCATGGACAGCCAAAAGGACAAACAAATGGATCCTAAAACAGATCAAGCCAGAAATACCCCTGGAAGCCAAGATGACAAAACATAGGGGCTATGCAGACAGGCAAAAAGGGGTGCTTTGAGGGTGGCTTGTAGGTGTGGCCTTTAGACGACGCATGGCTAAAAGTCTCCAGGAAAGTGCCCTTTAGCCGTCGTATGCCGAGAAAAGCCGCTCCAAAAAGGAGCTGGTTTTTTCTGCTTCTCTGAAGATGTGCACCTTCACACGTGTGTATGTATGCAGCGACACTGATGCACCAGAAAACAGCCATATAAATGCACTGTCGCACGTGTGGCGGAAATTGACTCGGTAATCCAGAACATGCACCCTACAATGCAAGCTTTAATTTAAAGCACCCTATGCTTCCAGATGTGGATGCACTGGCACAGGTGCACTTAAATATTAGAACCCTAACGCTAACCCTAATTGTAACTCTACACATGCGCCCTAGCAACTGTCCTCTGTTATGACAATAAATGCATTCTGTTGGATGTACACTTGCTGTTAGCACGCACAGTAGTTTGCATGAAAGAGGCTTTTGTGACTTCTTCTGTGCAGGTATGCAGGTGTGCATAAGACCTGCACACCACTTCCTGGCATGATGGGGGGGAGGCTCCCAGAATGTTTGTCCGTGTGCCCTGTTGACCATGTCCCTTGCATGACCACCAACTGCATGTATTCAGTCTGTCCACACAAACCTCCCTTGCATGTACTTCTCCCCTCCCCCCTGATCTGTGTGGGGCATGTTTTGTGGAGGAGGATGGGGTGTCTTTTCAGTTGATAAACCCATTCCTTCACCCCAAGTGTGGCACAATCTGACAGTGGCACCTGTCTACTGCACCCACTCCTTGGGGGGAAGTGAAGGGCAGTGAATCGTTGCATATGTGGCTGTATGACAGATCCTGTGCAGGTGCACAGGGGGCTTCTACAGACGGGCCCTTTGGGCCGTCCTGGAGGCAGGGATGGGGAGGGGCAGCTGCATGGCGCATGGTGTTAGGACATCCCTCTGGCACAGCTTTTTGACACACTGCACTGGAAGGGGCGCCAAAGAGCCGCACGGTGGCTCTTAGGGCGCCCTTTTGCCAGCCCTGAAAGGAGCGGCATTTTGCCACTCTTTTCCAGGCTGGCAAAAAGGAGGATTGGGGCCGATGCATCTGGCAGCCTCAGCCCTGATCCTCCGTTTCCCGGGGCAGCCCAGGGCCGCCCGTCTGCATCCCCCCAGGGATGCCGAACTTCAGTCACCTTTGTGCACAAAGAGTGAGAGACTGTATACTACCCTATAACAGGTCCTGTGCAAGTGTGCAGGGATCTTTTCCTGCAGAGATGTGCAGGTGTGGAAAAATGGTCCTGAGCACCTGCGCATGCATTTGAGAACAAAAAAAATTAAAGCAGCTGCTGCTGACCCATGAGGTTGCTCCGTCCCCCTTTGCAGAGTCCTTGAGGCTGGTGATGCAGTTGCTGGGGCTTCAATACAGCCTCAGAAAAGCTGCATTGACTCCCCCCAGTGGGGTTGCTCCACCCCCATTTAGGGCAACCTCAGGGCAGGGCAGGTAGTACAGTTGCTGTAGCTTAGGGAAAAGGCAACTTCAGGACACCTTTTCCTGCCTGTCTGCATAGCCCCTTAGACTGTCATCCTTTTAGCACATCATGAGAAGGCATGAATCATTGAAAAAAGCAATGTTGGGAAAGGTAGAAGGAAGTAGAAAGAGAGGAAGTCCACATGCTAGATGGATGGACTTTATTAAAGAGACCACAAATATGAGTTTGCAGGAGCTGGGCCAGAGCAGTAGAAAACAGGGGGGCCTGGAGATGTCTCATCAGCAGGGTCGCCATGGGTCAAGACTGACGTGAAGGCAGTTAACAAAAACAACAACAACAATAAATAGGCAAGCAGTACCTTGTAATGTAAACAATGGGCAGAGATGGAAAGCAAGATTATTTGTAAAAATTGCTAGATAATGTGCAGTACTAACCTGTACATGTATACCCAGAAATAAGCTACATCGAATAAATGGGACTGGATGCAAAGTACAGGAAATGAGACTTCATCTAAACATTAGGCAGAACTTCCTAACAATAAGAGCTGTGACAGTGGAACCTTCTTCAGAGGTCTTTAAAGAGAGGCTGGATGGCATCTGTCAGGGCTGCTTTCATTGAGTTCATGCATAGCAGGGGGTTTGACTGGATGGCCCTTGTGGTCTCTTCCAACTGTATGATTCTATGATTTCCAGGTACATGTATGCATGAATGCATTCTTAAGCACAACAAATGCCATTGCGGCAATGTTTATTTTCAAGATTAAAATGGATATGAGTAAGAGCTCTGTGACTTTGCATAGTCTATGCCCTTTAGCAGGGGTAGGCAACTTTTACCTACCTGGGGGCGGTCCGCTGGTCTGGAGCTCTTCCATGGACCGAGGGGGAGGGGAAATGGCGCCGTGCGCACAAGCTCACCTGCGCATGCGCAGTATGCCGGAAGTACTGTGCATGCGCAAGTGAGACGCAGCCACCATTTTGTTTTCCAAAATGGCAGCCGCGACTCATTTGCGCATGCGCAATACTCCAGCGCATGCGCGAACGAGTCGCAGCCACCATTTGGAAAATGACCAAATATGACCAAAAATGACCAAAATAGACCCCTGCCCTTTAGCTTATATCTTGACATTTTAAACTACACTTCCCAAGATGCAGTGCTCTGAAGTATGAGGATTATAGAAGAGGCTATATAAACCTTATGAAATTAATGGGGAGCCACTGGCAACTTACAAACACACATATGTAAAAACAGTTATTTCAATTGATCAATGATGATGATACCATCTTTCAATTATATTCTTTTGCTGATTTACAATAACAAGTTAAACAAGGTAGGCCCTTAGGACACAGGCTACCCAAACGTCAAAAACTGAATCATATGTGTTCAAAAGGTTTCAATTGCTTAGGCTCTCAAACTATTTCTAAAATAAGAAAACAGCTTCTCTTAGAGGATGAAAGAGCCTTGTTCTATTTGTGATACATAGGAATCTGCATTATGACCCATCTGAATGGAACTCTATGCACGGAAAATAACATAACTGAAATGCTTTATCCACATAAAGTACTTCAAAGAATTCTTGTGATTACTGTGAATATCAATAATGGTTACACACACATCCCTAACATACAGTTATATTGGTAAAAGATCAGAGGGTTTGATCAATGTGATTTTTGAGATTTAGCCCATGGATTCATGAAGTAATTGACTACTGACTCTAAATGAGGCCTTTTAATTAATGGGTTTTTATGACAGTGGGAAAATACCAAATGTTGTGTGGAATTTTCCCATAAACCACAGCAGATTTTTCTAAAGATTAAAGAAAATGATCCAAAGCTCTTTCTAAAAAGAGCTTATTGTAGAATAAAAATGAGCACCACAAGGTCTTAACTTGGTTCTTGGAACTATACTATTTTAGGAGTTTATTGGAAGCTTTATCCATGCCAGGCAGCATTATTTATCCTTTAAGTCCTACTAATAGGGAAAAGGAGATTATGGGGGGAAGTAGACAGGCGGCACGGGGCCGCCCCAGGAAGCTGCACCGCAGGGCCGAGGTATCCGCACACCTCGGCCCCACGGCATAGCTTCGCCGCCCCTGGAAGGAGCGCTAAAATAGTGCTCCTTCCCCAAATCGCCGAAGGTGTGCCGCAAAAGGCTGCCGGCGCACCTTCGGCGACACTTCCGCTGCAGCGCGTGCAGACGCTGCAGCGGAAAGGCATCCTCGGAGCGCCGGCCGTGCAGAGGGCCAGCTGCTCCAAGGACATTTTGGGGAAGGGGTTGGGGTGCCCAGCGTGTGGCTGCCCCTCCCCTTCCTTTCTCTGAAGACGGAGCTTTACGCCATCTGCTTAGCCCCTATCTGTATGACAAAGATTTACCAATTCAAGACCTATGTGTTGGCTTAAATTGGGGGTGAGAATTCTATGGCCCTCTAGATGTTGTTGTTGTTCCAGCAGTTCTAGCCAATGTAACCAAAGTTGAGGAATGTTATGAGCTGTAGTTCAACATCTGGATGGCCATACAATGCCCACTTCTGGTTTATATCCATAGATAAAGATGAACACATACAAACCAATTTAACTGACAAGTTCATATCAATATGTCCCATCATTTTTTAAAAAAATAAAGCAAAAGGTGATTGACAGCAGCTCTTGTGGTAAGTCAAAGAACACAGGGAAGGCTGCAGAGCCCATTCACACTACAGAATTATACTTTTAAGAGTCCACTTTAACTGCCATTTTTTTGTTTTATGGAACCATGGGACTGGCAATTTAGGGAGGGACATTTAGAATTCTCAGCCAGGGAGTTCAAATGCTCATCTAGACTACAAATCCCAGAATTCCACAGGATGTAGTCATGGCAGTTAAAGTGGAATAACAACAATAAAATTCCATAGTGTAATTGGTCCCCTGGTGAGAGATCTTTGTGTGTGTGTTCTTGGAAGAGCCATGTGTAATTCCACAGTTCTAGTCCTTAAATCTTTCCTTCCACCAATCTACTTTACATGAGAATACACGAGAATACAGAGGTATATGAATGAAATGGGTGCAACTGTGGGAATAAACAAAAAAGAGAAATTACTGAACTTTAAGAACTCATCTTTTTCCTTATAGGATTGTTTTATAGTACAGTTACTGAAAGGATGCAGTGAAATCCCCTGAATACATAAAACATTATCTAAATTCCAAGTAGTATTACTGTCATTATTTTCCAGGACTTACCTCTCCGTTTTCTAAAGGCACAATCCGAGAATATTCTGTAGTGCAAATGACGTCATCATCTTTGCTAACACGAACATTTGCCTCTTTTCCAAAACGTTCCCAACAATCTGCCTTAGAATCTGGGAAGAAGAGGGAGAGGGGGTGTTTGCAGGACCTCTCTTTTTTCACTGTCATCCCTGAGGCCCTTTCATGCTACTCAGGGCCAAAGCAGATGGAATGGAAGGAATGGCCTCTGGCCACTCTGGCTCCTATTGGGCTGGGACTACAGTGACTGCACGGCCCGCTCCTGAAGTGGGCTGCTGCCATGGTCCCAAGCCAGCGGCTTCCAGACACTTTGGGAGGGTGTAGGGTAAACCCCGACAATGTGCAGGGTAAACCTCCACTTTGGGGGTAAACGCCACACCCCCAAAGTGGCCAGAAGCCACTTTATTTGGCCTGTCTGTTTTCGGCCCTAGTTACAGAACTATGATTCCATTTTAATTGCCATGGCAGCATCCTACGGACTCCTCGGTTTGTAGTTTGGTGAGGCACTAATATTCTGGCTGGGAATTTTAAATGCCCCTCCAAATCTGCAAGAATGGAATCGTGTCAGTTAAAGGGGAATAATAGTGCTGTAGTTGTATAGTGTGAAAGGACTTCTGGTCTTGAGAGCACAGCTCAACAATAATATGTATGTTATCATGAAGAGTCACACTAAAGAGTAAATAGCCTCGGTAATTTAAATCCTGCCCTTTGACTTGCCCAAGCCCCACTGCTGTTCTAACAAACCTGCATCACACTGTCCTTTGTCTCACAGAAAGTCAGAGTCTATACATCTTTCTCTGACTTAGAGAAAGGCCAAGGAAAGTAGACATGTTGTGCCACATTTGGAAAGAGACCACTACCACTACCCTGTTTTGAAATGATGTTTACCAACCCATTTGTTTTTAAACCTTAGATTAAAAGGGACAGTCTAGAACAGACTTGCACAACTTGGCAGTAGGAAGGGACCAAAATGAAAATAGGTTAACTTCTTCAGGCCACATATAGGTTTTAATGAAATAATTAAAATTTAATTAATTAATTAATTAATTAATTAATTAATATTAATTCCATTCTCATCCTTCTCTGCCTGGCCCTTTCCTCAAGAGAAAGCTGAACAACGGAGGAGCATTGCAAGTGTTCACCCATCTTCATCCTCCACCCAGCCTTCTTCTTAGAAGAAAGCCAAGCAGCAGAGAAACCTTTTAGGGCAAATATTTGCCCAGTCTCTGCTCCTCAGGAGAAAGCCAGATGGTGGAAGAGCCTTGCTCGGCAAGCATATGCCCTTCTTCCTTCTCTGCTGCCTAGCCTTTTCCTCAGGAGAAGGCTGAGGAGAGGAGGAGCCTTGAAGTTATTCCACATCCTTATGGGCCACCCAAAATCCTTTGGTGGGCCATATGCAACCCCTGGGCCATATGTTGTGCAGGCCTGGTCTAGAACAAAGTTAAGTCCGACTGACATCATCTGGCTCCAAGTCTGTCATAACTGTGGGGCTAAGCAGACGGGCAGCCATGGGCCGCCCTGGGAAGCTGCGCCGCGGGACCGAGGCATCCCTATGCCTTGATCCTGCGGTGCACCTTCGCCGCCCCTGAAAGGAGCGCTAAATTAGTGCTCCTTTCACAAGTCAGTGAAAGTGCGCCGCAAAAGGCTGTGGTGCACTTTCGCGGACTTTTCCGCCGCAGCGCGTGGAAAGGCTGCAGCGGGAGGTCCTCCTCGGATCGCCGGCCCTGCGGAGGGCCGGCTGCTCCGAGGACGACCTCAGGAGGGGGAGGGGGCACCGAGCGTGCAGCTGCCCCTCCCCTCCCCTGCCCCCAAGATGGCCTTTTAAGCCGTCTGCTTAGGCCCTGAATTAGCCTACACTTTTTTAGTTCAGTCCTATGCAGAGCTGAGCATTCCTATAACATTTAATAGATTTGTCAATCAATCAATCAATCAAAACTTTTATTGCAGTCAACAGACCATAGGCAAATTAATAGATTTGTGCATATAAGTCTCTGAACAAGCCTACAGCCTTCTTCCCTGGTTTCAAAAAATGCCAAACTAGAAATTCCTATGCTACACTCCTTGTAGACATTGGTGGTTTCAGTAGTAAGTAGTTGATAAACTAATAGCAAACTACTAATTCACAAGTTCATATGAAATGTCACACTGAGGTTGACTGAAAGAAGCTAAAATTGATACTCACGAGCAAAATATTGCCATGGTTTATAGGTTTTTCCAAAGTCTACTGATCTTTCTAATACCCACAGATCTGGACGAGGAGAATTTGCAAATTTGATGAGGACATAGGCCACATGAAAGAGCTGGTAAGAAAATATAGGTAAAGAAACATTAGAATATACCATAAAGTACAAAGGAAAAAATTAATATTGTTAGTATTTGAGAAAACAATATGAAAGGTAAGGTGGCATACATCAGTATAGCTAACATGAGTTTGCTCACTGGAGTTTTATACATTTGACATTGATAAGAGTCATCAGATTATACCATGACCATGATTATATTTGCTCTTCCAGACCAATTGAGTCTCCAAGAGAATTAGGTTTTGGGTAAAGAACATGTTGGCTCTTTAGCACTGTGGCATGTTTAACTAATAAACAAAGTAAGAAACCTTAATTAATTAATTAATAATTCTAGTGAAACATCAATGCTGAATCCCAGCTGAAATTGCAGCATTTCAGGTAATAAATTATGTTCCCCCTTTTCAATAGCAAATTTCAACTTTACAACATCAATTAGGGTTATCACTATAGTTAGTTTCTGTCACTGCCAGTTTGTCTGTTGCACTAATTATAGATAAGCACACATGCTGTGTGTGTGTGTGTGTGTATGTCAAAAGAGGGGGAAAGAGTACACTCTCACAATTTTGATTAGTTAATTATTCTCTTTACTATTAATCATAAAGATCCATTGCTTTATTAAGTTCATACTGCTTCCTTATGGAAATACACTGTATATATTCATGTATAAGTCTAGAAATTTAGGTTAAAAAATTGACCCCAAAACCCTGTCAACTAATCCATGGGTCAATGTAAGTACTGTACTTTAACTCTTATTTTTTTAAAAAGGAAGCATCCTCTGGTAAAAGGCAAGAGCATAATCTGTCATGGAAGCACTGTCCTTGCACTGCTTTCTCATCCATCCAACCTTTAGTATGAGCAAAAACAGTAATACTGCTGGAATTTTGTTCTTTCACATTGTTTTGCTTTGCTTTGTTCTTTACATCCTTTATTACATGCTCCTAAGTTTTACTCTCAACTTATCCATGGGTCATATCAAAATCCATAATTTTGGCTCCCAAACCTGCCCTCGACTTATACATGAGGTCAACTTATAGTTGAGTATATACAATAATTGTAACAGCTGCTTGTCTCACTTTTAATATCTTCTAACATCTGACTCTTTTTGGCTTCAGATGAAGGACATCAAAAGGTCTTTTGGTACTATATGTTAAGTTTTAAAATGCCATTGTCTGGAAGTCAAGTAGTATTTCAACAATTTCCAATACTGAAGTATTAACATCTGTGGCTTCCAGGTATTAAAGCCTAAGATACAAGTTCAGTTGTTTACATTCATGTACCCTTTCATGCAGAAGCATGAAAAAAGTACTAGGAATCATATTCATAACAAGCTATTTGGCATGTCACAGGCTAATCTTCTAGTACAGGGGTAGGCAACCTTTCCCCTTTAAGGGCCGAGGGACTTCAGCTCCCAGAATCCCAGGAGCTATTGGCCAACATGGGAATATTGGCCAACATGGCTGAGGCTTCTGGGAGCTGAAGTCCCTCGGCCCTTAAAGGGGAAAGGTTGCCTACCCCTGTTCTAGTATGATACTGCAATGCGGTAGACAGAGCACCATAACCTCAGTAACACTAAGGGTTCATTAACCCCTTATATCACTCATCCTAGCCTTGAAACTGTTTCTGTACCTGCCAATTACCTCTGCTAGGAAGTTAGGCTGTTCAGTGTCTACTGATGTATTTTATTCTGTGTTTTCAAGAAAGTTAGGGGATCTGCAGACAGCGCAAAGCGCCATCTTGGAGCCAGGGAAGGAGAGGAGCAGCCGAACACCAGCCACCCCAAACCCTTCCCGAGGACGTCATCAGAGCGCGCGCCATTGCACACGGTGAGCACTCTGACGACGTCCTCTCGGCACAGCGTCCGGACACGCTGTTTGGCACTCCTTTCCCAGTAGCCAAAAGGGTGGATTGGGGCCGAGGCGTGGGGCAGTCTTTTGGCATCCCTTAGTCTTTTGTATAAAAACTTTTGCATCCCCCCCCTTAGTCTTTTATATAAAAACTTTATTAAGACCTCAGTTTTAACAGATTAGAATCTACAATTATTAGCCTAAATTGCCCCAAAATAATAATAATAATAATAATAATAATAATAATAATAATAATAATATGAATTATTTCTAGCTCACCTATTTCCAAAGGGAATCAAAGCAGGTTACAAGCATAAAATAAAAGAATACAATAAGAAAACAATAAAATAGAAGTTGCATAAAAAGCAAATACATGGGTGGGGGGGAAGGGCTATTTTGGGAAGGCCTGTCGGAAGAGATCCGTCTTGGCCTTTTTTAAAGGCTGTTAAGGTGGCAATGTGATGGATCTCCTCCTGCAGGTCATTCCATAACCTAGGGTATACATATATACTTATTATGATGTTGCAAAAGAATTGTAAATGGTGAAGTCAAAGAAAATGATACACCGAAAGTTTTGTACGGGATTTATTTCGGTAATATCTTAGGGGCGAAACAGGTGGGCATCAAGGAGTGGCCAGAAGCCAGCCTCAGCCCAATCGCCACGGCGAACAGACACTGTGGCCCTTTGGGCACCTTCTGCCGCAGTTCAAAATGAACCGCAGGAAGAAACAGAAAAGAGTTGCTCCTTTGGGACCAGTTTTGGGACACCTTAGGTGGCCCAGGGGTAGCTTCCAGGTGCTCTGGGAGTGTGCATTGTCTAATACCACACCCTCAGAGCAGCCAGAAACCTCTCCCATCTGCCCATCTGTTTTGGGCCTTGGACTACGATAGTCATCCAGTGAAGTGAAAATGCAAAAGACAACCAGAACAGTAAGCAGGAATAACACTCTGATGTCTCTTGGTCTCATGTGTCCCATACCCTCTAACATTTCACAGATGAAAATTGGGACATGTGTGGCAAAGCAACATCAGGGAGTTGTTAAGATGGCAATAGTTACTAATAAGGAAGAATACACAAGCTTGGAGAGGCTGCAGCCCAGAGCCAAGTGGAGAAGGAAAGTTTCCATCCACTTTTCTCTTCTTCCACCTGCCGAGTTAATCAAGACCAAACTGCTTTTGCCCTTTGAATTCAGTTTGCAGCACCAGAAGTAAACTGAGGACAAAGGAGTAAAATCAGAGGAGGAGAGAGAAACTGGAACATTTTAAAAGCAACTGAAAATAATAACTGTTATTGTTATTATTGCTATTATTTTCTTATATCCCACCTTTCTCCCAATATAGGGACTCAAGGCAGCAAACAACAAGTATAAAACAATACAATTTTAAAAAGTACAACAATATTAAAGTATATAAATATAAAAGTTAAAAAACAATTTTCAGTTAAAACAGTTAAAATATAACACATTAAAATACAAACCATTAAAATTTATACAGCATAACACTAAAAACCCAGTCCTTATCAACTTAAAAGGCCTAGCTGCACAAAATCGGCATCAGAAGGATAGTAGGGATGGCGCCATCCTGGTCTCTCTAGGGAGGGAATTCCAAAGTTTAGGAGCAACCACTGAGAAGGCCCTTTCTCTTGTTCCCACCAAATGTGCCTGAGAGGATGGTGGGACAGAGAGAAGAGCACCTCTCGATGATCTGAATACTCTGGGGGGCTCAAACAGGGAGATACAATCCTTCAAATAGCCTGGACCCAAGCTGTATAGGGCTTTATAGTCAAACCAGCACTTTTAATTGTGCCCGGAAATGGACTGGCAACCAGTGCAGCTGTTGCAACAAGGGAGTTGCATGCTCCCTGTAGTCAGCTCCAGTTAACAGCCTGGCTACAGCTCTTTGGACCAGCTGAAGTTTCTGAGCACTTTTCAAAGTCAGCCCCACACAGACAGCATTACAGTAATCCACACCGGATGTAATTAAGGAACATACCACCATGGCCAGGTCAGACTTTTCCAGGAACAGGCGCAGTTGGCACACAAGTTTTAGCTGTGCAAAGACACTCCTGGTCACCACTGATACCTGGGTTTCCAGGCTCAGCGCTGAATCCAGAAGTATCCCCAAACTACAAACCTGAGTTTTCAGGGGGAGTGTAACGCCATCTAACACAGGCTGAATTCCTGTTTCCAGGTCTGTCTTTTGACTGACCAGCCACCTGTCTTGTCTGGATTAAGCTTCAATTTGTTTGCACTCCCTCATCCAGTCCATTACAGCAGCCAGATACCGGTTGAGAACAGAAGCAGCTTCCTTGAAATTAGGTGAAAGGAGTGATAGAGCTGAGTATCATCTCTGTACAGGTGACACCTTACTCCAAAACTCTGGACAACCTCTCCCAGTGGTTTCATGTAGATGTTAAAAAGCATAGGGGACAGGACTGAGCCCTGAGGGACCCCACAGGCCCATGAAAAGGTGAGATAACAGGGGTGATTGAGATGGTTCCTGCAAAATTGGGACAGTTAAGAGGGTATGGTGTCCTAGGCCCTGTCTGCAGGGCCAAAAAATCATCCTCCCCCCATCCTCTTGCAGAGAGTCCAGATGACACACAGCCCAAACCTCGGTTATATGAACAGACCGGACGACTGGACATCCAGCCCATTCAGCACCAACCCCAGGGTATATACCCTTCTTAGAATGGATTTTAAAAACTCACGCTTTGCTCCAGATCTTCCTAGAAGATCCCGAGTCCTCTACTGTGATGACATGAAACTGTTTAAAACAGGGGTCTCCAAACTTTTTGATATGGGGGCCAGTTTGCTGGCCCCCAGATCTCCAGGGGGCTGGAGGCGCACGCGCGCATGCACACAACTCGGGCGCCATTTCCTTTTCCAAAATGGTGCCCAGAGTCGTGTGCATGTGCACAACTCCGGGTGCCATTTTGGAAAACAAAATGGCGGCTCATGTCGCACGTGCATGCGCACAACTCCAGGCGCCATTTTGTCTTCCAAAATGTTGCCTGGAGTTGTGCACATGTGCACGCGACACCAGGCGCATGTGCACGACTCCAGACGCCATTTTGGAAGACAAAATGGCGTACGGCGGTGCGGGCGGGCGGCAGCGGCAGCAGGGGCGGCCACGGGCCGGTAGGAAGGCCTCGATGGATCGAGGCCGGCCCACGAGCCGTAGTTTGGGGACCCCTGGTTTAAAACATGTCCCACTTGCTGCCCAGTGCAGTACCAGCAAGTCACTCACTCTGAAGTCAGAATGAAGCACCCACCTATGTGATTGACACTGGGCACCTCATCCTGACTTCAGGAGTGAGTTAACTTGCCACTGCTGCAGCCACATTGGGCAGCACAGCAGGACATATGTCAGAACAGTGCCCCCCTCATCATAATGGAGGGTCCCAGGTAACGGGGGGGGGTTCAGTGTAGCTTCAGGGCCAGAATACTTTGGCCTGGTCCTGGGGTATTCTGGCCTGTGCAGATGCCACTCTGGGTTTCATCTGTGAAATGTTGGAGGGTATGAGACTGCAGGACAGATAGCAAAAAGAGAGAGACAGAACTGTACTTGTTACCTATATCTCCAAGCTAAATCAACATCATCAGTGAGCTATATCCTATCCTGGACAATGCTTTTTCCCTCTCACATACCCTGAGCATTTACTACACACAGCTGCCTAATCTAGATCAGCCACTTGCAAGTATTAACAAACCATCTAAGAGACACACAGACGCACAGACACAAGGACCAGATCCTACAACAAACCCAGATGCTAACTTTGTATCAATATCTACTCAGACAACACTACAAAAAGACCTATTAATGTCTGCTACAGTATCAAAGGTTGATTCACATCCAGATCTTCCAGTGCAACATATACTGTCTGCCAGCAATGACCTTCAGTCTTCTACAAACAGGCCAGTCTCAATACACATAAATGGATTCAAATAAGATGTTAGAAATAGCAGTTATCACAAATAGGGATGGGGGTAGGTAGAGATTTAATTAATTTAGAACATTCTGTTATCAAGCTTAATATGATTATTCTTTAACAAAGGAACTTCAGAGAAACATATAACATATTGACTTTAATTCTACAATCTGTATTTTAAATCAGGATGAAGGATTTTTAAACCATACTACGGATACACTGGTTAATTAACTAGTAAATGCCAAAGTATTCGTATTATCAACAAAATTGCTTTGTGAATTGTCACCACTGTATTTTCAAGTACAGTGGTCCCTTGGTATCCACTGGTGTTTGATTTCAGGGCCCCCATGGATCCAAAATCTGTGGATGCTCAAGTCCCATTATATATAATGGCATAGTAAAATGGTGTCCCTTATATAAAGTGGCAAAATCAAAGTTTGGTTTTTTGTAATTTATATATTTTTTAAGTATTTCCAAGCCATGGATGCTTGGATCCATGGATAAAGAATCCGTGGATATGTAGAGCTGACTGTAATTACCACATCATAGTATTTTCTGCATTTAGGGCCTTTGCAGACTGCCAGAAATAGTGCAAATTGAGTCCACTTTTAGGGTTAGGGTTAGGGAATCATGGGAACTGTAGTTTATTGTGGCACCAGAGCTCTCTGACAGAGAAGGCTCAATGTTTCAGGAAAAAAACAATTCCCATGACTCCCTAGCACTAACCCTAACCCTTAAAGTGGACTCAATTTGCACTATTTCTGGCAGTCTGCAAAGGCCATTTCCTTTTGACTTTGCCATTTATAGTCTCACCCTATGACGCATGTATACATGCATGTAATTTGGGCAACACATCATTTGAAGAACATTATAGATATGCACTAGCTCCAGTTCAATATCTGACAATATTTCACGTGATTATAACTGGACTACTAGAACATAAAGAATGGAGAATAAGAACAAGGACAAAGTCATAACCTTATGGTCTTTTCTACCATATACAATATTGTAAGTTTTTGAAATTTTCTATATAGAACTTTTTTTCTCCCAAATTCATTTTACCCCACTGCACAGAAAACAAAGCTCACAACCTTACCATACTCAGTAGAAGATAGGGAACCTAGAGCATTGTAGGTGTTCCGAGACTACAGATCCTATAATCCCTGACCAGTGACCATATTGTTAGGAAATTGTAGCCAACAAGATCTGGCAGGCCACAGGTTCTGAAGTAGACCACAAATCTCACTGAATTCAGTGTAAGATTAGTCTAATAGTAAATAAGCTAAGGATTTTGCTGGTCATGATATATGCTTTAATCAATTTATACTGAAAAGATCTGTCATAAGAAAAGACAGATTAAGCAAACACACCTTTTGCTTATGTATAGTACATGAAAAAAAAGATTAACCATATTTGACTTTCTTGGCTGTGTAAACATTGATTTCTATTAAAAGAAGTTGAACCATTCATCTATCTTTCATTAAGAACAAATCTGCTGACATTTGGCATGTACTGTAGTTATAAAAAAATAAATATCAAGCAATTCTTAAATCATACATGTTTATCCTATCAAACAAATTCACGCTTTTAGACTCTGGGATAGTTTGTATGACCATTTGTTACCAAACGTATTTCCATTAGATCTTTGCTTCGGAATCAGTCAAAACAGTCTGATTCAGATGTCCAAATTGAAATGCAGCTCCTCCAAACTGGATCAAATCCAAATCTGAAGACTGGGTAGCAGTTTGGATTCAGAAGAAAGCAGATATAATATTTTGTTTCAAATATTGATCCATTTCTTCTCATGTTTTCCATATACAGAACTTGTGGAGGGTGTGGAAAGAGAGGTCAGGGTGACTGAGCTCTAGTGTGGAATTCATCTTCAATAACAATCTTAAAATGCATTATTTTAATAATTAAATGTCAACAATGTTGTTTTTGCATAATGAGTAACATTTCTTAATACTTTAATGGCCATTTCTAGTAATGATAAATGATTTCTAATTTAGCAATTTAGCACACCAATTCACAAATATATATTTTTTCTTAGTGGTTTAACATTAATGAATTGATTTTTATGAAAAGGTTTAACACCAATATGTTAGCATTAACATTAAAGTTTCCAGGCTTTGCTTTAGTTTCTCATCACAGTGAATGGTTTTACCAGGTATTTCCAATGGCATCGCTTTGGGGGAAGGATGTTGAAGGAATATATTGGAGACTAATCCAGTCTCTGAGAGCCATTATGATTTAACAATCTTGTTGGACGAGGACTCCTAAAGACCAGGGTTTGAATTCCTGTTCAACTATGGAAACTCATTGGGTTAGTTGGGCAGGTCATACTTTCTCTGCCTTACAGAAATGCAATGGCAAGTCTTACCTGAATAAATCTTACAAACAAAACCCTATGATGGAGCACCATAAGATGGAGTTACTTGAAGACACATAACAAGAATGTAGTATTTCATTTTGTATAATACTGTACTATCTTGTACAATTCCTTTTTATCATGTATGACATTGCTTTTATAATGGTTCTTCTTCTTCTTTTTTTTTTTTGCTGGTCATTGACTGTAATAAATCTCATTCATTCATAACAAGAAGAATACCGTGTTTACTGCTTTTTGCTATGTCTTTTTCCTAAGAACCAAGATTGTCAACAAAAATATCTCCCAAGATTCACTGCAAGACAAAGTGCATCTTGCTTTGGAAATTAACACATTTGCATGACTTAGGATGCAACTATACCATAGAAATAATGCATTTAACTGCCTTGGCTCCATCTTACAGAACTCTGGGATCTGTAGTTTTGTGAGGCATCAGTACTCTGTAGCAGAGAAGGCTAAAGACCTTGTAAAACTACAGATCCCAGGATTCCATAGGATGGCACTACACTACTTAAAGTGTTATCAAACTGCATTATTTCTACAGTGTAGATGCACCCCAACACTGCATTTCAGAGAAATAAAATACACACAAAACCATGCATGCTTTTAAATTGTGAATAACTAAACATGCATACATTTGAAGAATACTCAGAAATATACTTTGTGCAGAACATAAAAAATATAGCTACTTGATACAAACAAGAGATAGGGCAAGAAAGCAAATGTGATTTGCAGGTGGGAATTTTTCATATCCCAGAATGACAGAAATATAAGAGCAAGGTGGACTGTTATAGATGAATAGAAAACTGTTCACTGATAAAATATTCAGAATTTAAATGTCTCTTGGAAGATGTAATCCAGTTTTTTAAACAAAACTCCCCAAGCTACAAATCTCTCCAAACTAGCCATAGGAATATGTAACAGTCAGTGTGAATCATCACCAAAGTTAATCATTGTTTTATATGTTTTTATCATGATACACTATGCCCTAAAAAATCTTTTATAGTCAAGATTTATTGAATCACAACACTATTCATAATGCAAGCAGCCTGGCTGTACATGCTGTCTACTTATAATAGTTTCTGAAATATAACTTCAATATTTAGCCATTAAACTTCCCAAAAAACACTCTTTTTCTTGGCTCACTGACAACATATCCAAAAACAAACCATGGTTTACAGTTCAAGACTATGCATGTCTCGACTTAGATCTAAGTTCCATTGATTTAAATTAAGTGAATTTCTTGATTAGTATACACAAGAGTTCAACCTTAGCATTGTAAAAGCAAGCGAGTACTCTTCTCTTCTTGCCTGCTTGGATTAGAAATATCTAATTGTGCTGCTTTGTTTGAACCTACAAACTATGATTTGAACAGACCACATTGCCCATAAATCAGGACCGCAAACTACAGCAAGGTTTACCAAGATCTGCTGTTTCTAATTTTGGTGCAGAAGGGAAGGAGGAAAGGGGAAGGTGCAAACGAGTCATGGCCACCATTTTGGAAAACAAAATGGCGGCGGCGACGCGCATGGCAGCGGTCAGCAGGGGCTGTGCGCGCACGCCGCCATTTCCCCACCACCACCATCAGCCCGCGGAAGACCCGGGGATCCCCGGACCAGCCCCAGTTAAGGGGAACTTGCCGACCCCTGGTCTAAACCATGGTGTAGCACAAGGATGGAAAAGTGTGGCCCACAGGACACATGCAGCCTCCTAAAACTGTTTTTGTGGCCCCAGGGCTCCCAGGAATTTTTTAAAGTTCAAGTTCAGACTTCCTGGAAGAATGTATCTCCCTATATGAGCATAGGTGAGCACTGGGATCATCGGGAGAATCCATTCTCTGAGTCCCACTTTTGTCACAAGCACATTTGGTAGGGACATGAGAGAGCCATCTCTGTAGCTGTCCCTATGCTCTGGAACTCCTTTCTCAGGGGCCCCAAAATGTCCCCTGTCCTTCCATCAGCAGACAAAAACCTATTTATTCCAACAGGCTTTGAAAAAGACAATTTTAAATATGAGCAGAGGGTGCTGTACTGTTTTAAATGGAATTGTTTTAATTCCTTTTTATCTTTTAATGGAAGGGAGAGTTTCAGAAGGCGTTGCTTGTGTGATAACCAATGCTTGCTGAAACGCCCTCTTCCACACAACAATTAAACAATTATTTCATCTGGGAATCCTATTCTCATCTTTAATGAGACTCCTTGACCTCCAGCATGATGGAGAGTGAGGAGGGACCTGCCTGTATGGAACATTCTCTGGCTCAGTTCATTTCACTGAACTTTGTACTTTGAAACTTGTAAAGCCTACGTTTGGGACAGAGCATACTTACTTCTGTAGGGTTTGCTTTGCATACTTACAGCTCAGAACTGACCAATTCAATTTTGGAAGAAGTACCACAATGGTACACAACACATTATCCATGAAATAAAAACTTGATGTAAAAATAATACAGTGAGACTTGCCAGGTTATGAGTAATGGTTAAGTCTGTGTTGTCAATAGATCTTAAAATATTTTCATAGTGGTCGTTGAGGGATTATGCTATTTGCTTAAGGGCTTTTTATGGAAGGGGGAATATTATGTACATGTCTATTCCTTGTGGGGAGGCACTAATCAGAATTTGTGTTTGCTTTATCTTTATAATAGAAAAAAAGGCTAAACAGCCGCCTAATAAACTATTTCTTTCAAAATCATATTCTCTGTGTATATTTCCCAGAGACGTTTGGCTAATCATTGTTGAATGCAAAGCACTAGACTAACGTGACATGGCAAAAAGCCACACCAAAGCAAAGCTTCAAACTTATGTTCAAATGTGGAATCTATTTACAAGATTTGAGGTACCCAGCATATTTCAACATACAGTCTCTGTCAACAGCATTTTAAAAAAATATAGCAGTGCCATGTTCCAGTCAGAAGCTGCACAAGTTCACTTAGAAGATTATTGCATTGACATAAAATCCAACTGCTCCGCAATGGGATTCAGTCAGGTTGCAGGTTCTACCAGGTATTATTGCATGCAAGATGTCACCGCTGCCAACAGGTAAGTGTAATCTGGCCGGGAGAGTGTCCTGATGCCGTGTGCCATGTAAACAGGCACGCAGCCTCAGGACGACATTGGGGTGCAGTTGAGACAGCCAGCGTGCGGCTGCCCTGTCCCAACTCCATCCCCAGGCTGACCCTTTGGGCCGGTCTGCAAAGTCCCTTAGATCACTTTTGAATTTTCATCTCTCACATTAGTATTTCATTTTTGTGTGTTATTAACAGGCAAAAGTAAACCTTACTGGTCCAAGGCTCCCCCCCCCCCCCCGACTGTCTCAGAACACAAATGTTGCCCCATCACCATCATTCTAGGTCAGGGGTAGGCAACCTTTCCCCTTTAAGGGCCGAGAGACTTCAGCTCCCAGAATCCCAGGAGCTATTGGCCAACATGGGACTATTGGCCAACATGGCTGGGGCTTCTGGGAGCTGACGTCCCTTGGCCCTTAAAGGGGAAAGGTTGCCTACCCCTGTTCTAGGTCTTGTTGCACCATTAAGATAACAGATCCTGCATTCATCTACAGTGCATCCCTTCTCAGCCCTGCCTGAAGCAGATTGTTTCATCATGCAGAGCAGGCCATGAATGCAGAGGTCATCATATTTGTCCATGTCAAAAATTTCCTTTGAGTTTTGACCCTGATGGAGACCATAAATCAGTGATAAAAACAAATAAATTACCCCGTTGCAACACAGTAAAGGAGGCAAGCCAGTGCCTCTCCACTCTATACAGTTTGTGCAAGATGTAGATATGGGAGGAAAAAATAAGGCAGAGAAAATATTTTTTTGACCTGTAAGCAAGCAGGAACCTGAGTACTTTCAGCTGCAAATTACAGAAGGGGCTAATTTGCAGGAAGAAACATGCAAATAGGAGGTAATGCTAAATCTTTGCCTAATTTGCCAATTTCGGCTGCAAATTATTTCTCAGGAGTGCTTTAACCTACTACGCCTGAAAATTGTGGCCCTTAGACTGGGGCCAGTCTATGAGCAATTGGCTGCCAGTCCCTGCTGAGTTTTCAGGAAAAAAAGAAACAGGTGTGGCCTATGAACAAAAATATAGTACTGTTCCTTGACATTTTGAACCATCATTTTTTCTTGATCCTCACATTGGATAGCTTGGAAAGCACTGCTTTAATCCATTCTTCTCTGTTTAGCATTAAGAACAACAATAATCCTAGCTAGAGAAAAAACAGGGGTTTACTTTTCTGGGATAACATGGAATTCCATTCAATGGTGAAAAATTAAGGGATCTCATAATGTTCTGCAAAGCACCAAAATTCCATGACTGTAAAGAATTCTAGTATACAAGATGAATGCAGTACTGTTTTCTTAAAATTTATCATAAGAGCAACACAAAGTCCACATTAATACCATTTATTCCCATAGATTTGGCATGGTGGGGAGAGATTGTTGTCTACACACAACAAGAGAGTGGCTGTGAATTTGGGTAATCAGTATCCAAGAAATTAAGTTATAAAATATTCTGCACACTTTACAGCAACAAGTAGACAGACAAAACATCCTACCTCCTCCCCAAATTTTAAAGTCCTCAATTGTCATCAGTCCGAAGTCTATCTATAGCCATATACAACAAGGCAAGTTAAAAGTAACAGACTTGGCAGGATATTTAATCTAATCTACCAAATAAGTTCTATTTAAATGAAATTCAAGAGATGCTTATGTAACCTTTTCATTGGTTGGTAAGGAAGCACATTCCACCAAGTCCTTTAGCAATGCATTCCACTGCTTAATTGCTCTGATAAATGGGACATTTTCCAAATATTTAACATTAATTTCCTAGAGTTTAAATCAATGGCCTCTAATGCTAATTTCACCATCTTCATTCTGCTATCCTTTTAAATATTTCAGTACATATCCTTCCCACATTTTCAGCACTTTACTGGCTTTTCAGGCTTACAGAGATGTATTGGAGAGCACACATGTCTGTGCCTGCATTTGGGGAAAGTAAGGGGGGGTTGCAGACTGCCAGAAATAGTGCAAATTGAGTCCACTTTTAGGGTTAGGGTTAGTGCTAGGGAATCATGGGAATTGTTTTTTTTCCTGAGACATTGAGCCTTCTCTATCAGAGAGCTCTGGTGCCACAATAAAATACAGTTCCCATGATTCCCTAACCCTAACCCTAAAAGTGGACTCAATTTGCACTATTTCTGGCAGTCTGCAACCCCCCTAAATTCAGTAAAATCCTGGCAAAAACAAGAGTAAAGTAGAGCAAGAATCTAGTGCCATCAAATAATGATCCTGCATTTACTTATATTAAAAGAAACTGTCACAAAACAAGTTTAGGGCAGGCAAGGGTGGCCTAAGGGTTGCACACAGACCTCAAGACTATTTTTGTGACCCTCAGCTGTTCAATCTGGATCATTCTACACCCCCTACCAAAAAACAAACAAACATCTGCCTCTCTGGATATTTCTAAGATTAGGAACTGACATTTTAAAAAAGACGTTCCATTACTTCTCAACATAAAAAATACACAATTTTCAAAACTTGACATGGATCTCTGTCCAGTTCTGGTCCTTTCCACCCCATTTTGCCATATTTTTGTCAGCCTATGTTGCTCCTGGGCATCCTTAGGGGTTGAAAATTGGGCCCTTGATTCACCACAGTTGCTTCCCCCTTATTTAGAGGGAGGAATGGTTCTGAACTGTCTTCCCTAATTTTCCTTGCATGAGGATACATCATACACAGATGGGCTTCCAATATCAATTTTCACCACTACCACTGACACCCTGCGTACTGGCAAAACTCCTAAACTGAAAAAATAGGTTGAGTCCAGGGTCAATGTCAAAATTGGCTGACTCAGAAGTGATGACTGCTTGTAGGGTTTCTAGTGTAAGAAAAAGAACACTTAATAGCCAGTCCCTCACATTGGAAACTCTATACACAATGAAAGAGGACATTTTCAGACTCAGCCTATGGATTCCAAAATGTTCCTAGAGTAAAGAGTGTCACTGAGAGGCCAGACATAACCCTATTTATCCCCTGCAACCCCATCATATATTCAGAAGTGAATGCCATTAAATCAGTGGCTATAAACCAGGGGTAGGCAACCTTTCCCCTTTAAGGGCCGAGGGACTTCAGCTCCCAGAATCCCAGGAGCTATTGCCAACCTGGGACTATTGGCCAACATGGCTGAGGCTTCTGGGAGCTGAAGTCCCTCGGCCCTTAAAGGGGAAAGGTTGCCTACCCCTGCTATAAACAATCATTAAATCAATCACTACAATCCTAACTATACAGCTAAAAAGCAATATCCAACATGCTTCATCTCAAGGAAAGCAGGAAATCCTGTTATGTTAAATAAGCTTGAAAGCATGAATGAATGTGGTTATAAAGGCCAAATACTGTCTAGAAACATAAATAAATATTTGGAGAACTGAGAATATGCTTCCTAACACTTCATGAGCACCCTCCTGCCTATAGGGTTCTAGGGTCCCCTCTGGCTTTTGCTGGATAGGATGGGACATCTTTGCTGTTGTTGTTGTTAACTGCCTTTACGTAGATCTCGACCCATAGAGACTGCATGGATGAGACATCTCCAGGCCCCCTGTCCTCTACTGCTCTGCCCAGCTCCTGCAAATTCTCATTTGTGGTCTCTTTAATAAAGTCCATCCATCTAGCATGTGGCCTTCCTCTCTTTCTACTTCCCTCCATCTAACATTATTGTCTTTTCCAACGATTCATGCCTTCTCAGAATGTGTCCAAAGCACGACAGTCTAAGGGGGGTTGCAGACTGCCAGAAATAGTGCAAATTGAGTCCACTTTTAGGGTTAGGGTTAGGGAATCATGGGAACTGTTGTTTATTGTGGCACCAGAGCTCTCTGACAGAGAAGGCTCAATGTCTCAGGAAAAAAAAACAATTCCCATGATTCCCTAGCACTAACCCTAACCCTAAAAGTGGACTCACGGCCTTTGCAGACTGCCAGAAATAGTGCAAATTGAGTCCACTTTAACTGCCCTGACTCAGTGCTAGGGAATCATGGGAACTGTAGTTTATTGTGGCACCAGAGCTCTCTGACAGAGAAGGCTCAATGTCTCAGAAAAAAATACAAATCCCATGCTTCCCTAGCACTGAGCCAGGGCAGTTAAAGTGGACTCAATTTGCAGTATTTCTAGCAGTCTGCAAAGGCCCTCAATCTGCACTATTTCTGGCAGTCTGCAACCCCCCGAAGTAGCTAAGCAGACGGCTTAATAGGCTGTCCTCGGCGCAGGGAAGGGGAGGGGCAGCCGCATGCTCGGCGCCCCCTCCCCCTCCCAAGGTCGTCCTCGGAGCCGCCGGCCCTCTGCACGGCCGGCGCTCTGAGGAGGATCTCCCGCCGCAGCGTCCAGACACGCTGCAGCGGAAGGGTCACCGAAAGTGCGCCGCAACGTTTTGCAGCGCACTTTCGATGACATATGAAAGGAGCACTATTTTAGCGCTCCTTTCCAGGGGCGCTGACGGTGCGCCGCTGGATCGAGGCATGGGGATGCCTCGGTCCCGCAGCGCACCTTCCCAAAGCGGCCCACGGCTGCCCATCTGCTTAGGCCCTAAGTCTTGTCATCTTGACTTCTAGGGATATCTCTGGCTTGATCTGTTCTAGGATCCATTTGTTTGTCCTTTTGGCTGTCCATGGGATCCTCAGCACTCTTCTCCAGCAGCACATCTCAAATGCATGGATTTTCCTCCTGTCTTCTTTCTTGACTGTCCAGCTCTCACATCCATACATGGTAATAGGAAATATGATGGCTTGTATGATTCTGATTTTTGTGCTGAGTTGTATGTCTTTTCATTTTAGGATCTTTTCTGGTTCTTTCATAGCTACCCTCACCATTCTTAATCTTCTTCTGATTTCCTGGCTGCAGTCCCCATTCTGATCAATGTTTGATCCCAGATATGAAAACTCTTTTACTATTTCTATTTCCTCATTGTCTAGTTTGAATGTAAGTTCTCTATAGTCATTATTTTTGTTTTCTTTATGTTCAAAAGTAAGCCCGCCTTTGCACTTTCTTCTTTGATCTTCCTTAGTAGTTGTTCCAAAACTGTGAGGTTCTTTGCTAGTATTATGGTGTTGTCAGCATATCTCAGATTGTTGACATTTCTTCCTCCTATTTTCACTCCTCCCTCTTCCATGTCTGCTTGGATCTCTAGAGACCATTATATGAGGTTCTGCTTGGACTTCATCTATCTAGAGCAGGGATAGGCAACCTTTCCCCTTTAAGGGCCAAGGGACTTCAGCTCCCAGTATCCCAGGAGCTATTGGCCAACATAGGACTATTAGCCAACATGGCTGAGGCTTCTGGGAGCTGAAGTCCCTCGGCCCTTAAAGGGGAAAGGTTGCCTACCCCTGATCTAGAGGTCCTGCTTGGACCTCTAGAGACCATCTATCTGAGCTGTCACCACCCACTAATTTTAGCCTACGTGACCCAGTAACTCAGCGGGACATTACTCTGCTTTCAACTTACACTTTCCACCTGTTACTCTGCAGAGACTGTGCTCCCACATCTCTGGGGAAGATGAGACTAAGCCAGGCCCATGAAAAAGTGTGAACAAAAGGAGGTCTGTAAAGGAAGTTTTATTGTAAGCAGTAATACACATATCAAAAGGATATCCCAACATGAAGGCATCATCCATCAGGCAGTTACTTAAAGTTACAAAGTTACAACAGCCTAGATAATATTCAGCCAGGTTTGAAAAAGAAACATACATTTCCCTAAGTGTCTATCTGAAACATGTTCCTATTCTACGCATGATACAGATAGGATTCAGATCCTGGATTTTCATGGGAGAAGCTAGGAGTCTGGATTACTTTGTGCAGACTCTACCAGCTTCCCCTAGGCAACTGTCCTCTCTGTGATGCTAACACCAATAAATGCAACTTAAAACCCAACACTTCATTAACCCTTTGTTTACCTGGAGAGGAGGTTATACCCCTCTGCTATGAAACCCAGAAAATGAGAAAGCTCATTATCACATTGCCTAACACAGCCCCATGGGAATGGGGCTAAATAAAAGTAAAGGAAATGGGGAAGAAGGAAGCAGTTATGGTAACAGTGCAGAGGAGGCAGAGAGAGGCAAGAGTCTCAAGGTAAAGCGAGGACAACAAGACCAAAGGAAATAAAACTAGGGCAAACCTAGCTGAGAAAAAAATTTAAGGGCAGTGCTTTCACAGGTTTGTCTTTTTTATTTATTTAAAAGAAATATAAGGGTCTGAGGTTGCATAAACAGCATAAATAGTAACTTACCTTTGTGTGTGTGTGTGTGCCTTCAAGTCGCCTGTCAACTTATGATGACCCCATGAATTTCACAGGGATTTCTTAGGAAAAGAATATGCAGAGGAAGCTTTGCCAGTTCTTTCCTCTGAAATATAGCCTATAGCACCTAGTGTTGGTGATCTCCCATCCAATTACTAACCAGGACTGACTCTGCTTAGCTTTCAAGATCAGATAGAATCTGGTGCCTTTATGGTATTTAGGCCACACCTACCCTTATGGATTGCTGTTGTTTGCATACACTATCTTGGGTCTGTCACTAAGATTTTGACTGGCAGGTTGCTTGGGGACATTTTAAAAATGCTTATCTTCCTTGAAGGTTGAGGAAGTTTTCCTTAATCATCCAGAAATCTGCAGTTTTCCTTTAATGGCCTTAGGAATGTGAGGTTGAATTAGGGACACTGAAAATTTCATTAGGTTCACAAATGTCTTCATAAATGAGACAGAAAAAACTTGAGGGTTTAAAATGTGAATGCACAAGAAAGCAAAACCAACAAATTAATTCATCCAAGTAAAATGCTTTGAATGCTTATCCCTAAAATATTTGGATTTGAATCACTGTATATTCAACAATGCTGGTATGCAGATTCATGCAGAGATTAATTAGAGCTGCCACTTCTTTTTTTCTGACAACCTCCTCCTCTTGAGCAGCTTCAAGACATGAAAATATACAACACAATCCTCTTCATGCTGGGAATAGTTGGTTGTTGCAGATAGGTAAAAATCTGTTTGTTTTTCATAAGGACTTGCCAACATTCACTGATGGGTCAAAAGTGAATGTGAGGAAAAATTAAACTGACAGTTTAAGCCATCCCTACACTGACCAGAACTACTGGAAGATCAGAGCAACAGAGTTTGAATCAAAAAGAAGATAAGGGCAAGGATCTGTATCTAGCTATGGATGAAAGTCTTTGAGGTGAACTGTCTTCCTCCAGAAATTTCATCCAGGATTAGTGGTTTTATTGTCTGCTGTAGGCCTCTTTTGTAGCTTTCACTATGATCTCCTTCAATATTTGTAAACAGAATCAGCACCAATGACTGGAATGATCAGAGAGACTACTATACTCTGTGAAAACATTGGCAACTTGCAGGGTTCCCATTACAGAACAGCATTACAAAAAGGTCCACAAACCAGAGTGTTTAGCCATGTGAAAGTAAAGCCTGAAGATTTTGTTCCACATAGCTTCCCGTCCTTCAAAAAGTTCTAAAATCTACATTTATTGGGAAGGAAGGAAGGGAGTCACTAAGAGAGAATAGGAGGAACATTGCATTGAAAAGTGTTTGCTTTGGATTTTGAAACCCCTTTCCTCTAATTGTGAATACTTTAATGGCTATTTTAGAATGCAGTGCATAAATTCCAACAATGCAGTACATATTTGATCTAACATGAGAGAAACAAAAAACAGCATGCTGGACACAATTACTTGAATAAACTGGATAAATCTCAGTGCAGACAAGAACAGCAGAGGCAATTTGTACAGCAACAAGAATAGCTGGCAGCAGGGAAAGAGGCATTTTGGAAGATCTGCCCACTCCACCCCACCTAGCATCTTTGACACTGGTATTCTAAAAAGAAACCTTCATGGTTTTAAATCTTAATCATTCATGGAAATGACCTGATGAAATAAATGGATTTTGAAGCAGTGGCCACTAATTCGTCCTGCTGATTTCAATGGGTTTTCAAAGCATGACTAAAACCTATCTAAATAAGCCAATTAAACCAGCCTCCCTCCTACCCAGCCTCTCAGTATAGAGTCTGGATGACATGGGGGGGGGGGGGGGACCCAAATTCCAAAAGACCAGTCAAAATCTCAGACCATTCAGTGTCAAACCCAGGGTATATCCCTCTTAATACGAAGCTAAAAAAACCTTCCTATTTCCTCTGGTTCCTCCTGGAAGATCTGAGTGCCTCCATTCCAATGATGAGCAGCTGTATAAAATGTGTCCCACTGTGCCACCCAGCACATCCACCACCAGCTGCTGGCTTTGAGGTCAGAACAAGGCATCCAGACATGTGATCATCACTGGGTGTGTCGTTCTGACCTCAGAGAGAAGTGGTGCACTGTGGCAGTGGATGTGCCTGGCAGCACAATGGGATGTGCATGCAAACAGCAGTGCAGCATCTGAGCATAGGGCTTGTAGCAGGGGTAGGCAACCTTTCCCCTTTAAGGGCCGAGGGACTTCAACTCCCAGAAGCCTCAGCCATGTTGGCCAATAGTCCCATGTTGGCCAATAGCTCCTGGGATTCTGGGAGCTGAAGTCCCTCGGCCCTTAAAGGGGAAAGGTTGCCTACCCCTGGAGTAATGGAGGAAGGTCAGGGCAGCTCAGGAGCCAGGATACTCCAGGCTGCCCCCAAGCCTGGTTTTAACCTAATCCATTTTTGTGGCTGTCCTGATTATTGTTGGCTTTATTAGTGATATATCAATGGATTAATTAGCTGTAATATGCTGGTCACTAATTTTATGTTCTATTATTTATTTATTTCATATATTTATTTATATCCCACTTTCTTCCCAAAACTGAGACACAAAGCAGCTTACAAATTAAAACAATTGAAAACATACAAAAGTGGGCATTAAAAAAGTATTAAACTGGTATAGTATTATTAGTATAGTATATTTTGCCTATATCTGTATCTAGGGATGCAGTGGCTTAGTGGTTAAGACACCAGTTCTGACGACTGTAATATCAGAAGGTTGGCAGTTCGAAGCCCGGGTACTGCATGATGGGCTGAGCTCCTGTCACTGGTCCCAGCTTCTGCCAACCTAGCACTCTGAAAGCATGCAAATGCAAGTAGATAAATAGGTACCACTTTGCTGGGAAAGTAACAGCGTTCAGTGCAGTTATGCTGGCCACTGGATTCGTCTTCGGACAATGTTGGCTCTTTGGCTTAGTAACAGAGATGAGCACGGCCCCCTATGGTCAGACACGACTTGACAACCTTGTCAATGGTCGGTTATGACTAGACATTCATGTCAAAGGACTACCTTTACCTTTTGCCTATATCTATACATTGTTTAAGAGTAGGGAGCCTCTTTCAATCCAACGGCTGAATTCACTTACAGGTAAGATCTGGAGGGCCACATTCCAATTATGGGTAGTCTGTAGAGGACGTTGATGCAATTTCTCATTTGCAAGAAGGATAGTATAGTATAGTACATACAATAGTCTCCACAGTGCCTAAAAATTCCATGCTTCAATCTACTTGTGAAAGGAGTTTTAAGTTATCTGACTCACAACAGTCAGGTGCCTTCTCTCATGTTATGTGTGGAGTATAGCAGCAGTTTCCTAGTGATTTTTCCACTAAGGACATTGCCAACCTAAACAGAAGGCAGACAAAGCTCAGGGGCAAGTATTCTGTTAATAGCTGTGCTAGTATGAGTCACAAGGTACACTGCAGCTTATGGTGGGAGAATGATATAGAAACCTCCTAGAGATGCTTGCCAATCAGAACCTCATTGACCTGTCAGGAATGTGTAGAATGCTGTGGACCTTGGCTAGAGGCTGGTCAGTTGCTGGAAGGCTTTTCAGAAATGGAAGGAATGATAAGTTTATCTCCTTTTTGCTTTTCTTTGTGTACCATCTTCCTTCTTCCCCTGAATAAAGATGCAGAAAGATGAAAGAAAATACTGGTGTGCTCACTGACTCATTTGAATCCTTTTTTTTTAAAGCTAAAGGCAAGAGGGTGGAATGAAAAATACTTTATATACTTTATCCCAGAACTCTTATCGCCAGTAATTAAGCATTTAGAGGAGCATTTCTATTTTTAAACATGTACAAAAGCTGGGAATTACCAGATAATAGTATCATGGGAAAGGGGTTGTGGCCCTCTGTGGAACCCTAGAGAGTAAGACTGGGACTCTAGGAAGCAGGGCCAGATTACAAATGGCTTAGGCAAAGCAAGTGCTCCAAGCCCCTTATAAGACAGGCACACAGTACTACAGGAAAAAGATGTATGGGGCTCTGCAGACAGCACAAAGCACTGTCTTAGAGCCAGGGAAGGGGAGGGGCAGCCGGCAGCCGGCCACCGGCCACCCCAACCCCTTCCCAAGGACATCATTGGAGCACCTGCTGTTGCACATGGCAAGCACTCTGATGACGTCCTTCCGGCTCAGCGTCCAGACACGCTGGGCTGGAAGGGACACGGAAGAGACACGCGGCGGGTGGATTGGGGCTGAGGTGTGGGGCAGCTTCGGCCCCAATTCTCGGCTTCTCAGGGCAGCCCATGGCCGCCCGTCTGTAGAGGCCCTAAGTTACTTCCTCTTCTTCCTTAGTAATTTCCTAAATCTCTTGATGTTTTCATTATCATCAACATTGTGTGTGCATCTGTGTGTTGCATTAGCAATTGGGAAAAAGCATGGGTTCAGATTGATTGTGTCACTGAAATTATGTCCACTACAATTGAAGTACAGTGGGCCCTTAGTATCTGCTGGGGTTTGGTTCCCGGACCCTCTGTGAAAACAAAAATCCATGGATGTTCAAATCTCATTAAATATAATGGCATAGTAAAATGGTGTCCCTTATATGCAACGGTAAAATCAAGGTTTGTTTATTGGAATGTATATCTTTTTGGAATATTTTCAAGCTATGGATGCTTGAATGCATGGATAAAAAAATCTGTGGATATGGAGGGCTGACTGTAAATGAGGCAGCCTTGTGGGTAGGGGGAACCACAGCTTAGGAAAATTATTGGTAGACTACAAGTCCCAGAATCCCCAGTAGCCATAACGGCAGGGAAATTCTAAAAATTGCTATCCCAAAACAAAGTTTTCCAGACTCTGTAGAGTAGAGGTTAGCTCCTGAAGTTGCAAAAAATCCCAGGCATAAATCATTTTGATATGCTTCAGACTCAAGCAGCTGAATTACTAAACACTACTTTAATGGATGAACAAAAAAGTCACAGGGCCTTTGCAGACTGCCAGAAATAGTGCAAATTGAGTCCACTTTAAGGGTTAGGGTTAGGGAATCATGGGAACTGTATTTTATTGTGGCACCAGAGCTCTCTGACAGAGAAGGCTCAATGTCTCAGAAAAAATACAATTCCCGTGATTCCCTAGTACTAACCCTAACCCTTAAAGTGGACTCAGTTTGCACTATTTCTGGCAGTCTGCAAAGGCCCACAGTCAATTTTCTGTCTGCATCTATTCAGTCTGTACTGCAGAACAGAGTAACCACAATATTCCTTTTAAAGTTCTCCTGGATAAATCATCATATATTAAACGCAAATAAAGGTCTCGCTATAGCCCAAGCCTTTTAGTCTATTGACAGTCTTCCTTTCTTGAGAGGTCAGTCCACTTCTTTTGTAGCTAATATTCAGCATTTCAATGCAAGTTAAGTTTTGAACACACTTAACTAGCAAAAGTCACTGGCACAGTTGGCTAACATCAACCCTAGCCTCTTTGAGAGGGAGATAAGATCAGGCCCAGACATTTTGCTGTCTGAGGTGGAGCTGCAAATAGTGCCATCCACTCAAGCCAAAGTATATGGTACTTAAAACCAACTAAGCTGTTTTGATACACAAGGCAGTAAAAATGCAATAAATAACTATCAATTGACTGCCCTTTCCTGAGACTCCAGATCTTCTGCCTGAGGTGGCAATAATATTAGGGTTTGCCTGGAAGATGATGTAAGAGTGGAACTTCCATGGACGGGTCTGCTGGTAGTTGAAGGAAGTCTTGCTGAACTAATTCAGTCATCCAATTAGGAATCCCAAAGGTTTGTTTATTTAATTAACATGTGTGAAGAAGGGCTAAATCATTAGCTTCCATGGCCTGAGTACATTTAGCCAATCACAGCCTATGTACAAGGGGAGGCTATAAGAGAAAGAATTCAAAGCTTTTCTGTTAAATTGTCAGATAGGGCCAGTCAGGAACAGAGAGTCAGATAGGAATGGACTAAAGGGGGTTGCAGACTGCCAGAAATAGTGCAAATTGAGTCCACTTTTAGGGTTAGGGTTAGTACTAGGGAATCATGGGAATTGTTTTTTTTCTGAGACATATAGCCTTCTCTGTCAGAGAGCTCTGGTGCCACAATAAAATACAGTTCCCATGATTCCCTAGCACTAACCCTAACCCTAAAAGTGGACTTAATTTGCACTATTTCTGGCAGTCTGCAACCCCCCTAAATCTTGAGAACGACAGTTAGAGATAGGGCCATTTAGGAATATAGAAATGGTTAGGGCTAAGAATAGATAAGATCACAATAGAAGCTTAAAACATCCAGGGGAGGCTGTGTTGGTCATTTAGCAAATTCAAACAAAAATCCATCAGTGATACCTTTATTGGCCAACCAAAATGTACAATATACTTGTTGCAAGCTTTTGAAGCTCCATGGGCTTCTTCATCAGGCAAGATGTTGCAAACCAAACAGGAGAAAAACAATTGGAGATGTTAGTCAGATGCCTACATGTTGTTTCAGTCTTTAATTAAGATGATATATGGTAGGGAGGATATCTTTTGCAGGCAGGCTCCTCCTCCTTCTGGCCATATGCCTTTAGGGAGATTTTCCAAGTCCAGGAAATTTAAAATCCATTTGCATCTCAACAGGGACCCCTATTTTGCAATCCAATATGTCTCAATTTCAGTGAGGTCACAGACCTCTTTGTGGCAGAGAGGAGGAGCCTGCCTGCAAAAGATATCCTCTCCACCATATACCATCTTAACCAGGGGTCGGCAACTTTTTGGGGGTGGGGCCGGTCCCCCTGTCCTCCGATGCCCTCCAGGCCACGGTGGTGTGCGTGCATGCACATGCGCACTACCGCCTCTGTGGTGCGCATGCATATGCGAGCACAGGGCACCATTTTGGATGGCGCCTCGAGCTTGCGCATGCATGTGCACCATGGCAGGCAGCATTTTGGAAGGCCAAACGGCGCCGCTGTTGTGCGTATGCGCATGATACCGGCGCCATTTGGCCTTCAAAAACGGTGCCCGCTGTGGTGCGCATCCATGTACGAGCATGGGCACCATTTTGGAAAGCAAAATGGCGCCTCGTGTCACGCATAGCGCAGCGGCAGCAGCGGCGCTCATGCGACGGCAGCAGTAGCAGGACTGGATAAATGGATATGAGGTTGTGATGGTCTAGCATCCCTATATATCATGAAAAATTTCACATGCAAAAATAAGTGCAATTAAGACACTGTGGACATGGGGAGCAGGATTAAGCACAAGCCTCTTCTGCCAACTGTAATGTTCTTCTACCAAGAGATCCTCTTCTTTGGCAGTAAGAGACCCTCAGAAGCTGTGCTGAGTCCAAGTCAGCCCAAGGATCTTAACAATTACTTTGTAGTATCCTTCCCCTGACCTAACTTTGAACCAGTATCATGGCTGTGTCCTTGGGCTGGAGGAAGTTTGGATCAGAGCTCCTCCTGCTCTGTCCCTTAAGCCCCTTTTTGGTTATTCTGCCAGCAGAGTCAGAACACTTATGCTGGTGTGTTGTTCTGTTGATGGATTTCTGCAATAAGACAGAAATTTCTGCCAGCAGAAGAGATTTATGACTAGTTCTAACCCACCCTATAGCCAGTGCACCTTTGAGTTAGAATTTCAGTGTAAACTTGCAAGGTCTGCTACTTATATTGACTAATGTACACCTTTTGTTCTTCCTTGTTTGCTGTTCAACTTCCTAATTAGTTAATTGGTGTGTTATCTAAGGATGTTATCTAAGGATAGAGAGATAAGAGATGTTATATTTTTTAATGGTCTTGCCAAATTTCTTAGTTAAAATGTCTATGTTGTATGGCCATGGTGTGCAGCTATGGTGTGTAATAGTTCTAGTACTGACAGAACTCTGGCCTGTACCACTAGGGCAAGGATCTGGATAATGACAGGTCATGGAGAAATAAAAAAGAAAGGTTGATTTCAACTTGAAATCTTTAATAGGAATGTTCTATAGTTTGTTCTTGGCAGCACTTTTAATAAGTAGTTCTTCCTCCTAGATTTAGATTCTAAGTACCATAAGTTTGGACAGAGGATTTATCCCTGTTATTGGAGAAATAAAATCCAGAGCTATTTTAGTAATTTGACAATGAATCCAAAATGTTAAGATACAACTGTCCCTCCACATCTGCATATTTGACTTTTGCAGATCTGATAATTCACCGATTGTATTAGTATGTTCTCTCTAGAAATATCTAGGTCCTCCAGTGCAACTCTGTGGTCAGTTTTAACCAAAAGTTGCACTGAAGAACCTGGAGATTCCTAGAGAGAACACTCCACTAGACATTTGTAGCTCCTCCAGCACAATTGTATGGTCAATGTCTGGCAGATGTTGACCACAGAGCTGCACTGGAGGATGTAGAACAGGGACAGGCAACCTTTTTGAGACCTGGACCGGTCTCAAAAGTGTTGCCTCTCGGCTGGGCTGAGGGGGGGGGGGAATGGCAGCTCCGCCACGTGCGACCCCCCCGTGCACACTGCCGCCGCTACCGCGGCCGCCGCTGTAGCACGCTCGGCTGCAGCCACCACGGCACATGTCGCGGCCGCCATTTTGGAAGTAACGCGGGCTGTAGGTTGCTGGTCCCTGACGTAGAAGGATGTTGTCTCAGCTAAAAACATAGTAGTTTTGTCATCTGTGGTTTTTCCACTTTCATGGGGGTCCTATAACCCTAGTGAATATGGAAGGACCACTGTAGTTTATAACTTGCCTTTTTCTCACCTCTTGAACTTGAGGAAGGTTAAAAAGTTAGATACAGATAGGTTCTCATCCAGCCAACCCAATAACCAGTCAACATTCTTGGGAAAATTGTACTCATTTAAATATAACTTGCTTATTTTACTGTTTTAGAATGTCCCCTGACATTAAAGAGCCGTTTTGGGGGCAGGGAAGGGGAGGGGCAGCCGCACAGTGGGCGCCCAACCCCTTCCCCAGGTCGTCCTCGAAGCAGCCGGCCCTCCACACAGCCGGCACTCCAAGGAGGACCTCCCGCTGCAGCGTTCGCACACGCTGCAGCAGAAGAGTCGCCGAAGGTGCACCAGCAGCCTTTTGCAGCACACCTTCGGCAACTTGTGGAAGGAGCGCCAATTTAGGGACACCTCGGCCCTGTGGCGTAGCTTCCTGGGGCGGCCCACGGCCGCCCGTCTGCTTAGCCCCGTAGTTTGCACAGAAAGACAACTTCAACAGAAAACAGTTCTCATCTTACATACTGTATAGTCCATAGACAAAGAAAATGGTCATAATCAATACCATGGAGGGAAGAAAGCTCATTTACTCACCTGTCCTAGATCTAAAGTAACATTGACTTCATCATATTTCAAACCTAACGAGAGAGACGGACTTTGCCACCAGCGCTCTGTCCCATCTATAGCATTGGTTATTGGGTGAGCTTTCTTTGGATCAGCAGCATTACAATAGTCACAAAACTGGCCCTGAAAGAGAAGAAAACCAGAGTTAAGACAGTTTAAATTTGACCATTAACAATTTGTTTCAAATCGCTATGGAAAAATCAAGGAGCAGTTCAGTGCTGTTTCCCCTGTGGTACTTCAGTTGATGAATAGAGATAACTAATGTATTTGCTTCTATTATCAGGAACAAACACCTGTAAGCAAAATTAATATTGTAGCTCCAGACAATAATACAGTTTTATATTACCTAATAAAGCCCTTCCTCAGGGCCTGCCAGAAATAGTGCACATTAAATTGAGGCACTGCCCTGTCTCAGTGCTAGGGAATCATGGGAATTGTATTTTTTTCTGAGACATTGAGCCTTCTCTGTCAGAGAGCTCTGGTGCCACAATAAATTACAGTTCCCATGACTCCCTAGCACTGAGCCAGGGCAGTGCCTCAATTTAATGTGCACTATTTCTGGCAGTCTGCAAAGGCACAAAATCCTCCTACAAAGTTTACTTACAAGTTACAAAATAAAGCAGTTATGAAAGAAAATAAGAAAGATATCCCTCATCAAGAAACATATTCTATACCTCATAGGGAGCATTTCACAGTTTTGTCCCTTAATGGGCTTCTGTTCAACAGGAAGCAATAAACAAGGGCAAGGAAAAAATGTAATTGATGGCATAATTGCCTTAAAAGCCTCTATAGGCCTCTCTGCCTTCCAGAGATCTATCTACACTGAACAGGTGTAGTGCTGCAATTTGTCTTTATTGGGTGAGTGGGAAGTCATCACAAATCAGGGTCCCTGTCATTTTGCATAGTTATAACACTGTGATTCCACTTTAACTGCCATGGATGCAACCTAGGGAATCCTGGGGTTTGTCACTGAGGGAGGTGATAGAACTCTATGGCTGAGAATTTTAAATATACCTCCCTAAAGTACAAGTACTTTAAAGTACTAGGATTTCCTAGGAAGTTGCCATGACACTTACAATGGAATCATAGTGCTATAATTATGTAGTGTGTAAGCTTTGGAAGAAACATGGAAGAACAATCCAGAAACACTGGACCTCCATGATCTTGCAGTAAGATTGTCTGGATTCACCATATGGAGGCACAGGGTGGTTAGTACAGGGGGAAAACCAAAGAGTAGAATTGGAGGTGGGAAGGAGAGAAAGAAATAGGGTGTAGGTCTCTTCCTAACTTTACTTCACCATTATTCAAGATGAGGCAGTAAGAGAGCTGTTTCAGCTTAACTAGGTCACCTGGAGTTCTGAGGGCAATGTTTAATAATGCTCCTAACATACATCAAAGAATTCTTCTGGAATAACAAGCATTTCAGTTATTTAAAGTACATTCCGTAACAGCTGCCAACAAAGATGGCAGCTAAATAATAATAATAAGCTCTTGGACAAAATCTTTCCCTCTGTTTCTCATTGGTACAATCTGCCGAAAAGCATTCCACACTGCAGTCTGTCTGGCAGAGTATACACATCTCAATTCCAGGAGATTAGGAACATGATCTAGATTGAGGATGGAATTCAGCAAAAGTAGCTCCACGTGTAGTTTTTATCGCAATATCCTTATGCCCTTGAGTTTTCAAGAGCATGAGTGTACACAGCAAGATTTTCAATCCAAAAAATATAACAAATGGAAACAGATCAACATACAGGCCCTGTATAAGACTGCCTGTAAAGCATATATGTGGAACCTTTGGAAAATATGCTTATCAAACGTAATGATGCTGGAAACTCCAGTCTGAGCAGATGAAGTTCCTCTGAAGACAACATTCCTACCAGCAGAAAAACCATGAGGGACTGACAATGCCCCCTCTCTCCAGCAGTCCCCTTGGTATCTTCCAATTGGTTGGGAACCCTCTAGAGTAGATTTTCAGAAACTACAAGGAAGATAAAACAAGGAGACAGTCCCATTATCATATGCTATTGGAGTTGCACTTTGTCATTCATCTGGAGAAAAGCAATAGTCATACTTTTTGAAGCACTGCTCCACACCCTGGTAACATCCAACTGTTTTGTGCTTCATTTCCATCAGCCCAGTGAGCATGCCCAATGGACAGGAATCTTTGGAGTTATAATCTGAAGCACAGGGAATTCACTAATTGGGGAAGGTTGCCTTAAGGTATACTTCGTGAAGTTCTGTCATCACAATCATCTCTCACTTTATCCTTTGCAATTCTTTAGAAGTTGATGAACTTACAAGAGAGCAACATTTTGCAAAGCCAACAATGGATCACAGAGAGAGCTTTATAACTAGTAAAGTCCACTTTAACTGTCCTGGCTCAGTGCCAGGGAATCATGGGAACTGTAGTTTATTGTGGCACCAGAGCTCTCTGACAGAGAAGGCTCAATGTCTCAGAAAAAAAATACAATTCCCATGATTCCCTAGCACTGAGCCAGCACAGTTAAAGTGGACTCAATCTGCACTATTTCTAACAGTCTACAAAGGCCCTAAAAGTCTGCCTTTGCACTTTCTTCTTTGGCCTTCTTTAATAATTGTTCCAAATTCCAAGTGATGTTTTCTGCTAGTAGTATGGTACTTCATGTGTTATTCATCAATAATAACTTTTGTCATTCTGAACACATTCTGAGCTTGGTTGGCCACACATGTCCAATTTTCAATCTTGAAATGTTGGAGGGTATATAAATCTCAAATCAACCAGGTATTGAACCTGGGACCTTCTGCAAACAAAGCATGTGCTTTACCACTGACCTACATTCCCACTGCCAAAGCATTTATCTCACACCTTTCCCTTCTACATGTTTCTTGGTCAAGTCTTGAATTCACATTTTTCCTGAGCACATCCTATTATCCATCAGTCACTAAAGTTATCTCCTCCTTTACAATTCTATGCATGCCTAGTCAAATGTAAGACTCAATGAGTTCAGCAGAATTTACTTCTAAATAAACATGTACCGTAAATAATTGTAACCCAAGCTCTAAAAAGTATTCTTAAAGGCTTGTGAAATACCTTCCTAAACCTCAGAATATAGGCCATTGCCAAGCAATAACTTCCCAGTTTCTTCAAACCTTTCTATTTCTTATCTCCAATCACTAAGCAGAGATAACAGTAGAAGCAATTTACAGATCAGATGGGAAATACCTGGAGGCTGCATGCCAGAGGTCCCCATTCTCTGAGCTATGCAAATATATTACCACTGGCTAAAACAGATTGGTAAGAGTCACAGAAATAATATCAAGAGCGTACAAGTGTACCTTGTTGTTCCTTTATCCTTTCTTGAAAGTGGTCTTTATGCTTTGTGCTAAAACTATAGAAGAATTCTGGGATTCTGAGAACCTCACTCAGTTTATTTTTCAGGTTGACTGAGGACTGTGAATCCTTCCAGACTCTCTTGTTCATTAAAGATTTGCATTAGATATTCTTTTCTTAACAATGAAATTAAATTTACATTTCAAAAATGTCTACCACAAATTTTGAATAGATGTAACTTCAAAGCAGCATCTCAGATTAATTGGAAATTTCATGTTGCTGCTACTATCTTACCAATATTAGGCCTAGAATGATAGAAAATATGTGCATTTGCCCCCTCTGTCTTGCTGTACATGGCATATTAATATATGTGGGTATGTATCAATGCTATTTAATGCCTGCTGTCCATTTCTGTATGCAATTTTAATTTGAAAAAGTAACTTTCTTAATTTGTAATTCTAAATTCATTTGAATCCAAGAGTAAGCAAAGAACACTGTGATAATATGAACATCATGCTATTATCGCTTTTTCCAGAGTTGATCTCCCCAGCCTTTTGAAATAATTTAGCAACACTCTTGAATCAAAAATGACACCCTTGTAAACTTCAGAAGTATTCTTGCTATGTGTCTCAATGAGGCTTTTGTTGGAAAGTGGAGTGAGGGACACTGCTGCTGAATTCATATTTATACAAATATTGTAAGCAGCTAGCACGGTTCATTGTGCCAGGGCTGATCTATCAGTAATCTTTCTGGGAACTTGGATCAACATACATCACAACTGACCTTTTGCCCAGAATTTCTAAGACAAATATTAAATAAAAGGAACACTTCTCTGTTATCCTTGCACAGATGAAAAAATATATTGAACTCACAGTTAACTCTCTATAACAGCTTACCTTCCAAAAATGAGCAAAGGAATCAGCACCACAGAAACAATACTTGTTGCTTAAGTCAGAGGTTGTATTTTGCTTTTTTGTATATTACTCCAAAGGGTCCCTGCACATAAACTCCCCAAAGTTACGAGTCTGAAAAGAACTTTATTAATAAAGGAAAGACATAGATCCTCTTCACTTCTGTGTGGGCCCCAGGCAAAAGGAGAGGATTACGTACCTATAACATCTCACTAGGTTTCTATGCTGGATGCAAAAAAGAGAAAGAGCATTCCCTCCCTCCTCTGCTAGCCTGCCTATTTACCTGTATAGAATTTCATGTACTGCAAATCCTGCAAATCCTAATTGCTTTAGGGTGACAAGGGTAGCACTTAAATACAAGTATGTTGGAAGGATTTTTAATATTTCTGACAGCACAATCCTATAGATCACCTATACTCACCAAGATATCTACAAAAAAGCTTTTTCAAAGGAATTCAAAGAAAACTGGGTACACGACTGCAGCCTTGATGTTATAACATGGTAGTCCACTGCTACAAATTTGCACCTGAGAATATTGTTCCTACCTCTCATTCCCTTTCACACATCAGTTCTATTCAGCAAATCATCCAACAGAGGTATCCATATCCCACAGAAAAAAACAAACCATAACTGGCGTTTTGCATGTACGTTAATTTGTGTAAATATATATTAATCTAAAATTAGTATCAACACTCAGAATGATTTAAAATGGATGAGAACATGACATGACATGACATGACGAACAGGTTGACTTGGAATAATCCTGGCAACCAGTCACACAGATCATTCTCAGATACAGTAAGAACTAGAGGTGCAGTACCGAATGGATCATTTTTGGTTCAGATTTATTCTTCCTCTGTCTCCAGACAGACAAGATCCTACAAGTTACTGCCAAAACACCTGAGGTGGTGGTATATTTTCTTTAACCCAGCCCTAAAAAAATGTTGTCTTATGTATATTCCTTTTAATGTAGCCATAGTTGAATGATACATACAGATATAAAACCTGAATGGGCTGCCAGATCCAGCTTTTCCTTACTCCTGAGACACCAAATCAATTATATGATTTAATTCATCCCAGTCCAGAAGCTTTGAGCAAGAATGAAAGAAACTACTCCTGTTAAGTGACAGATGATGAATATTAAAAAACATCTGTACTTGGAAAACCCCACCTGTATGTTGAAACATTTTTCTTTTGGTTGACATCATATATAGCAGATTATTCTGCAGTACTGGTATACCATTAAAAAAGTCTTCCTCAAACTGGTATCCTCCACATCTGGGTTACAATTCCCATGACATCCAGCCAGCAAAGGAGTTGAACATCAGAGGAATTAACTGTTTCCAGACTACACTGTATGGAGGAAACCAATTTCCAATTATAAAATAAAATATATGGTTTTTTTTGTCTGCATGTGTTTATATGCATTTTTCTGAGTAAATTCTTAAAGAGGTCTGTGATCCAAGATTAATAATGCTGCTGGAGATCAGGGTTTGAATTCTGGTTCAGCCATGTAAACCCACTGGGGCAAGTCACATTCTCTCAGCCTCATATGATAGCAATGGCAAAAACTCCTCTGAAGAAACTTGCCAAAAAAAAACCATGATAGGTTGCCCTAAATCGAAAGCAACTTGAAGGCACACAACAACAACAACAACAATGTGTTTAATATACAGTGGGTCCTTGTTATCTGCTGGGGTTTGGTTCCAAGACCCTTGTGGATAATAAAATAGGTGGGTGCTCAAGTCCCATTAAACACAATGGCTTAGTAAAATGGTCTCCCTGATATAAAATGTTTGCTTTTTGTCATTTATGCATTTTTTAAAAATATTTTCTAATTGTATAACCATACCAGGGTGGTTTTTATGAAGTATGTGTGTTGTAGTCATGTCTCTTAACTTTTGTATATTTTAATGTAATTTTATACTGCTTTTAGATGAAAGTTTACTTCCTCAGATGTATTTGGTCATGCTGCTAACTTCTTTCTTTCAGTGAGTCTCAAGACTGACTACAAGATCTCTCTACATACTGATTCCAGAGACTAACACAGCTATATCTTTGAATTCTGCTTTTAGACAGAATCATAGAATCATAGAGTTGGAAGAGACCTCAAGGGTCAACCAGTCCAACCCCATTCTGCCATGCAGGAACTCTCAATCAAAGCCCCTCTGACAGATGGCCATCCAGCCTCTGTTTAAAGACCTCCAAAGAAGGAGACTCCAACAACTCTTACTGTCAGGAGGTTCCTCCTGATGTTGAGGTGGAATCTCATTTTCCTGTAGTTTGAATCCGCTGCTCTGGGTCCTATTCTCTGGAGCAGCAGGAAAAAAGCTTGCTCCATCCTCAATATGACACCCCCTCAAATATTTAAACAGGGCTATCATATAGATGATTTTGACCATTAAATTTTGTTGTAAAGAGATCTTGTAGCACCTTTGAGACACAGGGAAAGAAAGAAGTTGTCAGCATGAGCTTTCCTAGACTTAAGTCTATTTCCTCACCAAACGCATTATGAGGAAGGAGACTTTTATGTCTAGGAAAGCTGCTGCTGCCAACTTCTTTCTTTCAGTTATTCTCAAAGGCGCTACAAGATGATGAAGATGATGATGATGATGATGATTTATACCCGGCTCTTCAGCCAAAAGGCTATCAGAGCGGCTTTCAAATTGTTAATTAGACATTTCCCTGCCCTCAGGCGATTCTACAGGCTAAACACCTGCTTTTAGAGGATTTTGACTGTTTTAAATTTTGTGGTAATGTTTGGGTTGGGTTGGGGTTTGTTTCTGTTTTTTAAATTTTCTTTCTAAAAAAATAATAATAATCTGTGAGCCGCCTCTTGGGTCCCTTCTGGGAGGAAAGGCGGTATACAAAACGAAATGAAATAATCATGATAAGGCTAATCCCTCCTCCTCCTCCTCCTCCTCCTCCTCCTCCTCCTCACCTGGATGGCCTGTCCATCGGGGAAGGCGGCGGGTCCCCCGACCAGCTTGCAGTAGAGCTCCATGCGGGGCCTGCCCTCCTCGTCCTGCCCGCAGGTGGCCGTGGCCCCAATGCTGGCCCTCTCGGCCAGGTTGAAGTAGGGCGGCTGGAGGCTGCTGAGGGACCCGGCGGCCAGGCCCCAGCCCCAGCCCCAGCCCCACAGCGCCAAGAGGAGCCAAGAAGCCATGGCCAAAGGGGGCTCCCTTCTCCCTCTTCCTCCTGCCAGCCTCCTCGCCATCCTCTCACGGCTTCCCTCAGAGGCGACGCTCGTTTGTGCCTTTGAGGAGGCGGCGCCGCCTGAGCCCAGAGGGAAAGGAAACCAGCCTCCTTCCCTCCCCTTCAATTCTCCTGGGAGCCTTTTGTTTTTTCTGCCGACTGGGCACCGAAAGAGAAGGAGAAGGCACCCCCTGCTGCTCGGCCGCCAACTTCGCAGGAATGGCTCCTGAGGCGGCGGCGACGATGATGGCGGCGGCTGAGGGGAATCTGAGGAGAATTAATTTTCCTCAGCAGCAGCCGCAAAGAAGGAGCCTGTTAGGCCTCTCGGGATAAAACCCACGCCTGGGCAGCACTGAGGGGAAATCATAGGAAGAATTAACATTCAGGGGTAGCTGTGTTGGCCATTTAGCAAATTCAAACAAAAAAAAATCTATCGGGGATACCTTTATTGGCCAACCAAAATGCACATATATACTTGTTGCAAGCTTTCGAAGCTTCACTGGCTTCTTCTTCATCAGGCAAGATGTTACAAACCAAACGGGAGAAGAACAATTGGAGATGTTAGTCAGATGCCTACATGTTGTTTCAGTCTTTAGTTAAGATGGTATGTGGCGAGGAGGATATCTTTTGTAGGCAGGATCCTCCTGCTACCCCTTCGCAAAGTCCAGGAAATTTAAAATCCATTTGCATCTTAACAGGGACCCCTCTTTTGCAATCCAATATGTCTCCATTCCAGTGAAGCCACAGGCCTCTTTGTGGCAGAGAATAATGGATTCCTCAAGAAGTCTCCATGTGTTTGTATCAGGCATATTTTGGTGGATATAGAGGTAAAACATGTGAATTCACTCCAAATGTAAGAAAACTTGTTTTACCTTAAAGTTTCCAGTCCATAGGCTATTCTTGGTTCCCCTGTTGCAGCTACAATGCGGTATCTCACAATAGAGAAAACATTCATGGGTAGCTGTGTTGGCCATTTAGCAAATTCAAACAAAAAGTCCATCAGTGGTACCTTTACAGGCCAACCAAAATACACAATACACTTGTTGCAAGCTTTCGAAGCTCCATGGGCTTCTTCATCGGGCAAGATGTTACAAACCAAACAGGAGAAAAACAATTGGAGATGTTAGATGCCTACATGATGTTTTAGTATACCATGTTTAGTATACCATGTTTTTTAGTATACCATGTTTTTTAGTATACCATGTTTTAATATACCATTAAGATGGTATATGGTGGGGAAGATATCTTTTGTAGGCAGGATCCTCCTCCTTCTGGCCCTGTGGCTATAGGAAGAGCTAGTACATAGATGTTGTAGCACCTTTGAGACTAACTGAAAGAAAGAAATTGGCAACATAAATAAATATAAATGGCTATAAATAAATAATTTATTATTATTAATATTTTTATTATAAGCTTTAGAGCTGTTTGACAGTGGAGCACACTCCCTCAGAGGGTGCTGGAGTTTCCTTCTCTGGAGGTCTTTAAACAGAGGCTGGATGGCCATCTGTCGAGGATGCTTTGTGTGTGTTCCCTCATGGCAGAATTGGGTTGGAGTGGATGGCCCTTGTGGTCTCTTCCAACTCTGTTTCTGTGAACATCACTTTTTGACAGTGTTCTGGTACCTATCCTGTCCAATAAGCAGGGTGTTGTACCTAACCAGGTATAAATAGGAAAAAAGTAAGAAGTTAAGTAATGGTAAAAGTAATAACCAGGATATCAACAAAGTTTGTTAAATGTTCAATTTACGTTAAAAACAAAGGTATATCATGCAAACTTTGTCTTACATAAAGAACCTAAAATGCACACTTTAAGGATGCAACTACAGTGTGCCTTAAAAATAATAATTTTGTAATGATACAATTCCTGAGAGGATCACGCCCGTGCCAAAGACTTGATGGTCCTGGATAAGTACTCCAATGTATCTCTCAGCAGAGGTTCTGTGAATTCAGTCTCAAATGATCACCAGTCAGACGCGTTATGACCTATATATGGCTAGGGTATCAGTAAGTATCTGCTATTTACTCCACAATATGTGGAGTAAATACTATCCAAAGAATTCACAAACCTCCCTCCTATGCATCAGAGCACCTGGTGCTATCAACCCATGAACTAGGTTCTGCTTTTTAACCATGTTTACTTTTTTACAGTGTTCTGGTCCCTGACCTGTCCAATAAGCGGGGTGTGCCTGCATAATTTTAGCCCTTGGATAACTCCTTTCAAATCTGAAAAAAAAAAAATGGAGAACATTCACTGCACCCCTGACATGTCAGTCTTTCCTCAAATCCTGTGCATTCCTACAAATCTCAGATGTGGTTGGTTGACATTCAATACAAGCCTAATTCAAGCAGGGGCAGAAAAAAGCAATGTGGCCAACTACTGGCAATGATCAGGTGAATGCCTTCTGTTGTTTTCTCCATACACATACACATTCCTTGAGAACTACAGAAGATGTAGAAGTCTCCACCATTCAGTATTCATTATTTCAGTGGCCAGAATGTTGGAGACCAGGTTTTGATTCCTACTCAGCCATAAAACCCACTGGGTGGGCAAGTCACATGCTCTCAGCCTCATGGGAAGGCAATGGCAAACCTCCTCTGAACAAATCTTGCCAAGAAAATCTCATGATAGGTTCGCCTTAGGGTCACCATAAGTCAGAAATGACTCGAAAGCATACAACACACACACACACACACACATATACATTGTGGCTCTAAAACTGCTGTGAGGTCTTAACGGCCATTTTCCAAGGAAAAGAATTAATAGAATTATAGAATTGGAAGAGACCAGAAGGGCCATCCAGTCCAACTTCCTGCCATGTAGGAATACACAAAGTCCTCCCAACATATGGCCATTCAGCCTCTTTTTAAAATCCTCCGAAGAAGAAGACTCTACCACTCTCAGGCAGCAAATACCACTGTCGAACAGCTCTTACTGTCAGGAAATTCCTCCAAAGGTTGAGATGGAATCTCTTTTCCTGTAGCTTGAATCCATTGTTCTGAAAAGAAGCTTGCTCCGTCCTCAATGTGCCATTCCTTCAAACACTTAAACAGGGCTATCATATCACCACTTAACCTTCTATTCTCTAGGCTAAACATACCCAGCTCCCTAAGTCTCTCCTCATAAGGCATGGTTTCCAGACCCTTCACCATTTTGGTTGCCCTCCTTTGGACACACTCCATCTTGTCAATATCCTTTTTGCATTGTGGTGCCCAGAACTGACACAGTAATCCAGGTGAGGCCTGACCAAAGCAGAATAGAGTGGCACTATTACTTTCCTTGATCTTGACACCATGCTTCTATTGATGCAGTTGTATCTAGAATCGTATTGGCTTTTTTAGCTGTTGCATCACACTGTTGACTCATGTTCAACTTGTGGTCTACTAGGACTCCTAGCTCCCTTTCACATGTAGTCTTGTTAAGCCAGGTGTGCCCTGTCGTATAACTGTGCATTTAATTTTAATTTTTATTTTGCCTTAAGTGCAGTACCTCACATTTCTCACTGTTGAAATTCATTTTGTTAGCTTGGACCAGCTTTCCAATCTACTGAAGTCATCTTGAATTTTGATCCTGTCCTCTGGGGTATTAGCTATTCCTCCTAATTTGCTTTCATTTGAAATCTTGATAAGCATGCCCCCTGATAAAGATATTGAATAGCATTGGGCCCAGGACAGAACTCTATGGCACCCCAGTGGTCACTTCTTTCCAGATGAAGAGGAGCCATTACCGATAAAGCAGTTAAAGATTATTACAAAAAGTCTATAAATATCTAAAACCTTGTTTTCTACTGTTCCAGAGCATGCAACTTGAGCAAATAGATTCAAAATACAAGAAAGAAGATCCCTGACTAAAACATTAGGAAAAACTTCCTGATGTTAAGAGCCAAGACCAAATTAAGATGGTTTGATCCCTAGGGCAGTTTCAAAAATGAAGTTTCCTTTGTGTCTGCAAGATATTTAAAGAGTGGTGCTACAAAAAATAAATACATACTAAATAGAATAAGAAGTACAATACACAGCAACACAATTTCCTTGACCCATTTCCTATCATCCTACTTTTAATTCCAGATCTCCCAACTTCTGAAATGTCTTTTGAGGCCAGGGTTCAAATCCATGCTAAACCATAGGCATGGGTGACCCTGGGCAAATCACACTCTTTTAGGACGTTATCACACGGGGCAAATCTGCTGGTTAATCCACATAAATCCCAAACAAAAACTGGATTTGTGCCTCGCGTTTTCACACAACGTTGCACAGAAACTGGACAGAAAGTGGACAGAAACTGGTGTTATCCAAGATCTTTTGAAATTCGGTAGTTTTGAGGAAATGCAAATGCGAAATTAAGGTAATTTCGCATTTACTGTAATGTGAAAAGCAAATGCACATTTGGAAGCATTTCCCCGCATTTTCCCATGGTTCCGTGGGGTTTCCCATGGGTCATCGAGGCAGCGTCTCCTTATTACGTTTACTTCCGGTTTTGCTTGGGTGACAAACCTGCCGGCTAGACATGAGCCTCTCTGCTTCGTCTTTCTAAATGTATCTGTCTTTTACTAGAGATATCAGGCCGTGGTTGATGTGGGGTTTGTGAAGGAACAGAATTGGGGCCAAAACACGCGGCCAAAGCAATGATGAAATGGGGAAAAGGAAGTGACGAAAACAACATCTGCCAGCCACGGCAAGGGCTTTTCTCACTTGTGTGTGAACATTAAATGCACTTACTGTAATTTCGCATTTAAGGTAATTACGTGTGAAAGCCATTTGCGGAATCAAGGTTTATTTTCGGTTTATTTTCGGGATTTCTCATTTCCACTTTATTATCGCTTTGTGGCCCACGTGTGATAACGTCCTTAGCCTCAGAAGAAGGTAATGGCAACCCCCCTCTGAACAAATCCTGCCAAGATAGACACATGATAAGTTTGACTTTGTTGTCGTGTGCCTTCAAGTCATTTCTGACTTATGGTGACTCCAAGGCAAATCTATCACAGAGTTTTCTTGGCAAAATTTGATCAGAGGCAGTTTGCCTTTGCCTTCTGAGGCCGAGAGAGTATGACTTGTCCAAGGTCACCCAGTGGGTTTCCATGGCTGAAAGGGGATTCAAAGCATGGTCTCCAAGATCCTAGTCCAACACCCAAACCAGTATACCACATTGGCTCTCAAATTTGACTTAGTGTCAGTATAAGTTAGAAATGAGCGGAACGCACATAACAACAACAAACTTATGTGGTTGCTTACCAGGAGTGAAGAAAATGTGGTTTGTGGGTCCCATATAGCCAAAAAACAACAACAAAAAACCCTCTGATCTACCTAGAGGTTGTTTTTTTTTTCCTGGGGAAATATCACTTAAGTGCCCTAAAGAAATGTGTTTTCTCTTAAAACACTCCCAAAGCCTCCTTACTGTGCCAGAAATCAGCTAACAAATAACAGAAAAAAAGTCTAACGAATTAGAAGTGGATCTGGCTTAGTTCCAGTTACTTCTGAGCTGTATTTTCTGCCAATTTTAACCAAAAATGCAGAGGTCCGTGGGATGGGGTGGAAAAGTGGAAATCGATCCTTTGCCCTTGCTATATACAATTTTTATGCAAGTCTGTATCTTTTTTTTTTCTCCCCCTGCCCAGAGTCTTTTTCTGATTGATTTGTCTTTTGGGGTAATGTTTATATGACTGCCCTAATAGGCTTTGGAATTTAACCCACTGGTATGCAAGAAAAAAAGATGTGAGGGTTGTCTACACTGATCATACAAATTCAGCTTCACCTTGCATTTCCCTGGGCTGCAATGACCCTGTTAGTGCCACACTTACTTGAAACAAACTGGGCTTAAGCTGTACTGACTGTCACACATTTCCCATGCCCAGATTCAAATTGGTACAAAAGGGATACAAATTTTTTTCTCCCCAGCATGCCAAAACCTATCAACCAATAGCCTTATTGTTTACCTGACAATCTTGCCAGTTTGCACTCTAATTGGTTGCAAGAGATCATGAGGAAGGGAGGGAAGTCAAAATGTCTCCTTCCCCCCACCCTGCCTATCTATTATTTTATTTTTTAAAATGTGGTTTTAATGTTTCCTGATGTACACACACACACACACACAGAGGACAGAAGTTGCCCATCTCTTTCACTGCTATGGAGCACTTCATCCCAGTTGCTGCCGCCCCTTCTCCAGCAGAGCTCTGCTGGCAAAATTGCTCCAAATCCAATTTACCCCCTCTTCATTGATTTCATGGTTGGGCTCTGCTGGGGAGAAGCCAGCAACAACCAGATAAAATGCTCCATTGCTCCATCCAGCAAAGGAGAAGGGCAGCTTTATTTCCCATAGTGCATTGGAACTAATGGTAGATGGGGCAACTCCCTCCTTCTTGAGTGAGTGAATGAGGGAGGGAGCAAACACATGGCTGGATGCCCTAATCCCTGTAAATACAGAGGGATGACTGCATGTTAAACAAGTTAATAAAATACTAAATATGCTTCCATTTCAGAAGCCCTGCTAGCCTTCAGTTACTATGTGTATATACAGACACACACACACACATATATATATATATATATGGACGCAGTGGCTCAAATGGTTAAGACGTTGACTCTGTTGATTGTAAGATCAGCAGGTTGGCAGTTCGGGCCCTGGGTCCTGCATGATGGGGTGAGCTCCCATCACCAGTCCCAGCTTCTGTCAACCTAGCGGTTCAAAAGCATGCAAATGCAAGTAGATAAATAGATACCACTTTGGTGGGAAGGTAAACAACATTCTGTGCAATCATTTTGGCCACATGATCACAGAGTAGTCTCTGGCAACGCTAGCTCTTTGGCTTAGTAATGGAGATGAGCACCACCCCTATGGTCGGACACGACAATCTTGTCAACGGGGAATACCTTTACCTATGCCTTCAGTTACCACCTATAACTACACCCTTTACCTATATATTATGTGTGTGTGTGTATGGCAACACACACCAAACTTGCCCACCAATTAGTCCACCCACCTCAATTCTACCTCTATTCTGACACATGTAAAAAATCAAGGTTTTCCTAAAACTCCAGAGTAAAAAGTAAGTTTTTTAAAATTCATATTAATGCTACACTGTTTGTTCTTACAGAACTGGAAATGAAGTGAAGATGAATTCTTTTGCTTGTGTAGACAACCACATGATCTGCCTGCCCACTTCATTCCTACTCATCAAAATCTTCCAAAGCAGTTGGCAGTAAGTTATCAAGTAACACTGGCAGTTTACTGATGCTGTTTTAACCTTGACAAAGTGCTGAATTAGCCTCTGGCACAGGAAGGCTGAGAGGTGATTTTTGACACTCTGCAGAAAAAGTTCAATGTAATGTGTAAGTCAATATTTCTGTAGCAGGAAGCATATGTTTCAGTCAACATTTTAATCTCTGAAAAATTAAGGCTCAGCTATACATCACATAGAAGCATGTATAGCTGTATCCACCCATCTCTTCTCTCTTCCTCCCACCTCAAGAGCCCTAATCCAACACTCAAACCACCATACCACATTAGCTCTCTAACTATATATGCAAATATATATACAACTTCAGTCCAGGCTGTCTGAAGGAATGTATCTCCCTATGTGAGCCTGTCTGAGCTCCAAGATCTTTGGAGGAGGCCCTTCCTTCACTTCCACCACCTTCCCAGGCACATTTAATGAGAACAAGAGAGAAGGCCTTCTCAGTGGCTGCTCCCAGACTATTGAACTCCTTCCCTAAGGAAGCTAGGATGACACCCATCTTGCTGTTTGTCTGACCGCAAGTGTTTTTTTCTATTCTGTCAGGTTTTAGGAATTGACCACAATGGGCTTGTAATATTATGCTGTCTTGTTGATTTCAAATATGCTTTTGATAGAATAGATTCTTTAATTGCATTTTAAAATAACTTTAATGTATTTCTATTTATGTTTTCACATGTATTTTAACCTATATTGATTTAATATTTTGTAAACTGCCTTGAGACCCAATATTAAGAACAGGATACAAATGAATACAACAATGATAAATAATCATAGACACACAGTATGTCTCATCACAGAGGGAAAGGTGACGTGTGTGCCTGCTCTGTCTGATGCCTAAGAACTAAATATTGACCTGGAACTCCAAAACCCTTGTTACTAGTCTTGTTCTTTATGCCAGACAACCCTTCAAATAGATGTCTGCCCTCTGTTAAGCAAGACACTGGGCCACTGTAGGACCTGTTAAACTCAGTCACATGTTAAATCAGGAAAGTTTAATCAGTTCTTCTTGATTCAAGCTGAAGCGTGTTCAGAGGAGGGCGATCAAAATACTGAAAGGTCCAGAAACTATGCCCCATGAGGAGCGGCCTAGGGAGCTGTGTATGTTTAGCTGGGAGAAGAAAAGATTAAGAGGCAACTTGATAACCATGTTTAAATATTTGAAGGGTTGTCACATTGAGGATGGAGCAAGGTTGCTTTCCTGCTGCTCCAGAGACTAGGACACAGAGCAATGGATTCAAGCTACAGGAAAAGGGATTCCACCACAACATTAGGAAGAACTTTCTGACAGTAAAAGCTGTTTGACAGTGGCATTTGCTGCCCCGAAAGTGGTAGAGTCTTCTTATTTGGAGGATTTTAAACAAGAGCTGAATGGCCACCTGTTGAGAGGACTTCGATTGTGTATTCCTACATTGCAGGGGGTTGGACTGCATGACACTTCTGGTCTCTTCCAATTCTATGATTCTATGAATTCTTTTCCTTGGAAAACAGTCATTAAGACCACACAGCAATTTTAGAGCCACTATGTGTGTGTGTGTTGTGTGCTTTCAAGTCATTTCCAACTTATGGCGACCCATGAGATTTTCTTGGCAAGATTTGTTCAGAGGAGGTTTGCCATTGCCTTTCCCTGAAGCTGAGAGCATGTGACTTGGCCAAGGTCACCCAGTGGGTTTTATTGCCGAGTAGGAATCAAAACCTGGTCTCCAGAGTCCTCTTCAAACCATTACACCATACTGGCTACTGAAATAATGAATACTGAGTGGTGGAGATTCCTACATCTTCTGTAGTTCTCAAGAATGGGTATGTATGGAGAAAACAACGGGAGGCATTCACGTTATCATTGCCAGTAGTTGGTCACATTGTTTTCTTCTGCCCCTGCTTGAATCGGGCTAGTATTGAATGTCAACCAACCACATCTGAAAGATTTGTAGGAATGCAAATCCCATAGGATTTGGGGAAAGATTGACATGTCAGGCGTGCAGTGAATGTTCTCCATATTTTCTTTCAGATTTGAAAGAAGTTATCCAAGGGCTAAAATTATACAGCCACACCCTGCTTATTGGACAGGTCAGGGACCAGAACACTGCAAAAAAAGTAGAAATGGTTGAAAAGCAGAACCTAATTCATGGGTTGATATAACCAAGGTGACAGAGAAAAGGAAAGGCATGGAGTCGATGGGGGGTGAGGGTGGGAATGTATGGAGTCAAGTAAACTGAGAGGGGGAAAAGATATGGACTCAATTGAGAGGGGGGAAAGCAGTGCATTGTTGCAAAACTGTTGTGAAAATACTGGCGAAAGAACGGATCATGCATTGAATATACAGTATTGGGTAGTAATTTAGAACAGATGAAAGACTAGGTCATCAAAAAGTGAGGCATCAAAAAGTGGTGGACAACTGCATAATGGACAGGGTTCATCACTTCGGTTAGCTCCTTTAGAATATAGCCCAGAGAGGATTAATAGTACCCCTAGCCTAGAAGACAAGAGCTGCTTCTGGTGATGTGCAGAATGGCTGTTTGCTTAAATGTGTGTGAATTGAGATGGCAGAGGATAACAATCAAAAGGTTATGTAAAACTAGCTCTTAAAATAAGACCAAGTTGAGGGGACTGTTCAGAATGGAAAGCTGTAGTGCTGTAGTTCAGGTGAGGGGCCCAAAAAATCTGAAATACTCGAGATCAACTTAGGGGCAGTTAACAACAACAACTTCACCAGAGGACAAACCCCAGAATTCCATAGGACTGAGCCATGACAATTAAAGTAGAATCAAACTGCTATAATTGTGTAGTATGGATATGTCCTATATCTGTGTTGCAATAACTTTTATCATTCAATAAAAAGAACTTTTTTAAAAAAACTGCAAGGTGTTTGGACATTCAGAATGTCAGAGGACTTTGGTCAGAAGAGTTCTGAATAAGTAGGGTGTTTCAGGTTGCTGTTCTGAATGCAATAGCAGAAGTGCCAACATCACCACTTTTTTTTTTACCTATATGACAAAAGGAACTATTGCCAGCAGCACATTAAAAACAGGATGTGAAATACAAAGGATGTAATGTCTGTTTTCTCATCAAGTATTTATCTGGCAAGATAGGTGACAAGACTGCATCAGTAGCACATGGAACAAATGAAATGCTATTCCTGACTTTTAAAGATTCCCTTATTATCTGCCAACAGCTGCTTGCATTACAATCTAACATAGGTTTGGATAGATGGCTAGTCATATGTTAGCATCTCACTCCTTTGCTTTCCACACTTGGAGACCAGTGGCATAAATTCTAGGGCAGGTAGCCAGTGTCCTGTGTAGATTTTGTATTTTTAATTATGCTTTTGTAGAATATCAGATGTTCTTATTTATATTTGTGAAACACTAGGCTGGGCAAAATTCCATTAAGACACAAATGGAAAACAAGTATTAAGTGTAATTTGCCCACAGTGCTCTGAACTTAGCAAGAGAAGCCAAGATGCCTAAATAGTTGCAGACCACAAGCACACAAAAAGCTCCTTTGTGTTTATGGCTTGTGTGTTTTCCTGGATCAAGTTAGTGTGCTCTCCAGCATGCTTCAGATCAGGATCAAATTGTTAAAAATCAGCTTCATGATCAGCTGAAAGTTAATCCTCACCACATGCTAACTTTTGCAAATTGCATCTACTGTGCATCTTACTTTAAAGGCAATAATGTGGAATCTAGGGCCTAAGCAGACTGCCAGAAATAGTGCACATTAAATTGAGGCACTGCCCTGGCTCAGTGCTAGGGAATCATGGGAACTGTAATTTATTGTGGCACCAGAGCTCTCTGACAGAGAAGGCTCAATGTCTCACACACACACAAAAAAATACAATAATGTGATTCCCTAGCACTGAGCCAGGGCAGTGCCTCAATTTAATGTGCACTATTTCTGGCAGTCTGCTTAGACCTGGGGCCTCGGCAGACGACTCAATTGAGCCGTCTCCGAGGCCAGGAAGAGGAGGGGCCACCGCACGCGCGGCGGCCCTTCCTCTTCCTGAGGTCGCCCTGAACGCTTCCGGGTCACCGCACGCCGGACGCGTTCAGGGCGACCTCCCTCCACAGCGTCCGGACGCGCTGTGGAGGATAAGTCGCAAAAAGGGCGCCCGCCGCTTTTAGGGCGCTCTTTTTGCGACTTATGAAAGGAGTGCCTTTTTGGCGCTCCTTTCAGGGTCGCCGGGGAGGCGCCGCGGTGAGGCTGCCATAGCCCCGCGGCGCTCCGGACCAGGGCGCTCCAAACGCCCTGGTCTGCATCCCCCCCTAGTCCCCATCCTTGGTCCCAGGATGAAAAGATGCAAGGCTGTGGCTGCCCATCATATATGAGAATATATCTGGCCCAAGGGGGCTTTCTTGGCTAAAGGTGTATTGTTAAGGGAGGCTGCTATTAATTGTTCTATTACCCAGAGCCCTGTTAGGAGAATGAGGGTGTTGCCACAAGATATTCTGTCTGTCAAAAGTCAAAATGTTCCTGATCCTCCGACCTTTAATACAGATTAGCTTCCTCAAGAACTCTGGAATCATTGAGAAACTAACCAGTCAAAACCATAAGGAAGAAATGCTCGAACTTTAACAGCAATTGTTTGGGAAACCCCAGACACCAAACAAAATTATAAATAAAATAAAAGCATAACTTCAAATACAAAAGTTCCTCATTTCAGTGCATATCTTATGACTCAGTTCATGAATAATCTCAAGAATCAAGGATGTAAATCCAGTTTGTAATTCCAGCTATAGCAGACTTATCAAATAAATTACTGAGCAGCAAATCAATACTTATGTAAATCCCATTGATGTAATGGGCCGCTTCTCAGCCTTTTGGCTAAGATCAAGTGTTCTTATCAGATTTAATGGATCTACTCTAGTTAGGATTTGCAATTGGATTTAGGCCAGAAGCTTTGGCTAACTTGGATATTAGGAAGAATGAGGCAACTGCCTCAGCAGCATATCTGTTGTATCATAAAGGAGCTTCAGATTGCTTGGGAAATTTTTTTTGTCACAAGTACCAAAATAATTTGTCACAGGTTTAGGATAATCTGTACTTTGACCTGGCTAAAATGGAAGAACAGCAAAAGCTTTCAGTTCCTTTAAGCCCTGTTGAACTCAGTAGGCTTAAATGTAAGTATATTGGGTATTGCCTTAGAATCATGTTGACGAACCTATGGTATGTGTGCCATCTCTGGCACACAAAGCCATATTGGAGGGCATGCAGAAAGATGGGAAAGTGAGGGAAGAGGAGGAACAGTTTGCGTCTGCTCCTCCTCTTCCCCCACCCTCCCATCGCTTCAAGTGCCTCTCCAGAGACAGGTGAAGGCACAGGGATGGGGAATAGGAGGAACAGGCATGCACCTGTTCCTCTACTTCCCCCTGCCCTCCTGTGCCTTCAACTGCCTCCCTTCTGAGCTTTCAGCTGCCTCTCCAGAGACAGCTGAAGGCCCAGGGCAGCAGAGAAGAGGAGGAGCAGGCACACTCCTGTTCTTCCTCTTTCCCCCTGCCCTGTTCTCCCGGGCCTTCGGCTGCCTCTCCGGAAAGGCAGCTGAAGGCCTGGGGGGGTGTAGGGAGAAGAGGAAGAAAAGGTGCATGCCTGTTCCTCTTCTCCCCCCCTCACCCCCCTGGGCCTTCAGCTGTCTCCGGAGAAGCAGATGAAGGCCCGGAAGGGAGGGGGAAGAAGTCCCACCCCCGAAGGGCAGAAGTCCCATCCCCAGCACTGGGTAACACTCGGTGCTGAAAGGCCTTTCAGTTTGGGCACTCACTGCCTTAGAACATGTCATGCAGTACAATCCTATGCATATTTACTTTGATGTAAATTCCATTATTTCAATTAGTCTTTCTGTCTAGGATAGAGTACTTAGGTTACACTGTTCAATTCTGGATAACAGAATATTTGTAGAACATCTATATACCATATGTGCAAAACAGAGCAAGTAGAATCTCTTTTAAGATGCTATCAATCCAGGTTATTATAGTAAACAGCTTCCATATGTCATATATACTGTTCCCATCCTCATGCCATGAACAAACACATTGTCACCTCCATACCCAAACAACATTCAGATAGTGTATTAAAATAGATTTTACTGTACTGTAAGTTTTTATTTTAGCACTATCAAGTGCCCATTAGTAAGCCAGAACTTATAACCTTCTAGATGCAACATTGTTATATTGATCTTAACATAATTATACACCAGTATGATGTAAACAGTTGGCCCTTGGTATCTGCGGACTTGCCGAATGGATTTGAGTATCCGCGGACAGCCAACAAATTTTGTCCCCAATGGTGGTGCATACATGTGGCATGCTACACCATTGAAGTCCCGTTTTCCCTGATGGTGCAGCGCATGCATGTGCAATCATTGGGGACAACAGAACTTAAGCATCCATGGATTTTGGTATCCGTGGGAGGGTCCAGAATGGATTCCCTGTGGATACTGAGGTCCGATTGTACCCTAAAGGCACCAGGTCCCATCTGATCATGGAAGCTAAATGGGGTCAGAACTGGTTAATACTTGGATGTAGGCCAATGTAGGTATATTGGGTATTGCCTTAGAACATGTCATGCAATGCAATCTGAATACCAGGTGCTGTAGGCTATATTTGAGAGGAAAGAACTGGTGAAACAACCTCTGAGTATTTCTTGCCTAAGAAAACCCTATGAAATTCATGGGATCACCATAAGTTGACAGATGACTTGAAGGTACACATGGACACATGCGATGTAAACAGAGACAATAATGCCAAGACAACCTTAGGAAAGACATGAAAACTAATTCAGCTTCTCTTATTGAATAATTTAAGGCTAGGTAAACAGTTAACTAGAGAATGAGTCATAAAATACATAAAAAGGAAAAGGGATGGGGAAGAGAAAGTTGGCAAAAGAAAGCATGAAATCATAAACTTGTACACAATGTACTAAAGTCACACAGCAAAATCATAAAGAAAAAAATTCCTTAGATGGGAGGGGAGGAAAAATATTTTTATACTCATAGCTCTACATTTTAGAAAGGTAGATCCACTTATTGCAGGATTGGTATACATTCCTAGAGTGAAATGCAAGCTAAAATCCAGGGTAAAAATAGGAAGTCCTCACTAGAATACACCTAATGAGTCATGTATGGATCTTAAATACATGTTGACTTACTAAGTTCCCACCGATTCAGTGGGTTGACTCTAGTCAGGACTACAGATTTGATGTTCAATTCATTGGGTCTTCTGAGAAGAAATATAAAGGGCTGTATTACCAGTGATGAGAGTCAGTGTGGCATAGTGGTTTGAATGTTGGACTACAGCTCTGGAGATAAGGGTTCAATTCCCCACACAGCCATGAAACCCACTAGGCGACCCTGGGCAAGTCACATGCTCTCAGCCTCAGGGAAAGACAATGGCAAAACTCTTCTGACCAAATCTTGCCAAGAAACCCTGATGATAAGGTCACCATAAGTTAGAAACAATTTGAAGGCACACAAGAACAACATTATCAGTGATACAAAGACATAATGGAATTTGTTGCAGGCTGATAAATTTGTTTTGAGCAGCATACACAGCAGTGCCACTACTGAATGGAACCCAAAGTACATTGTTGCTCACTCACTGCAAATATCGTATCCAGCTGTCTGTCACCAAGTATACAGGAAACAGTCTGGGTATGCATATTGTGGCAAAAAAGCTTCATCAAAGCAAAGGATTTGTCATTCATGTACCTGACTTGTATTTTGAGATACATCTAGTTCCTGGAAAATCAATGTCCTTTCTTTACTATAGAGAAAGAAATATTTTGCTTCTGTCTCTAGACAAGGCACCTAGTCTTGTCCAGGGTAGAAATAAGAAAATTACACTGAATGGAAACTACTGTTTGGATTCCTGCCTCACCAAACCATCATGGTTAAACTATAGAATTTGCTAGCACAGTTAAATAGTGATGTTTGCCAACTTGAGACAGCTTTAAAAGGAGGTTGGAGAAATTCATGGACGATGGGGCTATTGCTGATTACTGGGCAAGATGCATATGTATTCTGTCTAGTACCAAAAGTAGGATGACTATGTATATTAGTTGCTGGCAGACATAAAAAGGGGAGTGCTATGGAACCCAAGTGGGCATCCCATAGGCAACAAGTTGGCTACTGTTTGAACGTGGTCCTGTACTACATATTCCTTTGGTCTGATCCAGAATGAGACTTCCTATATTCTTAACCTAAGTGAACAATTTCCTGTCCATATAGGGCAGGGATGGAGATTGTGTGATTCTCAAAATATTGCAAGATTATCAGTCCCAGCAGCCCTAGCCAGCAAGTACATGGTGAGGGATAGTAGGTTATGCCATGTAACAACATCTAACAATATTTCCTATCCCTACTGTAAAATGGCTCACAGTTATCTAATGACTGGATCTCCAAATTATAATGTGAATTGAATCTTAGCATTATCCTGCCATTGTGATATATTGTGATAAGGAATATACCTGGTCTATATCAATTCTTCATAAAATACAACACATGGGTATTGCCACTCTATATACTAATCAGGGGCCAGTGTCAGTGTTACTTACCTGGCTGCCTGGAACCCACTAATGACAGTGAGCCTCCTCCGTCTTAACAATATTTTCCTCTGGTCTGATGCTGGAAAATGGGAAATGTATGCATTTTGGGAAATCCCTTCTTCAAGAGCTAATTCTTCTGTTTCACTTTTTCTGTTGTTGTAGCCAGAGTTTCTAGCATTCAATGCTAAGGTTCAATTTCACCCAAAGAAACACATCAGCAGAACAGATTAAAAAGCCTTTTTTACAACAGCACGGCTTAACATATGTTTTATTCCACAAGAAGAGGGGAATACATCTCCCACTTTCCTGCATCCCATGATGTTCTTTCCCTTCAACCTTCTCTCCAATGACCTGAGTCACACAGTATGATACTCATTCCCAATGTGTGCTCCCAATAGTTGCTTTCAAAAATCTCATCTGTTGTTCTCTGGCTCCATCCGCTTTGTTCAGAGACAAATTATCCAAGGTGTATCTACCCAATTTATACATATGTAACTCTGATCTGAAAGTTTTGCCCTTCCAGTGCTTAATCTATTCTAGATAGTTCAAAGATCCAGTGCCTTTTTCTGCAGTTTCTTGCATCTTCTATTTGTTTACGTACTTATATATTTTGTATCTTGCCTTTCTCCCAAAAAGGGACTCAAGGCAGTTTACAAAAAGTTAACAACCAGATACAATTAAAAACCTAATGCTACAAAATACATAATTAAACATCATGTTAAAATGTCCATAATTTACAACAGTATAAAATATTTAAAAGACATAAACATAAAATTAAAATATAGCACATGCACCACATTTAAAAAACAAACCCTTCTGCACCCACAGTTACCATAATCTCCAAATGCCGGTTTAAAAAGAGAAATGTCTTTACCTGTCCGAAAAAGAAAAGCAGAGAAGGAAACACAATAAGAAAAAACTCAGCAGCCCAGGAGCAATCACCCAAAGGTTCTTTCATGTGTCTTCACCAGACAGGCCTGTGACAATAGTGGGATTGTGAGAAAGCCCTTTGTTGAAGATTTTACAACTTGGGCAGGCTTGTATAGGGAGATACGGGCCGTGTCTACAATGCAGAAATAATCCAGTTGACACCACTTTAACTGCCATGGCTCAATGCTATGGGATTCTGGGAATTGTAGTTTTGTGAGATGTTTAGCATTCTCTGTCAGAGGGCTCTGGTACCACAAGAAGCTACAATTCCCAGAATTCCATAGCACTGAACCATGGCAGTTGAAGTGGTGTCAACCTGGGTTATTTCTGTTGTGTGGATGCAGCCATGGCCTTTCAGATAATCTGGACCTAAACCACACATACCTCATTTCTCTTGCTGAGAGCTAAACTGTCACTACCTTAGAAAAATAACACCTCCTGTCACTGATTATGTGGCCATGTCTCAGTAATAATGTTGATGTATTGTTATTTGTTGACAGCTGTCCCAACTTTCAGTTGGTTTCACCTTTATCTGACTGATAGGAAAGCTGATTTTTAAATACAAACTATACAAATACATACATGACTGAACCTGCATTACTTTCATGTGTCAGGAAATGCACCACTAGATTTAAAAACTGATGCAAGAATTATCTAATTATTAAATATTTCAATGTTACCAACAACTAATTAAGATGGTACATTAAATTGTTTTGTGTACATAATCTTCCGCATGCTTGAGATTAATATCCATAATAGCTGTAAATACAATGGAGTCATCATAGATAGTGATCACGGCTAAATCATTAGTCAGAATATTGGCACAGTAAGCTCCTGCCAAACAAGGAGAGAAAAGTAGTAAGAGCTAAGAGATAGGCTCAACACAAAACATTAATGTTTTTGCATAAATAAATGGTGCACTCACTTCCTGAGAACAGGAGTTGTTACTTCATATTTAAAAATTAATACACAAATACTGAAAAATGACAAAGAAATGTATACATACTATTGGGATTACAAAGCAGTTGCTATACAAGAACTAGCTAAAACACTAGGAATTTTCAGAAGGAGAAAGAAGGTAAGACAGAGTTCTGTTTATTTTGAATAATATAAGGAGAAAACATATTTATTTTGTACTGGTTTTAAGCATCACACAATATTTTTTTCATATAGTATATAACTTTGTTGTTGTTGTGTGACTTCAGGACATGTCCAGCATATGGCAACCCTAAGGCGGGTTTCATGGGGTTTTCTTAAACACCTTGAAGGCACCAGATCCCATCTGATCTTGAAAGCTAAGCAGAGTCAGGCCTGGCTAACAGTTGGTGTTGTAGGCTATGTTTCAGACAAAGACGATGGCAAACCACCTCTTGAATACTCCCTCCTTAAAAGAAATCAGTGAAAGTCATGGGTTTGCCATACTCCAACAGAAGACTTGAAGGTACTTTCTGAATTTATACAGCTAACCTACAAAACTCAGTGCTACAAGATAAGTGAGGGCCATATACTATGAAAAGTTTGTTACAGGACGAATTTTATGCAAGATTGAGGTACAATTAATTGGGATACAAGCAACAATTAAATCATAAATTGACATTTGTTGTGTGCTTTCAAGTTCTTTCAAATTTATGGTGACCCTAAGGCAAACCTATCACAGGTTTTTCTTGGCAAGAATTGTTCAGAGGGGGTTTGCTTTTGCCTTCCTCTGAGACTGAGAGACTGTGACTTCCCAAGGTCATTTGGTGGGTTTCCATGGTTGGACTGAGATTTGAAACATGGTCTCCAGAGTCGTAGTCCAACACTCAAACCACTACACCATGCTGGCGCTCATACATTCACAGACTAGATGGAAAAGAGATGCACCATAGATCACATTGCTCCATTATTGACTTTGGCTCATGTACATTTACTGTCAAATATGCAATTCTTGCAAGACAAGCCATGAAGTCAAGAGGACCACTTAATTTAAACCCTAGAGGAAGCTATTCTGTTGATAGTGCATCCAATCAATGAAGAATAATCTTTTAAAGCACACAGTTAAGCTATTATTCTATTCACAACTGTCATTAAGACTAGCTATCTGTTGTTGAGGTAAAAATAACAGCAAACACTGAGTAGCTTTCGTCTGCAAATTATATGCTGCAACATCTGCTGAGAATTACATCTGAAGCTCCTTGATTTAAAACTGCATCTATAACTAAATCCTATTAGAAAAAATATTTAATACTCTTGTGAATAATTTAAAGAACACATACAAGTTGTTCTAAGAGAGATGAGTTTCTCAGAGTACATCTAATGCTGGGTTGCTTTGCTAGAAAGGTGAACACATAACAGCTGGAAGAAGAGAAGAGGTTAATGAAAAAGCATGCCATCACACTGTCCTTTATTTTATTTATTTCCTGCTTTTCTGCCAAAAATGGCAGTTATGGCATCGTGTTCCTAATGCCCTAATACTGATTTTAGATTTTTTTTATTTTTTTTTTAAATTATTAGATTTTTTAAAAATGTTTAACATGGATGCCTTGGCTTTTTTAAAATGCTGCACGTACTGGAGTTGTCTGTTTTCGTCATGTTTCCTTGATCTCTAGTTGTCAAATCTTGGATAGGAAAGAGGGGCATAATGATTACACAAAGCCACTAAATAGTACACACATGACTTTCTATTTCACATATGAATGTTAGTATGTTCATATATAAAAAGGCTGCAATCCTATACTTGGGATTGAGCCACATTGAACAAAATGGCACTTGTTACTGATTACAGTGTTAAAATGATGTAAGTCAGGAGTGATACTTGTGCAGCTTTCCAGATACTAGTTCTAGTTATCTAGTTCCTTCATAATTGCCTTTCCAAGTCATGGCTTTCTTCGGATTTTTTTTACTATAATCTCCAATTCAATTAATGACTGAACCAAAGTACAGAAAATCTTTAACTATTTCAAGTTCATCACTTACCTTAAAGTTATGTAAATAAACTGTGATAGTACTTTTTGTTTTTTTCAACTGTACCTCTGATTGTGGACTTTCTTCTCTAGCTGTCATCAGTAGTTGTTTCAAGTCTTTGTTATTTTCTGTTCCTAATATGGTGTCATATGCATACCTTATATTGTTGACATTCCTTCCCCCAGTTTTCATTCCATTGTATACACTCCTGAGCAGACATACATAGAACTGAAATGTATTTTATAGGCTTACTTGTGAATGCTCAAATCTGTAAAAATTCTATCTGGCCTCATCCTATCTTAGCTCACCCTAGGATTGGAAGGCAACTCCAGTCCCCTTCCAAGCTAGAATTGAGTCCAATGTTGTTGTGTGCTTTCAATTTGTTTCCACCTTATGGCAGCCCTATCACAGACTTTTCTGGGGCTGAAAGTATGTGACTTGCCCAGTGGGTTTCCATGGCCAAGCATGGAATCAAACCCTGATCTTCAGTCATAGGACCTTATCACACGCGGGCCACAAAGCGATAAGAAACCGAAATAAGAATAAATCCAATACTATACCGAAATGAACCGAAAGAGCCCCCACAATACGTAAATGGCTATCAGACGCAACTAGCATCATCGCGCAATTATCGCGCTTCCATAAAAGTGCATCCTGAATACATATTTGCCATTCACACACAATTCAGAAAATCCCAGACATGGCCCTGCGCTGGCTTGGGAAGGAGGGGTTTGGGTGACAGCCGGCTGTCAAACACACTCCTCCTTTCCAAGCCGGCGCGGGGCCGGGACTCTGAGCAGAATGGAGCCCGCGCCGGCTTGGAAAGGAGGGGTGCGTTTGACAGCCAGCTGTCAAACACACCCCTCCTTCCCAGGGTCCCAGCCCCGCGCCAGCTTGGAAAGGAGGGGTGCGTTTCAAACACACCCCTCCTTCCCAGGGTCCCGGCCCCGCACCGGCTTGGAAAGGAGGGGTGCTTTTGACAGCCAGCTGTCAAACACACCCCTCCTTTCCAAGCCGGTGCGGGGCTGGGACTCTGAGCAGAACGGAGCCCACGCCGGCTTGGGAAGAAGGGGTGCGTTTGACAGCCGGCTTGGGAAGGAGGGCACACCCCTCCTTCCCAAGCCGGCACGGCGCAGGCGGGGGCGGGGAAATGCTCCACAATACATATTGGGGAAATGCTCCCCAATATGTATTGTGTGTACACATGTATTTCGGAGACTCAGGCATTGCTCAATGATTTCGGAAGCGCATTTGTACTTCCTAATTAAACCGAAATTCAAAAGATCTCAATCCGTTTCGGATTAGTTGTGGGTTTTTCACGGTTCTGTGCGACGTCGTGTAAACACACGCAAAATTAATACGTATTCATTCCGGATTTCTTTTGGAAACTTTCTGCTTTGGACCCCATGTGATAAGGTCCATAGTCAAACCACTCCACCATGCTGGCTCTCAATTGGACCCATAGTTTGGTTTATAAAAATCTAGAGGAGGGGTAGGCAACCTTTCCCCTTTAAGGGCCGAGGGACTTCAGCTCCCAGAATCCCAGGAGCTATTGGCCAACATGGGACTATTGGCCAACATGGCTGAGGCTTCTGGGAGCTGAAGTCCCTCGGCCCTTAAAGGGGAAAGGTTGCCTACCCCTGATCTAGAGGAGTGCTTCTCACAGCATCTGATATAGGAGACCAGCAATTACTATTTTCCAGTGTTCCAGGGACTGGAAGTAAGTTTTTGTCTATTGGTTATGACTGTTTCTTTCATGGAAACTTGCTAGGGACTGGCAGCCAATGGATCAGGGACCAGCACCAGTCCAGAGACTGTGGACGTTATCACACTTGCAGCAAGAGAGCGGCGAGAAAGCTGGTCGGAATCATTTGGGAACCATTTTGGGCTCATGCCGGAATGTGCCCGGCAAGCGGAAAACATTACCACACTAGAATGGAATCAGTGAGGAATGTGAGATGCCAGAATGGTTCCGCTCCGGGGGCCCGTATCTCCTGTTCACACACAAGTTGAAAGATCCCTACCTCGATCCGGCAAGGATGTTCATGCACATGCGCAGAAGCAGGAATGCTTGCCGAGTCGGTCGGATGAAATTTTTGTCACTTCCCCCTTCTCGTCATGTCGTCATTTCCGTCTGCTCGCCATTTCCGTCAGATCGCCATTTCTTCTTCCGTGTGTGCCGCCGCTCTGACCATGGAGGGGTCTGGTGCAGTGATGCTTTCTGTGTTGCATGCGGAGCTGGAGAAGTTGGATCGGCAACAAGAGCGGAGGCGCAGGGCTGTGCTGGCTGGCGTCTGTCGCTTTATGAGGCGGCGTGGCATCACTGGCTTCACAGCCCATGCCTTGTTATGGAGGTTTTTTGGTCGCCGCCACCGCGTTGGCCAGGGTTTCCATGCCGCCAGTGTTCCCCGGCCACGCAGTTGGTGGGTCAGGCCACAGGTTGTGAGGAACTGGTGGGCAGAGGAGGTGATCCCTTTTTGGGATGAAGACATGTGGATCCGGAACTTCCAGATGTCCAGGGCCACACTGTACGAGATAGCTGAGGCTCTGCGCCCTCACATCCAGGCCAGGGACACCTTGCTGAGGAGGGCCATCTCCGTGGAAGAGAGGGTGGCAATCACCATATGGTGGCTTTCTGCCCCCCTCAATTACAGGAGAGTGGCACAGCACTTCCAGATTGGGGTGTCCACAGCAGCAAAAATCTGTACTGAGGTGATCCAGGCTATTGTGGATGTACTTCTCCCAAGAACAGTCTGCCTAGGAAACTATCGCCAGGTAGGTTCCTCTCTTGTGTTCTTGGCCTCTGCTTCATTTAAATTAATCTATGCTGTCAAATAATACTGTACAGTATTAGTTTGGAAAAAGTACTCCTGCCGTGCCACATAACAAGGGGGGGTCATGGCTTCGGGCTTCCTTTTGGACAATTCCTTAATTTGCTATTACCTCCCTTGACTACGTGACATTACCTCTTGTATCTGCGATTTGCAGAAATGCATGCCTACATATATAAGCAGATTACTGAAGGGGCTGGTGTGAGGGGTGCATTAATTTTGAAAGGGAGCTACAAGGAGAGCGGAAATGAGGGCTTCTTCTGTAGCAGTATATATGTGTGTATGTAGCTATGGATGGAGAAAAACATCTACAATTATGAGAACTTACCAGACACCTAAGCATTGTGTTGCTCTTACCCTGCTCTTCAAGGCTTTTTCTCTTTTTTCCTTTTTCTTACCTTGCAGGTCATGGATGGAT